>BSBK01004204.1:0-185000 GCA_027943335.1 Chamaecyparis obtusa
TAATTTCCTAGATAAAGGCTTCACCTCACAATAAACTCACAATTGTTTCCTACAATTGCTACCCAAGCTAGGAAGTTGGAACACACTCAAAAGGGAAATTGAAAGTTTCTAAATCTACAAATCAACTTGATATTCTTGCACCATAGTTGTTGCCTAAATAAAACTGTCCAAACAAAAACCTCATAAAATTGATGCTTCCTTCCACAAATCAAAAATGGCATATCAAATGGAAAAAAAACCTTTATAGACAAGTCATTTTAGGTTTTGGAAGGTCGAGTAAACCTAAAAAGTCCAAAAAAAAAACTTTATTGAAAGTCAAGAAAACTGACGTTGGCCCCCAAATTTAATCCAAATTCACTGAATTATGTCTGGGCTTGTGCGGTGATTTCAAAAGTTTGTATAATTCCCTGCAAAGTCGCCTAGGGTTCAAAACAATGAATTTACAATGAAGTATCATACTAGTGTCAACTTTTGACAAAATTCAAACCGAATTCGAATTCACAGTGAACTGACTTTTAAATTATGCCCGTTCTGAGCGAATGTGGCAATGTAGTTGTGAGGAGGATAGAGCTTTGGAAGTGGCTATGCAACCTTAAGGATATTCCTTAGATTGTTGTAGGGGACTTCAATATGATTGAAGGGCCTCAAGATAAATTAGATGGTTCAAAATTTGAATGGAAAGGAGATGAGAAATTCTTTTGGCATAAAATGATGAATAAACTTAAGTTGTTTAACCCATTAGATAGTAATAAGGCTAACTCTAATGGGATCTGGTATACTTGGTCAACTTTTATAAAGGATCCACTGCAATGTTGATATAAATTTACATGAATAAGAAGACCTTCAGCTACTCTATAGACCCCAATGGGGACAATATTAAGGTTATTCCCTTCTCTCTCTCAAATCGTCGCCCTATTAGTGCATCTATATTTCTTTGGATATGGCTACCCCATTGGCTAGGAGGAAAGATAGATTTGTGCTCAATAACTCTTGTTAAAGGATGAGGATGTTATTGCTACTATTAATGTGATTAATTGGTCCAACTCTTGTGTAGAGAAGCATGATGGTGCCATCAAAAGATGGTCCCTAGAACATTAGCTCCTAGAAGGCTATGTTCCAAATTGTTGGTAAAAAAATGGCCAAAGACTTGAGGAGGGAGGAATTTTAATGGGCATAACACACTATATGAAGAAGAGAATAGGTTTCAATGTGCACTTGTTGATCTAGAGGCTGTGGAAATCTTAACCCAATCTGGGAATGCCCTTAGGAGAGTGCAAAACAAGAAGATTTAAGGGGCTAGAACTAGGGACAAAATAAATTGGCTAAATCTTACTGAGAAGGGATTAAATTTTTTCTTTTGAATTCTCAAAATACAGGAAGCCAAAGATAGGATTGATTGCCTATGCGAAGAACGTATCATGTTGAACTCCCAGGAGGATATATTGAGAGCTTTTGCCTCTTACTATAAAAAACTGTTCACATCTGAGGATGTTAATCAATCCATGGAGGTTGTAAGAGGGAAGATGTTAGAGTAATAACATGTTTACTTATTAATTAAATCATATTGATTTAATTACTAAGTCACTTATTATCTCTTTCTACTTAAGCTAAAATTTTGGCATATAATAATTAATTGCTTTATTAATTATTATTATTATGTAACCTAGTTTTACCATTTTAGGGTTTCAGATCTCCTTTTATAAGGATTGATCTCCTTTTGTTTTCATAACTTTGTAACACATTATTATTGAATAGCAACTTCTATTTTTGCACATCAATGATTTCTCCTCTCTCATGGATCAATGCGTTTAGGCTTCTCTAGCTTGATGCTTCTCTCTCTTTCAGTGACAGGTGTTTTCATGCAGGTGTTCTTAGGAGTTGTGGTTATTTTCTCATCAACTTCAATAGAAGATCAATAACATCATTCCAAAGAAAGTTTCTCCTAGGATGCAAAATACCTTGGTAGAAGTTTATTAGTTGAGGAGGTTAATAATGCCATTCTTAAAATGAGTAATGACAAGGCCTAGGGGTCGGATGGGCCTCCTAATTGAAATTCTACAAGGAAAATATATCTCGGATAGGGGAAGAATTGTTGCATGTCTATGAGGAAGCCTTTGAGAAGTGTTCCTTGGTCTTCTTAGATAAATTTAGGGCTTATCAAACTCATCCAAAGGGATGGTAATGGAACCTTGATAAAAAAAATTGGAGACCTATAAACCTATTGAATGTTTCCTATAAGATTCTAGCTAAAGTCCTTGGCATTGAGAATTGAAAACATCCTTCCACACATTATTAACTCTTCCCAAACAAGATTTGTTAAGGACAAATACATTATGGAGAGCCTAATTACTTGTTGGGAAGCTATGGATTGAGCTAAGGTCTCTAATCAACAAGTTGGCATGTTTCTTATTGACTATGAAAAAGCATATGACAAAATAGAATGGAAGTTCATCAGAATGATGCTTGAAAGTCTAAGATTTCCACCTGTATTCTATCATATGGTTTTCACACTCATGAATGAGGCTCTTTCTACTATGGAGATTAATGGAGCTAGGTCTGAGTAGTTTGAGATTACAAGGTCTATTAGGAAAGGATGCCCTCTTGCTCTAGCCCTATTTTTCATTGATATTGATTCCTTACATTATCTCTTGAGAGATGATACCCTCTCCCCTAAGGTCTATGGAATTACCCTTCCTAATAATGAGAGCTTTCAAAATATTCAAATTTCTGATGACACTGCTATTATCTTTAGATTGACTGAAGAAAATATGGGATATCTTATGGGGGAAGCTAGACATATTTTGTGTTTCCTCAGGGAGCGAGGTCTCTTTGGCCAAATCTATTTTGTTAGTTTGGGAGGAAAACCAACCAGAATGGTGTAGCAGGCTCTCTATCTCATGGGGTGGTCCTAATCATATGGTTACATATCTTGGGATTCCTTTTGCAATCAACCCTAATCTCAAGGATATGTGGGAGTGGTCATAGATAAAATTAAAAAGAAGTTAAGTAAGTGGAATAATCGGATTTCATTCCATGGTAGGAAGATTTTAGGTCTGTAAGAAAACCCTTGCTTCCTACCCTATCTATTACTCCTCAACTTGGTTATTTAATCAAGGTTAGATAAACTTCAATTAAAGAGAATCATAGACTTCCTATGGTCAGATGGGAAAGGGAATAGAAATACCCATGATGTGAGTTGGGAATGGTGCACTAGAAGCAAAGAACTTGGAGGTGTGGGATTGAAAGACATAAGGATCCAAGGTATTACCCTTGCAATCAAATAGAGTGCTAAATCTACCCAAGGAGATGAACCTTAGAATATTCTTGTTAGACACAACATCAGTAGAGCTATCCCTATCCAACCAAAGACATGGAAAGACTACATCTAAATGATCTTCTAACTCTTAACCTTGATCTGAGAGTTGAAGGCTCCAATGTTTTCAAATCTATTTGGAAGAGTTGGAGTTATGATAGAATTTGATTTCTAGGAATAGCCTGTTTGATCAGAATAATAAAATCTGTGGGGAGAGATTAGTCTGGTGGAATCTATCTCATGGAAATAAACCATTGGCTCTTCTTCAAGGATGTTCTACAAAAAATGGGCTTCTAAAAGTATTAAATGCCTCCAAGACATCATTCTTAATGGCAAGGCTCATAACCTGGAATGAGATGGTTGAGAAATTTGACCTCCATTCCACACAATGGAGAACTTATACCTCTTTATGAGATGCATGTAGGTGCCTTAACCTTCCCAAATTTGTGGAGAATTTTTTGATAGAACTACCAATTTCAAGAGGCTAGATAATTCTCTTATGCATCTGGTCAAATCCAAACTGGTGTATAAGCTTCTCACCCATAAATTTGATATCATTGACCACCTCCATTTTGTTGGAACCTTCTCCTTGACCAACCTACCTAGATCAAGCACTTGTTTAACCTTTGGCACCATCCCATTGAGCCCAAAATTTATTTCTTCCTCTATCTCCTCCTCCTTCACAGATTGCCCTTTAAGAAGCTTGGTGGTGAGCCTAATATATGCTCTATGTGCAAGTGTTGTGAATCTGTCTCTCATGTATTCTTTGAATATGTTTTGCAAGAGAAGTTTGGGTATCTTTGGTCTGGTGTTGAACAACAACTTTAACTTATCTCATGTGATTTCTGGAACTATTTTGAGTAACAATAAACATAGTAATGTGTTTTGGTCCATTCTTTCTACTCTATTGTTATGGTCTATCTATAAATTAAGGAATGATGATGTTTTCAATGGGAAGGATAGGTATCTTACTGAGTCTCTACAGAGACTCATATACTCTAGCATTGCTCTGTAAGTCACAGTCATTCTCAAAATGAAAGAACAAAAGTTTTTCAACCTCTTGAGAGAGGGTAGAACAAAGATCAACAAGAAGGAGGTGGCCTATGGGTATACCAAGGTTATTGAGAAAGATGAATTTGATATCATCTTGGTAGATTTTATGCAACACTAAAGGATGAAAGGAAGAAAAAATACACAGACAGAACCAACGGGGTACCTCCCTTAGACCAGGCATCTGATATCAGGAACCTTGCACCTGATGTTGTTTCCAGAGTTCCTCCGGAGGATCAGAATACAAGGACTTTTGGAGCTCCCTCTTTCCCTTCTACTATTTCACTTATGAGAACCCTATAGGACCCAGCCACCCCCTTATTGATCAAAATTTTGTACCTCCTAAAGATCCAGAGGCAGAAATTTTCAATGCACCGGTTGTTGGCAGGCCTTCTACTACTGATAAAGCTTGGACATTCCTTTTCTAGTTGTGTTGTTCTATGCTAGTTTTTGGTTCTGAAATGTAATTAGCCTCACTTTTGTAATCAGTCGGTATAATACTCTAAATTTTGATAAGCTCTGGGTTTGTATCTACTATCAAGGCAGTACAAAATTATTGATCATCTATTTTGCTATGCATGTTTTTTTCAACTATAATCAATAGAAAATTATATATTTTAACTATATATAAATTTTCAAGTTTAAATCTAATGAAATTGGTTAAAGATGATTTTTTATTTATTATTTCAAATATTTGAAGATATTATCATTGCTAATTTTAATTCTTGTATTTCTTTAATTAATACAAAGGATGATTATTTATTTATTATTTTAGAAATATGAAGATATTATCTTTGTTAATTTTTGTTTAAATTTTAAAAAAAATTACAATATTTTATTTGAAAATATATTAAATCTTCAATTTTAAAGCGAATTGAATTGGTTTAAAAAATATATTTTATTCTAAAAAAATTTAATTAATATTTTTTTTTAATTGTAGACAATAATTGATATATTAAATTTGGCATTCACATTATCAATAAAGATTGACACACTAACTACCCTTGCTGTAGATTCCACCTACTTCTTAGAAATCATCCTCTAGCAGTGAACTTGGGTGTTTTATTTTCATTTATGTATCCACAAAGGCTTCATCTTTGGGTGACAAATCTTAGACGCCATCAACAAGCAATTAATCAACACCATCTATATTATTAATATTTTATAAATTATCATAACTACCTCTTATAACATCCTCCATTTTTAATTTTATCTAGTCAAAATGAAATTGTTGGTGATATTGAAAAATGAGTTTATAGTTTATAGTGTAAGGGTTTCCCACACACTTTTCCTCATCACAATTCACTCTTCATGCGACATGAAATTTTAATGTAAGCATTATAATATAATGTATTGGTATATATAATTATTATATTAAATACTTGTAGGGCTTCTGATTTCATTTAACACTTCCTATCATTTAATAAGTAGGAGATATTGTCCATAGCAAGTCAAATTATGGTATTGCTATCAAAATTCAACTATGTAGTTTTTTGAGTCAAACTCATAGACCCATGGTTCATGAGTAGTGGTTCACAACAACTCATCTCTCATTAGAATGAATGGAGCCCTTAACACTAATTACATCTAGGTGATGCTCACATAGGTGAAGCATTAGGACTTCTGTGATGTCCCCATTTTGAAATAGAAATTAATATTTTATAAAATAATAAAAGAAAATTTAATAAATAAAATGATATAATATAATCTATTATTAAAAAATAAAATAATATATAAGCATACTAATATATTATTAATATAAAATATTCTTCAAATAATAATAATAAAAATATGATATATACAAATAATATAATATAACATATTGATGAATCAATATAATAATATTAATAAATTATTAAATATAATAAATAATAAATAAGTAATCACACTATAGTTATAATCTATTATTATTTATATAATAAATATAAATAAACAAAATAACATAATATAATCCAAAAGACATGACTTTTGGAAAAAAAAAAAGGAGAAAATGAAGGAGAAAAGATAGGAGAAAATAAGGAGGAAATGTAGGAGGAACTCAAGGGAGGAAAAAAGAATATACCGAAGAGAAATGAGAGTAAAAGATAAAAGACTTTTAGCAAAAATTCAACTGGTGGTATGCCATTTAATATAAATAATCTCTCTCTCTCTCTCTCTCTCTCTATATATATATATATATATATATATAACATTTCTATTTTCATTTATGTAGATATTAATATATATTATATATTATATATATAATTAAGATATATATGTATATATTATGAGAATTCTTAATCAATGCATTCTTGAGTAATTATGGATTTCTTTTATGAATAAATCTAAAAATAATGATTATATTGTAGACACCTAAATTCGTCCTTTTAACATTAATTAAATTTAATTTAATTAATGATCTCAAATAACATTATAGTTAATTTTTTTTAATTAATTATATTTGTTAAATTCATCTATTTATTTAATTAAATAAATTCACTAATTACAGTATTTGAATTAAATTTAAAATACTACCCTTCATAATGTATTAAATTTAATTTAATACATGTTCCTCCACAGTCCCCTGTTAAATAAATTTTTAATTTATTTAATCCCCTCACATTCTTTATTTCTACTAAACCATGATTAAATTAAATTTTATTTATTTTAATCCTAAATCCAACCTAGATGTTATCCTAGACACATCACTTCCTGTCTAATAAGCCTACTCACTAATTAACTAAGGTTAATTAGGCTAATTTTTGGATTCATACATCCATTAGTCCTAATTATTTGCTCACACATGTGTGAGCAAATTTCCAAAAATGGTCTTTTCAAAATTGCTAAACTTTGCACAAACAAGGCTTCTTACATTTTATGACATGTCTTACACATTCTAAAATAGTGAAAATGGACTTTTTCACTTACACGTCTCTTACACACACACATGTACTTGAAGTACACATTGACCTTTCACATCCCAAGTTTCTCACACATGTGTGAGCAAGTCTTGGACTTTGCATGGCTTATGTGTCTCCTTGGTGGCACCTATGTGGATTCCACATAGATGCCACCTCACCCCAGCCCTCCAAAATCTTATAAAATAGGACCCTTGTCTCAAGGAAATTTCATTCATTCTTGCATTAGAGTTATTATGTTAGAATTCCTTTTTGCATTAGAGTTATTATGCTAGTATATGCTTAGAATTGTTCTTAGAGTTTCTTTACTAATCATTTGGTAGTTGTTAGATTTTCATTGTAGATTTAGTTTCATTCCATGCTTTTAGCTTCATTTATTTTACTTGCATGTCATAGAGCTTGAGGATTGCTTTCATAGCTCCTCCTTGAGCTTCTTTGGCCTCTTGCATTTGAATGCTTAAGAGTTGTTTTTATAGCTTCTTCTTGAGCATCTCAAATCTTCATCATACTTGCATTCATAGTGAGATCAATACTTGTGTTGGGAGAGCACACCCACAACCTCTCTAAGAGCTTAAATCAAGCAAGTCTTGGGTGCACTTGCTTCATGCTCATCCAAGGTTATGGTGGAAATTAATATTTTTTTTACAAGTTTATGAACATGTTAGAATAGATTGATTATGCCTTTTATTGTTAACATTTTCATGTTTTAACTTGTTCTTAACATGTGTATTTTCATCATATACATTTTGGCACGCCCGGTGGGACCCCACAGTCCCATTTACTAACTATTTCTCTTGATTTTGTGAAGGTTTCCCGGTGAATTTTTCGGACAGGCATCTCCACACGACCAGAGGCATCTCCACCTACAAACAGGTGTCTCTGCACATAGGCGTCTCTGCCTATCAACAGACGTCTCTGCACACAGGTGTCTCTGTGTACACAGGCGTATCTGCCTCTAGACAGGCGTCTCCGCAGAAATAGTTTTTCTCTCATTTTAGTTTATTTTAATCAACAAAACTTGTATTTCATAATCACATTAAGGCTAATGATCAATAGTAAAACACCTAACTGTATATGCAAATGAAGAAAAGTAAATGAATCTAATGAAATCTATGTTTGTGTGTAGACAGGTGTCTCTACATGTAAACAGGTGTCTTTGCTAGAAGAGGGAGTTTTCCCTTTGTGTTATTTTTAAGCTGATTAAGTAAACTTATTTTGACATATTAAGGTTAAAAATCACTGTATTTTTGTCATTAGAAACCTTTTTATGCATTCAAAACTTAATAAGAAGATAAAAATCTCAAGCATTATTGTTTAACTTCTATTTTTGTGCAGATAGGCGCATCTCTGCCTATACACATGCGTCTCTATTTGTAAATAGGCATCTTTGATAGATAGGTGTCTCTGCCTGTACATAGGCATCTCTGCCTGGAAATAGGTGTCTCTGACAGACAGGCATCTATGCTTGTCAACAAGCATCTTAGTATGATTTGTGCATGTTTTCTTAATATCTTGCACTTTGAGTTTTCTGATCTGAGTTTTTTGGAAGATACTGACATTTTGTTGACTTCTAACAGTGATTTTGCAGAACGTTGACCAAGATTTAACCACTTTAAGACTACTAACTTGTTTGTTTTGCAGGATGTTGTTAGAAGACCAAACACACTAAACTACTCACTAAGGTTGTTTTGTAGGTTGCCAAGGAGATTCAATCAAACTTTGTGTTTTCTTAATGATTTCTTAGGCTCCTAGCATTAAATAGGAAGTCTTTTCTGTAGATAATGATTCATTAGCTAGGGGATTATGCTCTTTTCTCCAAGTGAGAAAACTAGAAACCTAGAACCTTTTGAATTGTGGTCTTGAAGAAAAGACTTGGAATTATCATTTGTTTGGTGTGTTTGGGAGAAAACCTTGTTGGATAGGAGATTATGCTCTTTTCCCCTTGAGGGAAAACCAGAAATCCAGATTCCTTCTTGGGGCCAATCCATGCATTTATTTTCAATCCTTTAGATGGGCCTGCCGGAGAGGTAAAAAGCTCTCGAGAATGACCCACATGAGAACAAGGTGTAAGCCCACCACTCCAACTCATGTTAATGAAATTTTCTTTTTGGGGTTAAAGCCTCAAAAGCCAGATGACATTTGAGCTTATACATAGCTCTCGCCTAACATTTAGTAGGGCCTCACAGTCTTAATCACATTTATGTGACTACTTGTGTCAAGGTGCTTTGTGGGGCTACATGTCCTAGTCGCGCTTGCACAGACACAAAGAGTGTGTTTGAATGGAGATCCTTACTAAAAGCCATTAGTTAGAAGCCACCCTATTCACCTCCGAAAGGTTGATAATCTACGTGCGAGGAGAATAGTAATCTCCCCAAGACACTCACCATATCGAGCCCCCCTTCAACGTTAACACTCTAATAATACAACATCATGGAGCCATTGCATGCTTGGTGATGGCCATATTCTAAGGAGTTGTTGGGTGTGTTTCTAAGTTAGTGAGAAAAGGTTTTCAATCTCAACCAACTTCCTTTTAGGGATAAAGAGTGTGCTTGTTACTTTCATTGCAAAAACAAATCCGTACACTTGAATCCTGCAAGGTTGCTTTGTCTCTTGCAGGACTGTTTTCAACAAATGTGCTTGTAACCCAAACGTTTGATGTATGTATGAAATTGTTTCTTGCCAAGAACATCCTTTGATCTATCTAGATATTGTCCTCAAGTCATGACAGATAGTGTTAAACATAAGAAAGCAAAACTCCCAGTTACACGAGCCCATAGAGAGAAGAAAATCATCGATCAAAGGATTAAAGCCAACCAATCTTATTGGAAACCCATTCGAGAATTTTTAGAAGTTGTTGAGAAGTCAGATAAAATCATTTACAACAATTGGGTTGCTAATTTTGTTGCCAAGAACAAAGTGAACATGGCCTTTGTCACTTGGGAATCCTATGACTAAGTACATTTGACCTCCATTCCTCATCTTCTTCAAGTCATTCATCCCTTTCTCATCTTTTAACATCCTTTTCCTCATCCAAATCCTAAAACATTAGGAGCATTAATCAAAATGTTGGACTTTAAATCATAACCAAATCAATCCATCTTTCACACCTTCATCAAGCCACAGGGTGAAAGAATCATTCCAATAGTGTCTCATAAACCTTAATTCCAAAGCAAACATTAATCCTTTACTACTTTGAGAACTAAGTCATTCTCTAGTAGTCCCAATCAAGTCTTATTTTGTTTGGGGATCATTAGTCCATCACCCAAATAAAATAAGACTTTAAATCAAAACCAATCCTATGTTTGCATAATCACAAGGTCTTGTTTCACCTAGGTTTGTTCCAAACCTTTAAATTCAATCAATCCTTGAGGCTTAGTCCCTCTTTAATCCAATCTTCAATAAATCTAATCTAATCCAAATCAATCAATCCAATCAATCATCTAGACTTAATCATTAGTCCAAGTTTCTCCTAATTCATCAAATCCTTTCTTTCCACATCTCATCAACTATTCACCTTTCTTCAAATTCAACCATTCTAAGGTCACTCATGCATGGTACTTACCTGATCACAAGCAAAGCTAAGACAAGAATATCTCATCATGGATAACGATCAAGAAACTGTCTATCAAGAAGACTTTAATGACAAAGAAGAACCTCACACAGAATCTAACACAGTAATACCTGAAAGTGTCAATACTAATCCATGAGCTAAAGAATTTTTTGAGGATCCTAACAACTTAAGCTTAGTAGAAGACCTAATCCAAGCCAACAGTGTCAATATCTTCATGAATCTTGTTCAAAGAGGTGTTACCCTCCCTGAAAATTTTGATGAAACTTTGCTTGAGAACAACTTTATTCGAACCAACAAAAGCAAAGTAGCACCATCAACCTCCCCTTGATACGCTTGAGTTAATCTGACAACTCCTAAAGAAGCCTAACTCAAACAATGGGGTGAGTAATGATGATTCAAATGCGAGCTGTGTACTCAAAACACAACCAGGGTCCTCAGGACGACGCTCTGCTTCTATTTTCTTGAAGCCTAGTGGAGTCCTAAAAAATCAAAATTATGCATAAGAAAACAACACCAACCAGAGCCATAACACCAATCTTCCCCCTCCATGGGGACATAATGCATCATTAGGCAGAGGAACACTTCAAGACCATACGATCACTACTAATCCTCCTGAATTAGTCCAACAAATTGATGAGCTCAAGGGCATGATGTTGGCTATGCAGAAAGGCAGGAAGAAGGAATTTTCTTTTGCAAAAATATGTCCTTATCCTTTTGACAAATCAATCACTCTCCAACCATTCCCCACCAAGTTTTAAATGCCAAAGTTTGACAAATACAAGGGAGACTCACGCCCTACACAACATATCAAGGAATTTTATGTAGCGGCACAAGAAGTTTCCCACAATGATCATCTTCTCCTAAGACTTTTTACTAGAAGTCTTGGGGGACCAGCCTTAGAGTGGCTATTGAACCTTCCTCCGGGTTCCATCTCCACATTCCATGATCTCACAGAAAAATTTGTTACACAATATTCTTATAACATGGAACATCAAGCATCCCTCAACGATTTGTGTAACATGAAACAAAGAAATGGAGAAACCTTTGCCAATTTTCTCCAAAGATGGCGACATCTCACAAACTGCATGCCTTGGAAAATCCTAGATTCACATCTTGTTGACATCTTTACTAAGAATTTGGTTATGAAAATGTCATTTCAGATGAAGATGGCTGCTCCGGATTCCTTCAAGGCACTCATTAAAAAGGGGAAGTCTATTGAAGATGGACTTTTGATGAAAGGAGCAATTAAACACTACACCCCTAATTCATCTAACAATACTAGTGATAAACCCAAGTTCTGGTCTAAGAACAAAGGTGTTGTTAATGATGGGGTGACCGATGCTAAACATATCCAAAATGTTCAAGCATCCAACAATAGTAACCAAGGTAATCACAATAACAATGATCAGAATAATCACAACAATAATCAAACCAATTCGAATAACCAAAACAATCAGAACAGTTCAAATAACCAGAATCAAAATCAAGGATCTGGTTATCATGGTTCTCTATTCTCATGATATGATGGAAATAACAACAACAACAATCGACAACAACCACGACAATAATTTATACAGCTAGCAGATTCCCTTGATGTGATCTTCTGACGTCTAGTCGACCAAGGGATGATGGTTTATCCTAACACCAGGTCTTTCGATGAAAATCAATCTAAACCCCACTGGTATAAGGATAATGAATACTATGATTATCATCACATAAAAGGGCATGATATTAAAAAATGCATGAAGTTTCATCATTTTGTGCAAAATTTGATCGATGATGGTAAAATTGAAGTAGAAGGACAAAATGCCTCTACTTCTAACACCCAGTTAAAAATGTATTCTAAACCTTTTCCAGAACATAATCAAAACAATTCATCCACATCCAATGGTTTTTCTTATGATTATTCAACAAACAAAATCTTAGGAGATGAACACACTTGTGGAAAATTAGCTAAAAATGATGTCTATGGTTTTGACTCATTGTGTGGCCATATTGAACGATCCAACATGCATGTAAACACATTGACTTTAAAGAGTGTAGATTGCAATGTTACTACTCACCGCCCTCGTGTAACTGTACAAGCTGTTGTTAATCCACCTGTTGTGGATCCACCTGTTGCACCATCTACCTCAACATGACCTACCTCATGTTATGACTTGTTTTCCCAGTTGAAGAAGATCCCTGTGCATATATCAATACTAGAGCTTTTACATACATCCCCCATTCACAAAGAGGTCCTTGAGAATGCCCTAACTGAGTCTCGCATCCCATAAAATATCAATGTCTCTCAATTCCAAGCAATGATTAGAAATTTGGCTGCCCAACAACACCTAGTTTTTACTGACAAAGATTTTTTAGGCCCTAACCCTCATCATAATAAACCCTTGCATATCCAAGTCACCATCCATAACACCTGAATCAAAAGAGTCCTTATAGACAATGGATCCGGTCTAAATCTTTGCACTTTAAGCATGATCTGTAATATCAGTCTTTCTGAGGACCTCATTGATGTAAATAAGAGAATGACAATAAAAGCATATGATGATAGAGAAAGGGTGAGTAAAGGTCTCATTGCACTCCCCTTACAAGTGGGCCTAGCACTTATTGAAATTACTTGTCAAGTGCTTGACTTGGATCTACCCTACAATATCCTTTTGGGTAGGCCATGGATACACGCTATCTTAGGTGTCCCATCCACATTTCACCAATGTTTGAAATTTCCACATCATAGAGCTGAAATAACCATTCTTGGCAATCATGAACCCTTCCAATATTGCAAAAGGTTGGAAGGAAAACAATCAAATTATTGCCCATTAAATGAATGTGTTCACCCACTTTCACAAGAGATTCATGTTCAGCACACTTCCTCTGAAGAACAGTTGTCTAAACAAGCCAAGGGAAAAGAAAAGGTTACCCAAGAAAAGAGTACTAAGTCTGAAAAGAAAGTTAGGTTCACCGATCAAGGCCCAGGGGAATACAAGTTTGAAAATGGCCTATGCATTGGTTAGATCCCTCTCTCTCCTAGCTTTTATGGAAAACCTTCACAACTTTTTCCCAAGGAAAATAAAGAAACTATGAAATGTAAACATAGTACATTTGAACATTGGGGGTCTCTCTCAGACGAGCATATGGAACATAATGTTCTTTCCTGGCTTTTTGATGAAGAAGAAGACAAACCTGTAGACATTCCTAAAGGGAATTATATAAAGGTCACACCCATTGTTAAAAGTATGGGATATCATGGCACTAGCCTTAGAGCAAATGAAACAGGAAGAAAAACTCTCATAAAAGCAACTGGATACCCTCGAGGATGAGGACCGGGTTCCATAGAAACTAAGAAAACCTTTGCCAATGACTATTGTTTGATTGAATCCAATTCAGACACTGAGGAAGAGTTCTTTGAAGTCCGTTTCCAATATATTGAAAATGACCTTGATACCCGTGTCCTCCATATCACCCAATCTGACCTTTCCTCACCTGAACTTCCCCTTACCAATCTTGAACTAATTGATTGGGACCGACAAGATTCACCACCTGCCTTAGACATATGTGATTTGGATGAGGCAGTTTTAGCACTTTTTGGACTAAGAAATCTCCAAGACAATGAACACTAGATTCACTATAGTGAGAAAGCCTACTTTGGTAGCCGAGTCAATTCCCTTAGTCGCAAAAATGAAGAAAAAGAAAATTAAAAAAATGATAAAACATCCTTGGGTGAAAACCTTTCTAAGGCACCTTTGGATGGAGAAAAAGATAAAATAAAGGACGCATCCTCTAGTGAAAACCTCTCGAAGGTTCTAGAGGAGGGGGAAATTAACTTGCCCTTCACGTCATTGCCATTAGAAAAATATTCTATCCCCATAGAAGAAACAATTGCAGTTAACCTGGGCACAGAAGCAGATCCTAAGATCACCTACATTGCAGCCTCTCTAGATGAGATAGAATAAGAGTCCATGACTGCATTCCTTAAGAAAGCCTACATTAACTTTGCATGGACATATAAGGATATGCCTGGACTTGACACTGACTTGGTTGTACATCATCTTGTTGTGGATCCTAAAATCAAACCTATCAAGCAAAAATTACGCAAGATGTATCCACAAGTAGCACTCCTGGTTAAAGCTAAATTGCAAAAGATGCTAGATGCAGAATTCATCAGACCAATAGACTATCCAGAATGGGTCTCAAACATTGTACCAATAGGTAAACCCTTTGGGGGCATCTAGATTTGTATTGATTTCAGAGATCTTAATCTCGCTTGCCCTAAGGATGATTTTCCACTTCCAAACATTGATATCATAGTGGATTTGACTGTCGACCACGAGATGTTATCCCTCATGGATGATTTTTCTAGATATAATTAGATTCACATAGCGGTGGAAGACTAACATAAAATTGCATTCACTACCCCGTGGGGTACATTTTGTTATCAGGTCATGCCCTTTGGTCTCAAGAATGTAGGTGCCACATACCAGAGAGCCATGATGACCATATTTCATGACCTCCTTCATGTGATCATGGAAGATTATGTGGATGATATCTTAGGGAAATCCAAGATACGAGAATCACACATTGATGTCCTCACTACAATCTTTGGCAGACTGGAAAAGTATAGGGTTCGATTGAATCCCAAAAAATGTGTCTTTGGTGTGCAATCAGGTAAGCTCTTAGGCTACATTGTATCTCGTAGAGGAATAGAAGTGGATCCTAAGAATGTAAAAGCCATTTTGGAGATGCCACCTCCTAAAACTTTGAAACAATTAAGGAGCTTGCAAGGAAGACTTCAATCCATTTGAAGATTTGTGTCACAACTAGCAGACAAGGTGCATCCTTTCTCTCACCTACTCAGAAAGGATATTAAATTCATTTGGGACTGCTTGTGTCAAAAGGATTTTGAACAACTCAAGGTATATCTAGCTAATCTTCTAGTGTTGGTCCCACCTGTTCCAGGAAGACCTTTGATTCTCTACATCTCCACAACTATAGTAGCACCGGGTGCTCTCCTAGCACAGTTAGATGACAATGGAAAAGAATGTGCCATCTACTATCTTAGTTGGACTTTAGTGGGTTATGAGCTCAGCTATACCACTATTGAAAGAGCTTTCCTGGCTATGGTCTTTTGTACACAGAAGCTATGCCATTATATGCTTAATCACAAAGTACAATTGATAACAAAGATTGACCCACTTAAGTACTTGTTATCTAAAGTTGCCCTGATAGGTCGTGCAACAAAATGGGTCATGATCCTTAGTGAATATGATATTGTGTACACAGAATGCAAAGCCATCAAAGGGCAAGCAATAGTAGATCAACTTGTAGAGGCTCCCATTCCTGGAGATCATCCTATTGTCACAGATTTTCCTGATGAAACTATCACGACTGTCACTCCTAGCATTCAATGGAAGCTTTATTTTGATGGATCTTTTACCCAAAAAGGATCGGGGGCAAGAATTCTATTTGTAACACCGCAAGGGGATCTTATCCCTAAATCTTATAAACTTACATTTGCTTGCATGAACAACATAACAGAATATGAGGCCTTGGTCACAGGGCTTTGCCAAGCTGTTAGATGGAAGATCACAAGTTTTCTTGTTTTTGGTGACTCCCAATTAGTTATCAAACAAGTCAATGATGAATTTCACACCAAGGATGACAAGTTTCTCCCTTACTGACACATGGTTGAAGATCTCAAACAACATTTTACAAGCCTCGTTTTCCAGCAAATCCCAAGAGCAAACAATAAAGCAGCAGATGCCATGGCTACCATTGCTTCACTAATATCTACGCCAGAAACAAGCATACGGTGTGAATTTCTTGTCAAGAATCTTATGGTCCCTGCCTATGACCAACTAGATTCTGAGATGGTGTGTGAAATTGTTGGTCCCGAATCACCTTGGTATCAGGAAATCCTCGCCTACCTTCATGATAAAACCATTCCCCTCATGCTTACACCTAACCAACAAAAAACCTTCGTTCGCCGCACTTCTCATTACACAATCCTTGGAGACACTCTTTTTCGTAAACACTTTGATGGAACTCTTCTTCGATGTCTGAATTCGGAGGAAGCACACACAGCCTTGGAAGAGGTGCATCAAGGAATCTGTGGAGCCCATTCTAGTGGTCTCACTTTAGCAAAGAAGTTGCTCTGCACTAGATACTATTAGCCGACAATGGAACATGATGCCTATCATTATGTGAAAAAGTGTATTCCTTGTCAGCAGCATGGCGATTTGATAATGCTCCCGCTCAATCCCTCCAACCCACCATCACACCTTGGCCTTTCTCCCGCTGGGGTTTTGACCTTGTGGGCCAGATATTTCCAAACTCTGCTGGTGGTCATAAGTATATCCTAGCCACCACTGAATACTTTACTAAATGAGTCGAAGCAATCCCCCTCACCTATACAACCGGTAAGCAAATTTCCAAGTTTATCCTGAATTATATCATTTGTCGCTATGGCATCCCCAAAGATCTCCATACTGATAATGGAACACCCTTCAAGAATCAGGATGTCTCTGACCTTTGCAAGAAATTTGGCATTACCCAACATTGTTCCTCCAAGTATTTCCCGCAAGGCAATGGTCAAGCTGAGGCTACAAATAAAACCATCTTAAAAATCCTCAAAAAGACTATTGATGACGTTGGTCGTGATTGGCACCTGCAACTCAATCCTGCCCTTTGGGCCTACCACACCTCCATCCATACTCCTACTGGCGCCACTCCATTTTCCCTTGTCTATGGTTCTGAGGCTATCTTACCTATTGAAATTGAGCTCCCTTCCCTCAGGATTTCTCTCAAGAACCTAATGTTTGAAGAAGAATATAGGGTTGCCCGCTTGCAAGAGTTGCAAATCCTCGATGAGAGATGACTCAATGCCCTCAACCACCTCCATGTGTATCAAAATCACCTGCGGTTACATTTCAACAAGAAGATCAAACCCCATGAGTTTGATGTAGGTGATTTGGTCCTGCAGCATAACATGAAGAATCTCCAAAACCGAGAAAAGAAAGGGAAGTTTGAACCCAATTGGTTGGGCCCATTTATTATTATTGCTAAATTCGATTCTGGGGCATATCAGATTGCAACACCTGAGGGAGATCCACTCCCTGATCCTGTAAATATCCTACATTTGAAGCACTTTTATGCGTAACTCGGCATTTAGTTCATGTACAGTGTTATTCAGCAAAAGCCCTAAAATTCAAAAAGAGATCCTGAAAAATCATAAACACTAGAAAAAGTCCTAAAAAAATCCTAAACATTAGAAAATCAAAAAATCCTAAAAAGAAGATAATGTTCCTGAAAAAATCATTGTTTGGTACACACCTGGTAAACAGGCACCTTACAAAAAAAAATAAAAAATATTCGTCCAAAAGTGAAAACTTGGCAAACAAGCACTCTAGGCAAGTATTATGGTGAAAACCTATCTCAGGCACCATGATAGCAGATTTGGATCCATTGTCTTCCCATCCACTGTACATATCCATCCTCATCCTAGTCCTGATTCATTGCTTCCCGCATTGTCATAAAGATCCAATCGCAGTTCCTAGCAAGCTGAGCTTAACCCCATCACACTGAGCTTTTCCCCGACATAGTGATCGCAAAAGTGCTTATCCAAATTAACATTGAAATCAAATCTTTGAGTTATTGTTCCTTTCACATCTATTGCCAGTGAATATCCATTTCAATCAGTCAATTAATCTTTGCCCTGCAGGATGCATCCTTCCTCAGTTGGCTCAAATCAATCTCATCAATCCTATCCCATTCATGGAGAGAACTATGGACTGAATGACCACTTGGTCAGGAGGCCTTCTTTGTTGATTTTATCTTTTTGTATCAGTAGATCCTACTCACAATTACCTTGATCTGCCATATCTTGGTGCATTGTGACCGGTGACATATGATACACGTGTCGATTGCGGTATGATCTGTTTGTGGATACTTTAGGCACATTTTTGTGGGTTTCCTAGTTATGATTATGCATATCTTAATGGGGGAAATGGGTTAGCATACTTATGTCCTTTACAAGACCTAAGTGTGCCCAGACCTCTCCAATAAGTATATGTCATAGGTTCCATCATAGTCAGGAAATTTACATCTTTGTTTCTACAGTTATTTGAGAGGCTAGTCCATGCAATGGAATAATGTCATCTGTGCTTTTATAACACGTGATGCATACCTCCTATTGCAATATCAAACTAGGGTGTGCTCTCCAACATAAACACAAGTGATCCCACTAAATCATGTAGTTAGGTTGCATTTTTAGTTTGTTTTCTGCATTTTTGTTTGAGACAAGGGTCTTGTTTATTCATCGTCCCCTTCCTCTTCTCTAGTGGTTCAGTTGATCCTATTGGTTATATTGGATACATAAACAAAAACCTCATCATAATAAAGTGACACTAGCTCATTCCATTACATTCTACCCCATATAGTTAAGATCATTTAACTACACATTGCATGTCAAATATATCTAATTCATCATTAATCATTAAATACACATTGCATGTCAAATATATCTAATTCATCATTAATCATTAAATACACATTGCATGTCAAATATATCTAATTCATCATTAATCATTAAATACACATTGCATGTCAAATATATCTCATTCATCATTAATCATTAAATACACATTGCATGTCAAATATATCTAATTAATCATTAATCATTAAATACACATTGCATGTCAAATATATCTATTTAACCATTAATCATTATCTATGCATTGTACATTCATAAGCATCACATATGCATAATAACACATCCATTCATATAAACTTTTCACATCATATAGTACATGTTTCACACACATCCTGCATCACACATGTCAGTATCATAATATAGTACTATGCATCATCTCATAATCCATCAAATAAACTCATGAAATAAAACCATAAAAATATATGTAGTATATATATATCATAGGATCATGGTACGTCAAAATGATACATCATGCACCTCAGTGCTACTATGCATATACATCTCATCTAAAAATTTACAAAAAATGTATCTTGTATAATCAACTGGATCTCACAACCACTGGAAGATGTCCCTGTCATCCTGAATCCTCATGTCCACCCCATGGAGTAGATCTCTCTGCTCATCTCCCACTGTCACCACTTGTCGTTCTCTCTCTCAATGGCCTGGCTATTGATCCTGATGACACCCCTCGAGTCCTCTCTGATATCCCACGCTCTGAATAAGGCGATTATCTCTTCTCTAGAGGTACTGCCTGATGATAGAGGCCCATATAATAGGTAGCCTCTCTTCCCATCCTCAATGCCTCTCGCTATGCATCCATCATCCCTGTCATTAACTACCCTACACCCGCTGCTGTCACCCCCTATCTCAATAACTCTCACTCCCCTCGATAGGTCTCTGCCCATCTCTGCCACGTGTCCCTATCCTCTGTCAATCGCTGGGTGCGAATGTCTGCATGTTTCTGCATCTCCTCCATCTAGCTCAATAATTAGGCTACCTCCCCCATCATCTCGTCTATACCAGTGTCAACTTGTGTCCTGGTAACCTGCCCTGTACCTACTCGACTTTGCAGTATGCTCAACTATCATCATATAGCCTCCATTTGAGCCCCTTCTATCTCTCTCTCTGCCTCTACCTTGGCTGCTTTATCCCTCTCCATTGCCACCAAAGCCTTTAATCATCTCACCTCTGACCGTAAGGTGTCTCCCTGCTTCTGATCACCCTGCCTCTCATCTCCTCCTAATCCTCCTAGCCCCATCTCTTCATCCTTTAGCAAAGGCTCCTGGGATGCCTCCTCTCACTCCCTCTGCACCACTTGTGCAGGGCCACCTATCATTGGTCTTTGTACTATCCTTCTCTGACATTGTGTCGCCTACCTCTGTGCCCCAAACTTGACTCCTAGCATTGCTACTAGTCTCTCCTCATCCTCCTTCTCATCATCCTCCTCCCTATCCTCCTCCTCAGACTCTATCTCTGACTCTGTCTGCTCTATAGCCTCTCCTGCTCCTGGCTCTATCAGCCTCGCTAGCCTCTGCCTCTCCCACTAGGCAGCATACTCAGCTATCACCCCCACGTCTGCAACCTGTCCTTGGGCTGTTGTCCATGGTACTGGCTGCATACCTCTCTAACTAATCCTGGCATTTTGGAGATCTACTTTGACATCCCATACTGACCCAATCTCCCTTGAGACGATCAGATGTGGATAACTATCTGGCACTATATCCCGCCTCAAGCCAAACTGTCTGCATACTCGAGAAGGCATGTATCTCATTATCTAAAAAATTATCCTCCCGATCAACCAATAATCTGTCTGCACGTATCCTAGGTACTCTGCATCTAGAGCACCATCCTCTCTCCCTTCTTGCTTATCCCAATACCCCCATGCCTCACACCCTTTGTACAGTGTCCACTCAAACCATATCATCTCATCTAATATCCTCCCCAGGTCTCCACGAATCTCACATCCCCATATGTCAAGGGCGTTCGATACTGACACGCATATGGCTCATAGCACTATCATTGACCCTCTCCTTATAGTGGTCGTACCACTGCAATATGCTCCCATGACCAGACTAGCAGCAGTGTAACTCCTGGTCCCATCGTACATTGAGTACGATATGCACACATATGAAGGTCATAATACACTTGTGCTAACAGCGTGTATTCCCAACAAAACTCCATACCATCTTCCTCCAGCATCTGGCTCAGTACCCTCACCCATCCAATCAGAAATCCATGCCCTGAGTGGTCCGACATTAGTCTCCCTCCTACCAATTCGGCTAAGTACAACACTAGCTGAGGCAGTCCTGCCTCCATCCCCTCTCGCCATGACATCCACTACCGATCAATTGGTAACTGGTATGCTCGCCATCTGAAGCTCTCCTCCATAAACTGCTCCGCCCTCTTCACTTGGTACTCAACCATCTCCCCCTGAATCGGTATTTGTAGAATCCTCCATACGTCAAGCAATGTCACTGTTGCCTCCCCAGTCGGCAAATGGAAACTCAATGTATCTGAGTACCATCTCTCGATTAGTGCTATCATCAGCACATTATGCACTCTCAGATGTGGCCACTCATGCACATGTTGTAGGCCACATAAAGTCACCTGGCCCCCCTCTGCCTTCGTCAACTCCTCTCGCAGCGTCATCATATTTGGCCATCACTCTTTCGAGCGAATCCAATAGTCCAACTCCTGCATCCAAATTACCCAACAAACATTCATTAGTCTCTGCCATCTCTTCATTTTGTCGAACAGCTCCCCTTAGTCCCTAACCCTACGTTTTGTCCTTTGACAACAGGACAAACCCCCCGCCACTGCCTGTCCCCTTATAAGTGGCACTACCCAGCCTTGGCGAGGTGGAGCTACCTGTTTGTAGATGGGCGGCACTGCCCACCATTACCGGGTGGACAGGCGGCTTCGCCGCCCGGGGCCCCGGTATACCTGGGCGGAGCCACCCATCCAGCCCGCCCGAGGCCTTTGGGCAGAGCCGCCTGTATGTCGACGGGTGGCTACGCCCGCTATGCCTGGGCGGAGTCACTCGTCCAGCGATGGGCAGCCTCACCACCCAAGGCCACCGGGCAGAGCCGCCCATCTGTTGACGGGTGGCTACACCTGGGTAACTCCGGGCGGAGCCGCCCGTCTGTTGACGGGCAGCTACGCCCAGTATCTTCAGGAGGAGCCACCCGTTCGGTGATGGGCGGCTACGCCCGGGTTACCCCAGGCGGAGCCACCCGTTTGGCGATGGGAGGCTACGCTCAGGTTACCCCAACAAAGCCGCCTATCAGCCAACGGGCGGCACCGCCTGTCGGTGGCGGTGCCTGGACGGAGCCACTAATCGGCACCGCCGCCTCACCATTTTTCCCTCCCTGACTTTTTCTACAAACCCATAAAACTCAAACAAAAAATGAAAACCCCAATTCTATCCATATGCCAATCAATTTTCCAATGACTACAAAATGACAAAGGTGGGCTCAGGTACTTACCGGATCCCCCTGTCAGTTGTTTGCTGATAAACCCGCACCCGCTCACCCAGCTGCATTATGTCTCGTCATCCAGCCATTCTTCCTTCTCCTCTCCCCTCCTCTCCTCTTTTTTCCTTCTCCTTAGGGGTAAAAATGAATCACGTTTCCCCTTCTCCCCTTTTTTATAAAGGGTTTTTTTTTTTTTAAAGGGAAAATATCTTTAATGATCTCAAATAATATTATAGTTAATTTTTTTAATTAATTATACTTGTTAAATTCATCTATTTATTTAATTAAATAAATTCACTAATTATAGTATTTGAATTAAATTTAAATACTACCCTTCATAATGTATTAAATTTAATTTAATACATGTTCCTCCACAGTCCCCTATTAAATAAATTTTTAATTTATTTAATCCCCTCACATTCTTTATTTCTACTAAACCATGATTAAATAAAATTAAATTTAATTTAATCCTAAATCCAACCTAGATGCTATCCTAGACACATCACTTTTTGTCTAATAAGCCTACTCACTAATTAACTAAGGTTAATTAGGCTAATTTTTGGATTCCTACATCCATTAGTCCTAATTATTTGCTCACACATGTGTGAGCAAATTTCCAAAAATGGTCTTTTCAAAAATTGCTAAACTTTGCACAAACAAGGCTTCTTACATTTTATGACATGTCTTACACATTCTAAAATGGTGAAAATGGATTTTTTCACTTACACATCTCTTACACACACTTACACATGTACTTGAAGTACACATTAACCTTTCACATCCCAAGTTGCTCACACGTGTGAGCAAGTCTTGGACTTTGCATGACTTATGTGTCTCTTTGGTGGCACCTATGTGGATTCCACATAGATACCACCTCACTCCAGCCCTCCAAAATCCTATAAATAGGACCCTTGTCTCAAGCAAATTTCATTCATTCTTGCATTAGAGTTATTATGTTAGAATTCCTTTTTGCATTAGAGTTATTATGCTAGTATATGCTTAGAATTGTTCTTAGAGTTTTCTTTATTAATCATTTGGTAGTTGTTAGATTTTCATTATAGATTTAGTTTCATTCCATGCTTTTAGCTTCATTTATTTTACTTGCATGCCATAGAGCTTGAGGATTGCTTTCATAGCTCCTCCTTGAGCTTCTTTGGCCTCTTGCATTTGAATGCTTGAGAGTTGCTTTTATAGCTCCTTCTTGAGCATCTCAAATCTTCATCATACTTGCATTCATAGTGGGATCAATACTTGTGTTGGGAGAGCACACCCACAACCTCTCTAAGAGCTTAAATCAAGCAAGTCTTGGGTGCACTTGCTTCATGCTCATTCGAGGTTATGGTGGAAATTAATATTTTTTTTACAAGTTTATGAACATGTTAGAATAGATTGATTATGTCTTTTATTGTTAACGTTTGCATGTTTGAACTTGTTCTTAACAAGTGTATTTTTATCATATACATATATAATCAACATTAAGGTTTGTACATTTTTATGTCCACCATAGATGATGATATGGATTCCATATAAAATGAATCTTATATTCATTAGAGATGGATCCCCATATTTGGAGTGGGCTAGAGGAAATTGTTATAGTTTCCCAAGTGTTGAGATTGTTATAATCTCACGTATGCAGTATATATACTGATGCCAGTCATATGCATATGGGTAGGCTTGTCCATAGCATTTATTGCTTCCAAGATATTCTTATGGGCAGTGCTCTATGAGATGACGTGTCGATAGCTTGGTTGCTTAGAGTGGATCTTATATCCCTCAAGCTGAGAATCAAGATTTCTGTGAAGCCTGACCTAGAGGTAGCCTTAAGAATCAAATTCCCCCTTACTAACTTAGATTAGAGTATGAGTCATGTAAATATTGTGTAATATTTTGTACTAACATTAGTTTTTCAGGAAATTATAAAAAGAGAATAAGAAGGGACATTGTAGTGGTATTAGAGCATGATCTTGCCATCCTGCAGGGTAAAAGTAATATGGTATAATTATAATTACACAACCATACAATTTGGTATTGATTTGCAATATGGATAGTACTGAGGAAATATGAATTCTATCTTCATAAATGATGAGATCCAAGCTATGCTTGGTGGTGATTGAGATTGGGATAACCTTCCATAGTAAGATAGATTGATATAATCTCCATAAGAATGACTTGACTGAGATTGATATAATCACCATAATGCCAGAATATTCTGATGAGTCAACTTATGCATATGCGAACAACCTTGGGTAGAGAATATCTCTCCCAAGATCAAAAGGCTTGGATGGAGGATATCTCTTCCAAGATGAAAAGCCTTGAGTAGAGGATATCTCTCCCAAGATGAGAAGCCTTGGATAGAAGATATCTCTTCTAAGATGAAAAGCCTTGGATAGAGGATATATATCCCAAGATGAGAAGCCTTGGATAGAGGATATCTCTTCCAAGATGAAATGCCTTGGATAGAGGATATCTCTTCCAAGATGAAACCTTGGGGTATGCGCTCTAAAGAAGACGGTGAAATAATCGAGGATGGTTCTATAATCGATCTTATATCATTTAGAACCTTGGAGATCCTCAAGAGGGTTAGGGAACCTGATCTGGTAGACTTCCCCTAAGGATTTGATAGAATTAGGAAGATAGGTTTACATTATCTATGAGGATTGATCAATGACATTCTTAGTGAGATCAAGATTTGATAAAGGACATTCTTGGAGTTGAGAAACATTTATCAGAAGGGAAGGAAAGTGCTACAACAAATCAAGTTCAGGGTCATTGGATGGGATATCGACATAGAAAGACACCACTCACACCAAATGTTTGAATTGCTTGAGGACACACAATTTTGAGAAGGCTGGACTGTGATGTCTCCATTTTGAAATAGAAATTACTATTTTATAAAATAATACAAGAAAATTTAATAAATAAAATGATATAATATAATCCATTATTAAAATAATAAAATAATAAAATAATATATAAGCATACTAATATATTATTAATATAAAATATTATTAAAATAATAATAATAAAAATACGATATATAAATATAATATAATATAATATAATACATTGATGAATAATATTAATAAATTATTAAAAATAATAAATAAGTAACCACACTATAATTATAATCTATTATTATTTACAATATATTATTCATATAGTAAATATAAATAAACAAAATAACATAATATAATCCAAAAGACACTACTTTTGGGAAAAAAAGGTATAAGAAAACAATTACGGGGAAAAAGGAAAAAACACAAAGAAATAATATGAAAAATTTGGGAGAAAATGATATATGAGAAAATGAAGGAGAAAAGATATGAGAAAATCAAGGAGAAAAGATGGGAGGAAATAAAGGAGGAAATGTAGGAGGAACTCAAGGGAGGAAAAAAGAATATTCAGAAAACAAAGGAAAGTAAAAGATAAAAGACTTTAGGGAAAATTGAACATCATGTTATGTCATTTAATATAAATAAATTCCATATATATATATATCTATCTATCTATATATATATATATATATATATATATATATATATATATATATATATATATATATTCATTTATGTGGATATTAATATATATATTATATATATTATTAAGATATATATGTGTATATATTATAAGAATTCTTAATCAATGCATTATTGAGTAATTCTGGATTTCTTTTATGAATAAATATAAAAATAATGATTATATAATCAACATTAAGGTTTGTAAATTTTTATGTCCACCATAGATGATGATATGGATTCCATATAAAATGAATCTTATATTCATTAGAGATGGATCCCCATATCCGAAGGGGGCTAGAGGAAATTGTTATAGTTTCCCTAGTCTCGAGATTGTTATAATTTCACGTAGGCAGTATATATATTGATACCATTCATATACATATGTGTAGGCTTGGATAACATTTATTGATTCCAAGAGATTCTTATGGGCGGTGCTCTATGGGATAACGTGTCGATAGCCCGGTTGCTTAGAGTGGATCTTATATCCTTCAAGCCAAGAATCAAGAATTCTATGAAGCCCGACCTAGAGGCAGCCTTAAGAATCAAATCCCCCCTTACTAACTTAGAGTAGAGTATGAGTCATGTAAATATTGTGTAATATTTTGTACTAACGTCAATTTTGTTGAAAATTATAAAAGGAGAATAAGAAGGGACATTACAACTTCCTGGGAGGTCACCTATCCCAGTACTACTCCTGCTCAAGAGTGCTTAACTATGAAGGTTCCTCAATGGCTAAGTACATTCTACTTGAAACCCCATTTGTAAAACCTTCAGAAAGTGTTGTGCCTTGTGAAACATTCATTAGAAAGCCCCTTGAGCTGACCAATTGATAAGTAGGAGATAATTTCCACAACAAGTCAAATTATGATATTGTTATCAGAATTTAACTATGTGGTTTTTTGAGTCAAACTCATTGACCCATGTTTCATGAGTAGTGGTTCATAAGAACCCATCTCTCATGAGAATGAATGGAACACTTAGAACTTGTTGGATCTGGGTGATACTCAAGAGGCTTTCTAATGAATGGTTCATAAGGCACAACACTTGCTAAAGGTTTTGCAAATGGGGTTACAAGCAGAGTGGGCTTAACCATGGAGGAAACTCTGTAGTTAAGCGCAATCAAGTTGGAGTAGTACTAGGATGGGTGATCTCTTGGGAAGTACCTATTCTTTACCTCTATGACCATCACCTAGATATAATGAGTGATAAGTTCTCCATTCATTCTCATGAGAGATGGGTTATTGTGAACCACTACTCATGAAACATAGGTCAATGAGATTAATTCAAAAAACTACACAGTTGAATCCTGATAGTAATATCATAATTTGAATTACTATGGAAAATATTTCCTACTTATCAATTAGTGAGCTCAAGGGACTTTCTAATTAATGATTCATAAGTCACAAAACTTGTTGAAGATGTTGTAAATGGGGTTGCAAGTAGAGTGGCTTAACCATGTAGGAAACTTTGTAATTAAGTGTGCTAGAGACATAGTAGTACTGGGATATGTGAACTCCTGGGAAGTTCCAGTGCTTCACCCCTACAAGAATCTCCTAGAGATTTAACAAGTACTAAGTGTTCCATTTATTCTCATGAGAGATGGGTTCTTGTGAACCACTAGTCATGCAACATGGGTCAATGAGTTTGAATAAAAGAACTACACACTTGAATAGTAATAGTAATATCATAATTTGACTTGTTGTGGAAAGTACTCCTACTTATCAATTGGTGAGATCAAGGGGCATTCTAATGAATGATTCATAAGGTGTAACACTTGCCGAAAGTTTTCCAAGTAGAGTGGGCTTAACCAATGATGCAAGGACTTCTAAGGGTCATAACTTTTGACTTAATGGTCCATTTTTGTTGAACTTTGATAGGTGGCTTCATTAGGAGAAGTTATTTGGATTTTCGACTAAGCTTAGCTCGATAGGTGGCCATTTTGACATTTTTTTGGGAGCCAAAAAGTTCGTTTGGACCTCCAAAATCCTCTTTTAGTGTTTATTTTCTTTTATTTTTTAGAAAGTTATTTTTCGTAATATCTTCGAAATGATGTTTCCAACTTTGAAGGTTAGTTAGAAATTCTTTTTATCTTAGTTTAGGGCAGTCTTAGGAAAAAAACAAGCTTTCTAGGATTTGTTCTAAAAATGGCAAAAAACTATTTTTGTGAAAAACTGCTAAAATGGGTAATTTTTGAATTGTATTTAAATTGGGGGTTTTTTCTTTGTAATAGCAGAGTAGTTGGAAGAAGAATGAAGAATACTTGTAATTCTAAAATTTCCATGTCTTTTATTTTCTTTTTTTTTGTTTTCTATTATTACTTGTAAGAATCTGGCTACATCAACCATGGAGGAAACTCTGTAGTTAAGCATGCTTAGGTTTTAATATTGGGATGGGTGACCTCCTAGGAAGTCCTCGTGCTTCACCTAGATGTAATGAGTGCTAAGTGTTCCATTCATTCTCACAAGAGATGGGTTCTTGTGAACCACTACTCATGAAATATTAGTCAATGAATTTGACTAAAAAACCTACACAAATGAATACTGATAGCAATATCATAACTTGACTTGATGTGGAAAATATTGCCTACTTATCAATTGGTGAGCTCAAGGGGCTTTTTAATGAATGGTTCATAAGACACAACACTTGCTAAAGGTTTTGCAAGCAGAGTGAGCTTAACCATGGAAGAAACTTCGTAGTTAAGCATGCTTGAGCTAGAGTAGTACTGGGATGGGTGACCTTTAGGAAGTCCTAACACTTCACCTCTGTGAGCATCACCTAGATGTAATGAGTTATAAGTGTTCCATCCATCTCATGAGATATGGGTTGTTATGATCCACTACCCATGAAACATGGGTCAATGAGTTTAACTAAAAAAACTACACACTTGAATCTTGATAGTAATATCATAATTTCCTATCATTAGTGAACAAAATTTTGTGAATGGAGGTGTTTTATGAGGAAAATTATGTGTGCAAGGAAAATGACTCTTTTCATACTATAGATATTTTCCACATTTTTTTTATAGCAAAATCACATCTCCTATCGACTCATCGCTGCACATACAAAAACGTGCAACTACTAGTTTAACTTATATTATAATAGACTTTTAATGGAACCTTATATCATTTCAAATGCTATGTACTCTTCTAGATAATAACAATCACATTTTTTTTTTTTGTAAAGCAATTATTTACAAATTTACAAATTGACTTAAATTGTAGTAGTCTATTCTACACAATTTGTAGTATTTCACAATTGGTTTACTTTACAAATTTACTCTTAATTTTTTTAAATCAAAATCCACACTATATTAATTATAGTTCATTATAAACTCTAACTAGTGGTTACATTTCAAAATATTTAATGGTTCATAAATAGTCAACTTGAAATTTATTATGTGAAGGCATATACAATTATAACTAGTTGCACTTTCATAAAATAAACATTAATCAAATTTTAATTTTTATGTATATCATACAAAAAAAAAAGTTAAATGCGCTAAATTAATATAAATATATTTTGATATTAGTGAACTAGTGAATAATGAAAATAATGTAACTCAATTATACTAGTTCTCATTGCTATAATTGCTACTTTTAGATATATCTTATTTATATCAATTAACTCTTAGAAATATCTCAACATTCTTTATATATGAAAATAATATAATTCAATCATATTAGTTCTCATTACTCTCATTGCTACTACTAGATATATCTTATTTAAACTATATAAAGTATACCAAGAAATATTATGATGTTCCATTTAAAAATTATCAAACATATAAATTTAAATGGAATGTCTAGAAATATCTCAACATACTTTATATAAATTAAATAATAAATATCTGCTATGTTGCCACAACTGACCTATCCATTCTAGACCATAATTTGGTCCTCGGAATTGTATTAAAAGTCTTCCATCTATAGTTGTAAAGACTAATTGAAACACGGAAATCAGCCCAAGGATTAATAACATATGACGTTTTTTAGGACCGGAGGCACAAACTAAAAATTGAAAATGTTTAGGTATCTCTATCTTTGAAATACAGCTCTCGCTCTTTCCACGCTCATATAGAAGAAGATGACGACGTTTCGACATGTACCCACACACCTATTTCTTCCTTCCGCTGCCACACTTCGCAGTTCTTCCACACCGACTTCAGCCCGAGCCGCTCTCCTCCTTCCCCGCCCGCGTTTATTGCCACATTTATCGCTGAACTTTCCCCTTTCCTCTGCATCGTTGTCTTCTCTCTCTCCACCACATACACAGCTAAGGCGCAGGTTTTTGCAATTGTGCCATCGATTTCCTGTGATGGCTGCTTCAACGCAGGTTTCTCTACAAGAAAACAAGACTAAATTGAAATTGGAACAGTTTAATTGGGATAACTCTTTCATTCGGGAACTTCCCGGCGACTCCACAACAGACGGACCTCCCCGCCAGGTCATTTCTTATGCAAGATTGCTTATTTAATTTTACTCGATATGTTTGTTTTTCGTTCAATTTGTCAAAGGTTTAGCTTTGACGAGCTTATGTGAATAAATCTTTTCACGTATCATTACACAAGTAGTTATCCGGAAGAAATTGTGCAAATTTTGCTGTGGAAAATCTGAAACCCAAAATCTTATCAAAGATAGTTTCATAAGCCAGGATCGGGCGATAGTGAAAAGCCCATAAAGCTATGAAATTCATCGTATTTGTGCAACTTAGGGCTGCTGAGCTTTACATCGACTTGGCTTGTTAAATTTGTTAGTCGAAAGATATTGTCAAGCAAACGTCTCACTGTAGCGAATGCACCATAAATTATATTCAAGCCACCTCAGGTTTTTTTTGATATGTAAGCCACCTCATGTTTTAATTACATTATTATCAAAACTATTTTACATGAAGTCTGGCGTGTCTTGTTGGTAAGGGACTTCTGAGTCAGTTCCGCTAGGATTTCAAGTTGGGAGGGCTTCGCATGTTAGATGCTGCCGCATCCTTGCCACATAATTCTGCATCCGTTCTTCCCTTCCGAGTCATGGGTTTATTCTAATTTCCTTTTTGGTGTCTTTTCAAAAGCCTTATCTAATGGCCACATCACAGAAAGCCCCCGTTTCGTCTGTCACAGCTGGCTGAAGAGGGAGGGGTACTGAACGAAGCACTCTAATTCATCCAAAATTTCTATCACGCTGCGAGCAATCTACCCCCGTGGTTATATTTTCCCGGGACATGATGCTATTGATCATATTTGCAAATGTTTTGAAAAATACTCAACAGTTTATTTTGTCTATCCAAACCCTTCATAGATCATAGTTGCCAAAAATGAGAAACACAAAAACATCAAACTCAGCGGCAGCTTGATGAGAAATTATGTTTCAGAAGTCCGAACAAGAAATTAAATTTTCATACACTTACGCACACGTAATGGATAATTAACTCCCATAACACGCTATTATGTGTATTGAAACCCTTGATAAATCATAGTTGGCAGTAATGCAAAACAGAAAAACAGCAAACTCATTGGCAGTTTGATGAGAAACACTGATTCAGAGTCTCAGACGTTGTGAATATGAAATGGATTTTTCATACGCTCACATATACATAGTGGATATGAAAAGACTGCATATATTGCACTTCTTTGCAGGCCTGTGGAGAGATAAAGGTGTGATACTTGTGAGAGGCCCAACCAGAAATATGCTAAAAGTGTAAACATTGTTCTTTTCAGTGAGTTGACATGTTTGGAAATACATGGATCCTATGTAACCTTGGTTCCCATGACACTGGTGGAACGGTGAGTACATCCATGGGACCAGACAAGCAATCCCAAAGCATACGACTCAGACTAAAATTCTTGTCCAACAAAATGTTTGAAGATTTTATGCTGTGAAGTAATATTGTCTGAGATGATCCCAAAGCATACAACTCGGAATAAAATTCTTGTCCAACAAAATGTTTGAAGATTTTATGTTGTGAAGTAATATTGGCTGAGATGCTGCAGAATGGAAATATGCCAATACCTTTGCATTTCCACAGTGATATGCAGGCGAGTTTGCCATGATAAATACTTTTTGTCAGCATGTACATGTTCAGAAAATGCCCCTTTTGCCACAAATTCATATACCAATATTGAAAATTTAGTTTTGTCATTTTGAAGCAGAACTCAAACAACTTCACTTTGTTTTTGTAATTGATTGGGATAGGATGATACTTCATTGATGAAATCATCATCCTTGGACCTTTTAATTCCCACAACCATGCTAGGTTTTCCTTAACAAACTACTGGTCTAATTGCTAAACCTATTTTTGACCCCTAAACAGGATTGATGTTCCACACACTGCAATATGAAAATCAACAAAGAAACATGGAAACAATTTCTGAAACATAAGGAACTACATGACAAACAAAAGGTTACTCTGGAGAAACCCTGAAAGGGGGAAAACTCCAGCAAGAGTCTGTAAGTTGCTCCTCAATCTGCCATGCAACAATCAAATATACATCATAGTAAGTTGACAACACGTTTCCACATCCTCTATTTAAACACCTTGCAAAATTTACAATGGTTTCCGCTATCTCCAAAAGTTCCTGCTCCACAATGACTGAACATGCAAAATGAGCATTACCAAGAGGATAACAAGAGAGCTAACCCTTGCACAATGTGTACCATAGCGTGCCATTGACCTCCAAAGATTCTATAGGCACCAAATAGTGCTTTCCCATCCTTGGAAGTGGAAATGAACCCTTCTAGGTTCTAATCCATCACATTCCATGTTCCGTCTGCATTGTGGCAAAATTGCTGCTTTTGCCAGGGAGCGGTTTCAAAATCATCATGGTTGACATAAAATTGCTACTTTCATGAGGGGAGAATTTGGTATATTTCAGTGTAACTGTAATGTCCCCTGGTAAGTTCAAACCAGTTTGAGCACAAATGGACCTATGTCTAAAATATTTGAATTAAAATATGCTAATTTAATCCATACTATTAATATAGGAATTGAACTAAATGTGTATATTTATGAACAATTGAGAGAATCCATGCTAACCTTATTATTATTCTAGTCGAGAAGAATGCTTAGGATGTCAACAGATTGCTTAGGCACCAAACACAACGGTTTCCCTCAAAGTTTACAGATCCAACCCCTTAAGCCTTTCTTGGGACTTGCCCGCAAGGCGCTCGGGGTCGCTGATCCCTACCCTATCTTGGTAATAACCAATTGGCTGGATTTACACTAGCCTCTCCCTGAATACACCTCTGTTCTCTCTTCTCAGACTTAATAATAATAAGTCTTGAGCATGTATATACATAGTTGATTATTTTTGTCTCCATAATAATTGCTTTGTTATCTCTGTTTATTAAAATTATTAAGGTACTTAACCATAAAAATATTCTGCACATACCAATAGATATGTTGATGCCTTATTTATAATCTGTATACTTTCTTTCAGCGATGTCTCTGCTGTATATCTGTTCTGTAATTGTTCTGTGGTTCCATCCTATCTTGCTCGAACTATTCTGTAATTATACCCATTGGTGTAAGGGGTACGTGACCTGTCCCAACCGATGCTATTAGGAATTGATACCAAGAGTTACCATCAGCATTAATGGTGACTGTATTAGTGGTGGTTAATGAGGATTATCTTGCTTGCTGGAATGTCGTCATCTTAACTGCTGCTCTCCCTGTCCCACGTTCTTCTTCTTGGTCGATGCTTTCTTTGGTAAACTAATCTATACTTTCGTATTATGGAGATTATTAATGGTATGTGTCATTTCATTTGATAAAATCCACTGACAGGCTTGTCTACATATTTTGTGTTTAAGACTTGTCCAAGTTTATTAATAACAATATGTTATGATTGTTATAGTTCAGCGATCATGTTTAATTAATTCTCCTACTAATTAATTAATTAATTTATTAAATAATATTTAATTTGCTATCTAATAATAATAAGAATGATAATAATTAGTTTTGTTTAATTACTATTTATTTTCATCATACATTTATTAATTGTTAATTATTATTTAATCTTTTTCTTAATAATAATAAAATACTCAATTATTAATTAATAAATACAAGTAATATATATTTATTAAATATTTAGACAGGGGTTATCACAGTCCACGCCTCCTAATTTTGCTTGTCTACAAACAATTTAAGGTTTGACTTTGGGTGTTCAAAAATTTCTGCTCCTTCCCAAGTTGCGTCTTCTTTTGGCAGACCTTTCCACTTGATCAAGTATTCCAGAATGATTTTATTTCTCAGCTTCTTCTCTCTCATGTTGAGGACCCTTTCTGGTTCTAGGACGAGTTTGCCTTCATCATCCTGTGGGGTTAATTCTTCACATGGAGTAATTTGTTGTCCAAGGACCTTCTTTAGTCATGATACATGGAAGACATTATGGATTCTATTGTTCTCTGGTAACTCTGGTTCAAAGGCTACCTCACCAATTTGCCTTAAAACTTTGTAGGGCCCATAGAATTGTGCCTTTAGTTTTTCCACTTCACTAGTCTTAATAGACCCTTGTTTATGGGGTTGTAATCTCAAGAAAACCCAATCCCCAACCTCAAATGCTGGATCAGTTCGATTTCGGCCGGTGTACATCTATTGTTGATTCTGTGCATGGTGGAGGTTATCTTTGAGTACTCTCATAATGTCCATATTTTGTACCACAAAATCTCTAGCTCCTGGTACTTTACTTTATGAAAGGATTAGACTTCCAAAAGAAGTGGCTTCATAACTATATATTGCCTTGAATGGGCTCATTCCAATAGATAGATGATGTGTAGTGTTGTAACAATACTCACCAAGGTGTAGCCATTTCACCCATGCATTCTGTTGTCGTGTAACATAGTTCCTTAAGTATCTTTCTATCCATTTATTAACAATTTCTGTCTGTTTGTCAGTTTGGGGATGATAATTTGTACTAGGTGTTAATTCAGTGCCTACCAAGCGAAAGAGTTCTTGCCAAAACATGCTAAAAAATCTGCTATCTTTGTCACTAACAATGTTTCTAGGCAATCCATGTAATCTGAATAGTTCTTTGAAGAAAAAATTTGCAACTTGAGGTGCTTTGTATTCCGTAGATATAGCTATAAAGTGTGAGTATTCGGTTAAGCGATCCACTACCACATATATGCAATCTTTCCCTTGTACTTTGGGGAGGCCCACTATAAAATCCATAGAGACACTTTCCCATTTTTGATCTGGTATTGGTTGCAGCAGGCCAACAAGGTGTGTCTGTTCTGCTTTATTTCTTTGGCATGTCATACATTCTTGAACATGCTTAAGTATATCCTTCGTAAGTCCTTTCCACGAGTACTTTTCCCTTATTTGTATGTTTTGTAATACCCCTGATGTCCTGATAGGGGGTTGTCAAGAAACTCTTTAATGATTGCTGCTTTTATTTTTGAACCTGGAGTAAGATATATCCTATAACATCAAAGCAATGGGTGGCAAATACAAGTAACACATGCCTCTGCAACAAAGATAGTAACGTGAATAATGTATTCAAAATACCAAGCAACACCTGTTAATAACTCCTACTACTCTATAATCTTTGGATTGTATGTTTCCTTCCTTGATATCGTTGGCATGAGAATCTTTGGCGTACTCCATGTTTCCAATTTGCTTTGATGTCTGTTATGGCACACAAGTATGGTCTTCTAGATAGTGTGTCTGCTACAACATTATTCTTTCCTTTTACATATTCTATGCCAAAGTTGTAAGCTTGTAATTTGCTTACCCATTTTTGTTGACAGTCATTAGGATCCTTTTGCTTTAGGAATAACTGTAGACTGTTATGATCTGTTTTAACCATGAATTTCCTACAAACCAAGTATAGCCTAAATTTGGCCAAGGCATGCATGACTGCTAGCATCTCCTTATCATAGCTAGAATAAGTTCTTTTAGTGGGATGGAGCTTCTTGCTTTCAAAAGCAATTGGGTGTTTATTTTGCATGAGGACCGCACTGATGCCTTCTCCTAATGCATCACACAGTAGCTCGAATGGTAGAGAGAAATCGGGAACGACTAATACCAGACATGAACTCATGGTCTTTTTGAGATTTTCAAAAGCTTGTTGGGCTTGTTCATTCCATCCAAAAACTCACTTCTTGGTTAAATCTGTAAGGGGTGCTGCTAATTTTGAAAATCCTTTCACAAACCTCCTATAGTAATTGCAGTGTCCCACAAAGCCTCTTAATTGGGTCAATGTTCTAGGTTTAGGCCATTCCTTAATAGCCTCGATCTTTTCCTCATCAACACTTACTCCCTGTTTGCTGATCTTGTGGCCTAAGTATAGGATTTCTTTCAACCCAAATTCACATTTTGAAGTTTTGGCACAAAGTGACTCTTGCTCAAGAATTTCCAATAGTTCATCAATGTGCTTAAGATGATCCTCCCAAGTTTTACTATATATGAGGATATCATCAAATAATATCAATAGAAATTTTCTAAGTTGCTTCCTAAAAGTATGATTCATGCAGGATTTAAATGTAGTGGGGGCATTGGTTAACCCAAAGGGTAAGACCAGAAACTCGAAGTGTCCATAGTGGCATCTGAATGCTGTTTTTGGAATGTCCTCTCTCATCCTTATTTGGTGATGCCCAAACCTTAGGTCAATTTTTGAGAAATACTTGGCTCCATGGAGTTCATCAATAAGTTCGTCCACTCTAGGGATAGGGTATCGATTCTTGATCGTTTTCTTATTCAAAGCTCTATAATCAATGCACATTCTTATTGTTTCGTCCTTTTTGACTAGTACAACTGATGATGCAAATGGGCTGGAACTTGGTTGAATGTGACCCATCTCTAATAATTCATTTATAGTTTTTTCTATCGCCTCTTTGAATTTTTGTGGATGCTGGTATGGAGTGGTAATCACTGGTTGTGCTCCCTTCTCTAATTCTATAGTGTGTTCAAATCCTTGATTGGGAGGTAGTCCTGGAGGAATGTCATCAAAATTTTTTTTGTGCTTTGCTAGGAAAGGCTCTATATCAATGTGAATGGCCTTCCCTTGAGGGGTAGATTTGTCAAGGATCATGCATTGTGCTGCCCACTCCCCTTGATATTTTCTAATTTTTTTTCCATCTTTTTGTAAGAGACTACCTTCGGGGACTTGTTGGGTATCCCTTTTAATGTCGCTTCCTCCCCTTTATGTTGGAAAAGAATTGTTGAATTTGGTAGATCAAATAAAAAACATCCCAACGAGTATATCCAAGGGGTGCCCAATATTATGTCGGAATCTAATGGTACCACATAAAAGTTTGCTTTAATAGGGTGTGTTCCTACTAGCATTTCTTATTGTGGAACTTGTTTTGTGCACTTAACCAAAGCTCCTGTTGCTGTTGCTGCTGAAAACCCCTTGAATTCTTTAGTCTCTAGTTTCCTTTTTGCCATCAATGATTCACTTATAAAGTTATGAGAAGCTCTGCCATCCACTAAGGTGATGACTTTTTGTCCTTTAAGGGTACCTTTCATATGGAAGGGATGGTGTTTGGACTTTCGAGAAGTGATAGTGGCTATGGTTACTTGTTCTTCATCATCATCCTCATACTTAGCTTTCTTTTTTGGGCTTTTCCTCTTCTTCATCTTCAGAAGTTGCTTCAAATTGGTGGACTTGAATTTTACATTTGTGGCCAGGTTCCCATCTTTCCTTGCATCTATGACAACATGGATTCAACCCTCTTTTATGACATTGGTGACCTTTCTCCCATTGCTCTCGACATTTGAAACATAAGTTTTTCCTTTTTTATTCATCAATGACAGGGTTGGCCTTATGGTGATGGTTTTCGGAAGGTTTTAGTATGATCATTTGAACTCTTCTTGTTTGGGGATGATGTTTCCACATTCAGGGCTGTTTCTATTGCATCATCCAAAGTAGTTGGTTTGAAGGTGGCCACCAATCCCTTTATTGATTCTTTTAGCCCCTCTATGAATAGATAGGTAAGTTTTTCTCCATCTAACCCTGTGACTCCTGTAGATATTCTTTGAAACCTACAGATATATTCATCTACTGACCTTGTTTGTTTTTGTTGAGTTAATTCTTTGAAATCCCTTTGGGAATGTTTATGATCAAATCCTTTAATTAATTTATGTGAGAATTCTTCATAGGAGATTATGTTTTCGTATCCTTGGGTACAGACACCATGGTGCCACCAATCGTGGGCTGCATCTTCCAAGTGTAGGATGGCAAATTGGATTGCATCTTCTTCTGTCATGGGATTGAGGTTCAAGAATGTGTTAAATTTCTGCAACCATCCATGTGTTGTGATTTTGCCAGATCTGTCAAAATTTGGATTAGTGACCTTGCTTGCCTTGTGTTTCAAGTCCTTAGTAGGTTGTTCCCTTTCTCTTCTAGGAGCTTCTAATCTTTTTGCTTCACAATAATCCCTGAAAGATATATCCCTATTTATTTCAGGTTTTAACCTTGAGTACATCATAGCTAGTTCTTTCGTACTATGAGGGGTTTGATTGTTTCCTTCTTCCTCCCTTGGTGTATCCCTTCTGGGTAGGAAGGATAGTTTCTTAACTTGGGGTGTGTTTGTTCGGCTGTTATTTCTTGAATGATTTGTATTAACGTCCCTTCCACTAGGGTGTGATCTAAGATCGTTAATTGAAGTATTCATAGTTTTCAAGGCTTCCGTGAGGACTTGGGCTCTTTTGTTTTGTTCCATTAGTGTCTTGGTTGTTATTTCCATGAATGACCTCATTTCTTGGCCGGTTAGTTCACCCATTCTATTGTTTGATTTTGGGTTAGACTTTGTTACCAGTTTCCTCCTTTCTCTTTCTAATGCCCTTTGAGCCTTTTAGCTAGTTTGCATTAACTACCTTCCACAGGATGGCAGGAAAGACGCTCTGATACCAATTGTAATGTCACCTGGTCAGTTCAAACCAGTTTGAGCATAAATGGACCTATGTCTAAAATACTTGAATTAAAATATGCTAATTTAATCCATACTATTAATATAGGAATTGAACTAAATGTGTATATTTATGAACAATTGAGAGAATCCATGCTAACCTTATTATTATTCTAGTTGAGAAGAACGCTTAGGATGTAAACACTCAATGGTTTCCCTCAAAGTTTATAGATTCAAGCCCTTAAGCCTTTCTTGGGACTTGCTTGCAAGGCGCTCGGAGTCGCTGATCCTTACCCTATCTCGGGAATAACCGATTGGCTGGATTTACACTAGCCTCTCCCTGAATACACCTCTGTTCTCTCTTCTCAGACTTAATAGTAATAAGTCTTGAGCATGTATATACATAGTTGATTATCTTTGTCTCCATAATTATTGCTTTGTTATCTCTGTTTATTAAAATTATTAAGATAGTTAACCATAAAAATATTCTGCACGTACCAATAGATATGCTGATGCCTTGTTTATAATATGTATACTTTCTTTCAACGATGTCTCTGCTGTATATCTGTTCTGTAATTGTTTTGTGGTTCCATCCTATCTAGTTCGAACTATTTTGTAACTATACCCATCGGTGTAAGGGGTACATGACCTGTCCCAACCAATGCTATTAGGAATCGATACCAAGAGTTACCATCAGCATTAACGGTGACTGTATTAGCGGTGGTTAGTGAGGATTATCGTGCTTGCTGGAATGTCGTCATCTTAAATGTTGCTCTCCCTGTCCCACATCGTTCTTCTTGGTTGATGCTTTGTTTGGTAAACTAATCTATACTTTCGTATTATGGAGATTATTAATGGTATGTGTCATTTCATTTGATAAAGTCCACTGACAGGCTTGTCTATGTATTTTGTGTTTAAGACTTGCCCAAGTTCATTAATAATAATGTGTTACATGAAAGATCCCCAATCCCGGTGACCTTGGAAATTACTGTTTGTTTCAAAATTTGAATCTTTGACCAGTGTTTGTTACCACTGAATGATCTTAACTGAATTCTGATTTCTTTTTCTTTTCTTTGTTTTTTAGTTTTTTGGGTTTTTTTGGAAATAAAATAATTGCATAAAAAATAGGAAATAAACAGCACTTAAGAAATGTAAACACAGCCTGCAAATTTGATCATTACTGAATTTTGAAATAGTACATACCCAAACCATCCAGCAATCTGATATATTAACTTCAAAAAGAGATCACAGCCAACATACAATATTGTCTTAAACAAGAATCAACGCCAGCTATAGGGAAATGCTTTGAGGGTGATTCAACCCTAGAGAAATTGCTGCACTGAACCGTCCAATGCCAAAATGGAAGCTATGGCGTCCAATGGTGAAGAAAGACCTTCTCCAAACCCCACGTGAGCTGCTGCAATGAAATGCCTGATGCAAACAGGCTGGCCGCCTAGCTGCAAATACCTTACTTCACTCAAATGGTAATGCCAAGACAAATTGATCATTTCCTCTGTCAATCTGAATGCAATGAAGTACAACTCCAATCACCAAAGACTTGTTGAGGTTTGCATCCCAACAGTCCAGACTTGAGGGTTTCGTCCCAAGCCACCAAATCGCCCTTCTAGAGCAATTTCACAATTCATAAGTTTCAAATGCCAAAGATAATGAACAATTAGGTCTTCATTTCCTTATAACTCCTCCCAAGTGCAAATCGAACCGTAAATGAGAATTACACTTTGCACTTTATAATAAAATAACATTTTCCAAATAAAGGTGTCCAGGCTATAGGAAAAACATTACTTTATTAAAATGTCATAACTCAAGGCGCCAAAAAGTCTACAGATAGTGAAAATAGTTTATAATAATTTGAGACCTTTCTAACGAGCTATAACACAAGGGCACACCTGACCAAATGAAGCCATATTCCCCTTATTACTCCGAAATGGCTATACAAATAGCCTTATTATAAATTATTTAATTGCTAACTTAGGAAATATTTAAATATATTAAAATATTCCCCATTTTGCCTCTGATAGCCCAAATCAACCAAATAAACATGAAATTGACCATGTCACCTGTCTGTGATTGATACCGGACGAGATGGGTCAACTGGCAGCCCCTTCCCTATAATCTAGGGACGTTCCTAGAAACTAGGGAACACACCCTGTCATCCTGAAACTGAAACCATGGAATCGTCCTGTGGAACCTAACATATGGAGACTGCTACGTGGTAACTCAACCTCATAAGCAACCTCTCCAACTCGCCTGAGAACTCTGTAAGGTCCGTAAAAACGAGGCTTGAGTTTCTTAGCTCCCCCTCTTTAAGGGTGCTCTGTTGGTAGGGCTGTAAGCGTAGGAAAACCATGTCACCCACCTCAAATACCTTCTGAGTCCTATGCCGATTTGCGTACATTTTTTGCTGATTCTGTGCATGCTGTAAGTTCTCCCTGAGAGATCTCATGATATCTTGGTTCTCTTGAAACCAATCTTGTGCCAAAGGAACTCTGCTGTCACTCAAGGCCATATCAACAAAAGATAATGCATTGTAGCCATAAAGAGCTCTAAAAGGAGACATATCAATGGACATGTGGTGCGTAGTATTATAACAATACTCGCTCAGATACAGCCAACATACCCATGCCTTCTGCTGCCCCTACACATAGTTACGCAGATACCCCTCAATCCACTTATTAACTATTTTAGTATGTCCATCCATTTGAGGGTGGTAGCTAATACTAGGTGTCAACTCTGTGCTTGCGAGCTTGAAAAGTTTCTGCCAAAAGGAACTCATGAATCTGCGGCCCTTGTCGCTCACTATGGTCTTAGGGAGACCATGGAGTCTAAACACCTCCCTGAAAAATAGCTCAACTACTTGGGATGCTGTGAAATCAACCCCAATCAAAAAGAAGTGGGCATATTTAGTCAACCTGTCCACTACAATGTAAATACAATCCTTCCCCTGCACTCGAGGAAGACCTGTAATGAAATCCATAGAGATTCCCGACCACTTTTGTTCCAGTATAGGCAAGGGCTGCAACAAACCAGCCGGAAAAGTATGCTCTGTCTTGTTCTACTGACAAGTCATGCATTCACGAACATGGCGTAAGACATCATCCTTGAGACCCTTCCAAGAGAATCTCTCCCAAACCGCTCTATATGTCTTACCATAACCGGGATGCCCTGCTGTAGGAGTATCATGGAATGCATGCAAAATTTGTCCCTTTAACTGTGATTTAGCAACAAGGTAGACTCTGTTTTTGTAGTAGATGACATCATCAATCACACTGTATTTATCATCTTGTACCAATCCATCCATGAGCTCACAAACATGCTGATTTTTGGAATACTCAACTAAAAGTTGAGCCTTCCAATCTGCTGAAAACTCAGTCAATGAACATAGGGCAGCAAGTGATGGTTTCGTAGAAAGTGCATCAATAATAGTATTCTTCTTCCCCTTAATAAATTCTATGTCAAAATCATAGGCTTGAACCTTGCTTACCCACTTTTGTTGACGATCATTGAGCTCCTTTTGATCAAGGAAATATTTCAGACTATTGTGGTTAGTTCTTACCACGAATTTGTTGCCAACAAGATATTGTCTGAATTTGACTAATGCATGCATAATAGCCAACATTTCCTCATCATAAGTAGAATACAACCTCTCGTTATCACGCAACTTCCTACTCTCGTAGGCAATGGGATGTTTGTTCTGCATCAAAACAGCCCCTATGCCCTCACTTGAAACATCACACTCAAGTACAAAAGGTTGCGAGAAATCAGGGAGTGCCAAAACCGGACATGTGCTCATAACCTCCTTGAGTTTGTCAAAGACTCCCTGTGCCTGCTCTGTCCATCTGAAGGCTCCCTTCTTCGTGAGATCTGTCGAGGGTGCTGCTAACTGAGAGAACCCCCTCACAAATCTCCGATAATATGCACATAAATCAAGGAATCCACGTAACTTAGTAATGTTCTTGGGATAGGGCCAATCCCGAATTGTCTGAATTTTCTCCTCATGCACCTTCACTCCATCAACACTGATCACATGGTCCAAATATAAAATCTCTCTGAGTCTAAACTCACATTTCGACAACTTAGCAAATAGAGACCGACTCGCCATGATGCTAAGTACCTCCTCTAGGTGCCTGAGATGATCCTCCCAAGTACAACTGTAAATCAAGATATCATCGAAAAACACTAGAACCGATTTCCTCAACTGCTTGTTGAAGATATGGTTCATACAGGATTGGAAAGTGGTCAGTGCATTTGGGAGACCAAAAGGCATCACCAAAAACTCATAATGCCCATAGTGACAACGAAATGCAGTCTTATGTACGTCCTCATCCTGCACACATATCTGATGATAGCCTGAACGAAGATCAATCTTAGAGAAGTAGATAGCTCCATGAAGCTCATCCAACAACTCATCAATGCTTGGAATGGGGTATCTATTTTTGATTGTCTTCTTGTTTAAAGCCCTGCAATCTATACACATCCACAGAGTTCCATCCTTCTTCTTAACCAGTACCACAGAAGAAGCAAAAGGACTAGAGCTAGGGCGAATGAATCCCATGTCTAACAACTCATGAATGGCCTTCTCAATCTCATCCTTGTATGCTCTAGGATGACGATATGGAGTGGTGATTATTGGCTTAGCTCCATCCTCCATCTCTATCCCATGCTCAAACCCTCTATCAGGAGGTACACCAAGGGGTATGTCACCAAACACTCGACCATGCCTATCCATCACTGACTATATATCAACATGAAATGCCTTGCCATCCTGAGCTGTAGGTGTCTTGGACCTCACATAACAATGTGTGGCCCAGATCACGTCATCATGTCTAATGATAGTCTCCATCCTACAGGAAGACACCTCCCTAGGTCCACCATCTGAAGCTGCCCTCAAGATAGTCTTCTTCCCTCCAGAAAGGAACTCTACTACATACGGCGGTGGTCAATAATGTACCATCCAATACCCTGTAACCACTACATGCCCAAAACCACGTCATAATCCTCCAGCAGAAGTACATAGAAATCATTTGTCAGAGTATAATCCCCCATCTAAATGCTAAGATGAGGAATCGTCCTAGTACAACCCAATATTGCGCCATCTGCAACCTTCACCCCAAAACCAACAAACACCTCATACTGCAAGCCACGCCTAGCCACTAACTTCTGATCAATAAAATTGTGCGTGGCGTTTGTGTCTACCAAGCTCATAATCCGCTGGCCCTGAAGTGTTCCTTTCAAACGAAAGGCGTGAAATTTGGGATAATCGGAGAGAGTAGTCATAGTCACTTTAGCTGATGCCAAGGGCTCAAAAGTGTCTAACTCCAACTGCGGTTGCTCCTGCTCAGTCTCCTTCGGGTTGTCCTCAGTATCAATGTGAAGAATCTCCTCATCTCCCATCTCGAATGTCACCTCAATCAAATGAACCTTGCCTTTACCACGACAACGGTGTCCGAGCTCCTATGGCTCCTTACAAGAGAAGCATAGCTTTTTCCTTCTCAATTCATTCCTCGTCTCCTGGTCCATCCTGGGAGGTCGAGGTGATGATCCATCTCTACCCTGGGAAGTGTTGGCCTTCTATGGAGGTCGAGAATACCTGAATGGCTTCTTATCTGTCTGATAAGAAGTAGGAGTGGTGTCCAGTCTCAATGTCACATCAATGGCCTCCTTGAGAATGACTGGCCTGAATGCTTGTACCAACTCCTTAAGCCTGTCCTGCAATCCCTCTATAAAAAGCATCACACTACGCCTTTGAGGCATATCAGGTACCATGACTGCAATACGTTGGAACTCATTAATATAAGTCTCCACGTGCCGTGACTGTCTAAGATGTGCCAACTCCCTATAGTAAAGCTCTGTGTCTTTGCGATCAAATCTGGCAATGAGCCGCGTGGTGAAATCTGCATAGGAATGGACCATGGCGTGATCCTGGGTGACCAATCCATAGTGCCACCAGTCATAAGCAACCCTGTCTAAATGCAAGACAACAAACTGTATAGCCTCTCTCTCAGGCATGGGTCTCAAGGATAAATAAATGTCCAGCTTGTGCACCCAAGCTCGTGCACTCTGACCACTAGTGCCATCATAAGTAGCCAGTGTGATCTTCCCGGTAGCTCTACTCAGATCATTGTTCTGCTGTGGTCTATAGCCCCTGTCTCCTCTGAACCTGGCAGTATCTCTGCGCTGAGCACAATACTGGGGAAGAGGAAAAACATCCCTAACCTCTGGGGGCAGGGCTCTCCACTCAGCCATGGCTGCCATAACTGACTCTTGAATCCCATCTCAGGTGGATCTACCTGTGCTGGCCGCTCGCCTGGTATAAACTATGGAAGCAAAGGTCGATCTATAACAGGTATACGGTGTCGTTCCCGTCTAGGGGAATGAAGGGAGCTCTCAATTGAAGCATGTGATCTATGACTATGTTGACTTTCTGCAACTGAAACAGATTTGTTCCGCCCTTGTCTGCCTCTATGTCTATCCAACTCCATCCGCTCCAAGGCATCCTGTCACCTGTCTAAGGTTTGAACTATCCTGGCTTGTGTAGTGATGAGAGTGGGCATCACCTCTCTCTCTTCCTCCTCCTGCTGGTTTTGTCGGGTACCTCCCTGTGCATTTTCCATAATGGGTCCTTGTTCTGGACCAAATTCTAACTCATACCGAGCTCTCCTGCGAGTGTAATACCTGTGTATGTCTGCTCTTCCTGGATGCATAGAAATTTTAATTAAATTCACAGGATGGCAGAATCATGGCTCTAATACCACTGAAAGATCCCCAATCCCGGTGACCTTGGAAATTACTGTTTGTTTCAAAATCTAAATCTTTGAACGTTTGTTACCACTGAATGATCTTAACTAAATTCTGGTTTCTTTTTCTTTTCCTTGTTTTTCAGTTTTTTTTGGATTTTTTGGAAATAAAACAATTGCATAACAAATAGGAAATAAACAACACTTAAGAAATGTAAACACAAGCTGCAAATTTTATCATTACTGAATTCTGAAATAGTACATACCCGAACCATCCAGCAATCTGATATATTAACTTCAAAAAGAGATCACAACCAACATACAATATTGTCTTAAACAAGAATCAACGCCAGCTATAGGGAAATGCTTTGAGGGTGATTCAACCCTAGAGAAATTGCTGCAATGAACCGCCCAATGCCTAAATGGAAGCTATGGCATCCAATAGTGAAGAAAGATCTTCTCCAAACCCCACGTGAGCTGTTGCAATGAAATGCCTGATGCAAATAGGCTGGCCGCCCAGTTGCAAATACCTTACTCCACTCAAATGGTAATGTCAAGACAAATCAATCACTTCCTCTATCAATCTGAATACAGTGAAGTACAACTCCAATCACCAAAGACTTGCTGAGGTTTGCATCCCAACAGTCCAAACTTGAGGGTTTCGTCCCAAGCCACAAAATCGCCCTTCCAGAGCAATTTCACAATTCATAAGTTTCAAATGCCAAAGATAATGAACAATTAGGTCTTCATCTCCTTATAACTCCTCCCAAGTGCAAATCGAACCCTAAATGAGAATTACACTTTGCACTTTATAATAAAATAACATTTTCCAAATAAAGGTGTCCAAGCTATAGGAAAAACATTACTTTATTAAAATGTCATAACTCAAGGCACCAAAAAGTCTATGGATAGTGAAATAGTTTATAATAATTCGAGACCTTTCCAACGAGCTATAACACAAGGGCACACCTGACCAAATGAAGCCATATTCCTCTTATTACTCCAAATGGCTATATAAATAGCCTTATTAAAAATTATTTAATTGCTAACTTAGGAAATATTTAAATATATTAAAATATTCCCCATTTTGCCTCTGATAGCCCAAATCAACCAAATAAACATGAAACTAACCATGTCACCTGTCTGTGACTGATATCGGATGAGATGGGTCAACTTGCAGTCCCTTCCCTATAATCTAGGGATGCTCCTAGAAACTAGGGAACACACCCTGTCATCCTGAAACTGAAACCATGGAATGGTCCCGTGGAACCTCACATCTGGAAATTGCCACATCCTCCTAAAATGTAGGGATACCCCTTAAAATCAAGGAACTGTACCCAACTGGCTCCCAGACTGCCTATAAAGCCAAGCCCGGACACTGAATATCCTGTATGAGTCTCTAACCACAACTGCTAGCCTACGAGACCCCCATGATAGGCTAACTCACATAACTCTGCTAGTCAGACTAAAGAGGGGACATGACATTATGATTGTTATAGTTCAATGATCATGCTTAATTAATTCTCCTATTAATTAGTTAATTAATTTATTAAATAATAATTTATTTGATATTTAATAATAATGAGAATGATAATAATTAGTTTTGTTTAATTACTATTTATTTTCATTATACATTTATTAATTGATAATTATTATTTAATTATTTTCTTAATAATAATAAAATATTCAATTATTAATTAATATATACAATTAATATGTATTTATTAAATATTTAGACAAGGGTTATCACAGTAACACAGGGACTCATTGCCCTCCATAAACCCCACGCATCTAGGTTGGGGATGTCCCCGTGTCAGGGACTTGGCGTTCCCAAGTCCCCCCCACCGCCTTTGCGCCACCATTTTGCCGCCAGGGGTTTCTGCAAACAAAAGTTGCAGCTGCAACACTTGTGGTGGAAGGTGGGTTTACTAGCTACCATAAAGGTCACTGTTAAACACACACACTCTACATATTCATATTTTTTAATGTATGTATATGATTTTATACTCATTTTGATATCATGCTACTCATTGTAATCATCTTTATGGTATTTTTGGTACTTATGTTGCAATTTTGTTATGTTCAAGTATTTGGTATTATAATTTATTAGTTCTTATACTATTATACATCATTTCATAACTAGCATTTCAAGTACTATATGTATAGTATATTACAACACCCCCCACTCCCACCCCCACCGCCATCCCCCCATCGTCCTCCCGCTGTCCCCAAATTGATGCCCTTTTCTTTGCAGTCCCGTATACCTGTCCTGATGTGCCAAAGTCCCGATGTCCCCTAGTGCTCATGTTACACTGGTATATTTGGTATAGCTGTGATCAAGGTGAATTTGAATTAGCCACTATCAATGTGAATTTGGCACTTGTGGAAATCGTTGATTTTACAAAAAGCTCTTGTTCCCGCTGCTTGCAAACCTTTCCTTTGTCAACCATAAGATGCTCTAGATCATCTTGAAGTTCCAACTGACCTATACACAAGCATTTGAACCTCTAAAACTAATGATCATTGTTGACCAGAAAATAGTATATAGACACCAGTTTGGAGATATGTAATAATAAACCAGAAATAAAGGTTCAAAATATGAGTCTTGGAAGGTAGGTCATTAAATTTAATAGATTTCCACAATCCATGACTTTCTAGTTATTGCTTCTGGATACAATTGTATGTGAATATTTTGCATCAATGTTTCGAATCACACTCTGTGATCCATCATTAGGATTAAAGAGAGCACAAGGAAAAAGAATGATCAACCATTCTTTCTCCTCACGCTCTCTTTCATTCTGACAATGGATCATGGAGTGTGATTTCAAACGTTAATGCAAAAAATTCACACACAATTTTATCCAGAAGCAATAACTAGGAAGATAGGTCATATTCTAGGGTTGTGATCTAAGGGCCACACCCCATGTTGTTGATATAAGTAAATAGAAAGATCTATTTGCCAAAATAGATGATATAGATGAGATATAGGGGTTAGAAGGTATACAAGATATATAGATAAAAGGAGATATAAGGAATATAATACATGTTGATATATGAATACAAATGATTTTGATTTTTGGCCGATTTTGTGTGTATGGTATTTTATTATGATTTATAGCTCAATAATATCGAGTCAGGGGGTAGAAGATTACAACAACAAAAATCCTTTGGGTACAAAACCCTGGTTTGTATCCCTTAGATTCTTGCTAACATTGATTTTGTTGCTGAGACCATGGTAAGTTTCTATTGAGGTTTGTTAGGAAAATTTTCAAACCTAAAACTATCACCAGATCAAGAAGTGAATAGCAAATAATAGGAGAGATATGATCAATCAAAATTCTGTCTTTTTGACGTCTATCTTGTGAGAGGGGCTAGGCACCAAGGGGATGGGAAATGGACAAGAGGAAAAGGTTTGGAGAGACATATGAAAAGATGTGACCATTAATATAACCACCATGGGACACAATATAGGAGTAACACAATCCCAAATCTTAAACACCTATTGCCAAAGGTGACATAAGGAAAGATTAAGGAGCAAAATTGAAATATAGAAAATAGAAAGAATGGCCAGCCCTAGCGAAGAATAAAGGAGATAGAGGCAGATGATGAAAAGAGAAGGGAGACAAAAGAGGAATGGAAATGACCACTAAATCAAGGTTAGAGCTTGCCATTGGGGGTGTTGTTGAGTGCATTAGTGTGTGTGTTGGCAAAAAGAAAAGGAAAGGAAGCCAAAAAAGATGAGTCAATTACTTAAAGGAGCTGGAAGCTGTCAAGTAGTTTTGAAAAAATAATGCTCAATTATGAACCCAAAAGCTTGCAGATAGAGGGAAGTTGTCACATAGAGGCTCCTACTTTGTTGGAACCTCTTACAAATCCTAGGCCAAAGCCGGATATAGTCAACTTGACACTTAAGCTTGATGATAGGTTTAAAGAGTTCCCAAAGACTCTAGATAAGATCCTATCCTTGAATGATGTTTATTTAGAGAGGATAGTTAATAATAACATAAATAAATTAAATGAACAAGAAAAGGAGAAAGAAGTTAATTTGATCTTCAGCAAAGAGGTGCGGCTATCAACTAATCAAAATTCATTTACTACTAAAAGAGTGAAGAGCGGTTATGAAGAGTCAACCCCCGAACTTGGACCCATCCCCCTCAAGGTCTAAAAGAAGGGAAGTAGTGTTTAGAGAAATCAATGAAGCAAGAATGCAAGGAAGCAAATAGAGAGTAGGAAATCTGTTGGAGTGAAATGCTAGGAGAGGAATACTTTGACATAAAACTTGAAAGAGACAAGGGCAGAGAAACAAAGCCTTTTGAGTAACATAAAAAAGGAGAAAAATCCCGCAACATAAAAACTGGTATCCAAGTGTAAGACGACACAAAATCCTAGGCAATGTTCACAAACAATGGAAACAACAATTAAGATCCTTGAATTTGAAATTGACACCACTAAAGTAGTTGAGCATGTTTTTCTTTTGAAGTCAATATGGAAGTGTAGCGTCATAAATCGTAAGCACCTTGCTAAGGTGTACAATTTATGCTTAGTTAGCACCCATTTTAGTGTGTTCATTCTTCCATGCATCATAGGACTTTTCTATGCATTTATTTAATAAATTAATAAATACGAATCTTCTCCTAGTTACTTTTATATGCGGGCCCTTGACCATAGGTGTGCAATTATTTTATCCACTCAATCATCATTTGCATACATATGCCCTATTATCATGTGTGTCCTATTGCACACATTTCCCCTTATCATACCTTGATTTCACTAACATTCCTGGAATCCTCTCTCCAAATAGGACCATTGGTTATTGGGCCTGCTTTGGGTGGACTATGCTGATCTGGTTGGCCTATTACCCAAGAGTTAGCCCCAATTTCAAATTGAATAACGATTATTTTTGGAGGGATTCACAAATCCATGTTGGCCTTCTTCGACTTTTGGGCCCCAAAATGGCTTGGTGAGGTATATATGCAATGTTACCTTCCTCATTTTAGCAATTTCAATATAATCCTATCAATCTACTATCAAGCTATCAACTCAAGGAGATCTCAAGCATTGGACTCAAGCAAGCATTCAAGCAATTTCAAGCATTTTCAATCCTTCAAGGCATTTCATGTCTTCATTGTGGCAAGCATCAACTATCATCACACAAGTGTTTTCTTTATGATTTCCTATTAGGCTTTTGTGGAGTCATGCTATTGCATCAATATTTGTGATCTCATTCCAAGCGCATTTGCAATGTCAAGGTATAAAACAATTTATGCTTCAAGATCTAGCCTTTCCTTTCCATTTATGCATTTTTCTCAATTCAATTTCAAGATTGATTCCAAATTGGGGGTTGAATTAGGCAAACCCCTTTATACACACCCTTTTCTTTCTTTTTTGTTTGCAGGAACAAGTGGTGCCGATTTTAGGATTAGATGTACACATTGCAGGAGGTTGGCTACAGTCTGCAACTAAAATTGTTGAAAAGTGTATGGAATGAGCTGACTTGGTCAGCCTAGTCCCGGGACTAGACCATAGTCCCTTTGATTTTGCTTCAAATTTGGTTTGGAGGTGAGTTATAGTCTCTGGTTATCAGATTTGGCTCCAGAATCAGTCCGTTAGTTCTAAGTTATTTTGTGCATGTAGAAAATCATCTTTTCTTCCTTTCTAGCCCTAGGTCTTACATTTCTCAATCATATTTGCACAATCAACCCTCAATTACAACAAAGGATCATTGCATTCACTCAACACTTAAGCCTTCTTGAGCCTAGTAAGTCATCTTCCTTCCAATGCAATATAGGAAATAGGCCCTAGTTCACTAGTTTGCCCATTTTAGCTTGTGAAACCCTATTTCTTATGTTACATGTTGGTGAACCCTCTTAACATTTTCAATTCTGATTTGGTGTCTAGATATGATTTTAATGTATTGCATTGTTGCATTTTATGCATTCATTGATAAAAAAGACATCGAAATTGCACATTGTTATCTCTTATTTCATAGATCTGGTTCATTCTTGCATTGCATTTGCATGTCAAAATAAAAATACAAAAATATCTCTTTTCATGCATCGTTATGCGTGTTTAGATTAGTCTCTTTATGCTTCATTTCATTACAAAACGTTGGATTTCCTTTTACAAAGTTTTACGACCTTTGATAAGCCCTTTTGTAGTGATGACTTTGATATGTTGGATGAATCCCTTGACGACTTCATCCCTATTAAGTCTTCCTCTATGCCTCCTAAACCATCATTTTGCCGAAAGTTGATTAATATGATCCAAGGATTTAAGATCTTTGACAATCCCCTTTATGAACCTATTAGTGATTCCTCTCCCAAAGTTACTCTCACTCATGAGAACATATTGATGCAAGAAGATACTTTAACACTTCAATGATCTCCATGTTTGGGATGATCAATTGGAGAATGATGTTGATTATTCTTTTGATATGTACCTCACCCATGAGAGAACCTTGGTGAAAGAGGATGATTTTGTGGTGGAAGAGGGTGATCTAATTGACAATTCCCTTAATGGCATTGCCCCTCCTATTCATTTCAATCACCTCTCCTCTAGAAATGAGGCATTAATGAGTGATGTTTGTCCCTCTCCTAAAGTTTCCCCTATTCATGAACATACCTGGGAAGAAGAGGATAATATCCTTGATGGTTTTCCTTCTATTAAAGAAACCTTAGCACATAAGGATCCTAATCAAGTCAACACCATTCATATGCAATCTCAACCTCCAATTTTTTATTTGATACAAATAAGCACACCATCAAATCTTCTAGACGATGATTGGGGAACATTAGACATTACACCCGCCTTTTGTAGTAAAAACAAAATCCTTGAATTTGAGACCCAAACCCCTTACTTTAACACATGTATGGATGTTGATTGGGCCTCTTTAAATTTCAATCCAATTCTACCTAACGATGAGCCTTATCTTTTTGATATTTCAAACCCTAATGATGGACATGGTATAGGAAGTGTGCAACCAAGCATTGAGATCCATGAGGAATCTACATCACACTTGTCCAAAGAAACTCTAGGTTTCTAACCTCCCCATTTGTCAAATCAATCTATAAATTCCTCTCCTAATTTCTCATCACAAAAAGAGAATATTTTGTTTGAACTTTTCCCAGCCAACTTGATTACTCTTTCTTTAAAAACAAACAAAAAAATAGCAAACACAAGCAAGACAATCCTTCTATTTGTATGGATCATCAAATTCGTGGCCATAAGACTAATGAATGTCATGATATGAATGACACCTTTGTCTTAATCATTCTAAATAACATCTAAGTTCCTATTATGTTGCTCCTCTCTTTGTTACATTGGTATCTTATCCTTTGGGGGCCCATTGGAATTCATGGTGGTGCAATTCTAGGTGCAATCAAACTTTATGAGCAACATAATAGTCTTTCTTATTCCTTGTCTCCACACTTGGGGGGGAAGGGTACTATTTCAATCTCCTATCTATCTCAGGGACCCATTTTCTCCCTTTGTTGAGTTGTGTCTTTTATGACATGATAACCTTTCTTGCAATGAATTGTTTGTTTCTACATGAGGATTCTTTCTTTTTTTAGGAGATTTACATCCTTGTTTACAACCTTTTTTTGCTTGACAGTGCATGTCTATTATAAATGACCTTTCACTTGGGGTGTATAATGTGTTGTCCTTTGCCAAGTATTCCCTTACCTAGCAATAGGGAAAGTGTGTATACTTGATCGTCCTTCCTCATTTCCTCTACCTTTTCAAAAAATGCATTATCCCTTCAATTGGCATGTTTCTTTTATAACATGATGTCCTTCCTTGCATGGGTTTGTTTGTTTTACACGAGGATTTTTCTCCTTTTCAGGAGGTTTACATCCTTGTTTACAACCTTTTCCTTGTTTGAAAGTGCATGTCTATTATAAATGATCTATCGGTTAGGGTATATAATGCGTTAGTTTTTCTCTTTCCTTCACCCTTGAGGGGTTTCATTTCTCATATTTTTGTTCCTTTCGAAGGATCCACTTTCTCTCAATTATGTGGTATTTGTTTGTCACATGATATCCTTTCTTGTATGGAATTGTTTGTTTTACACTAGGATGTTCTCTTTGTTAGGAGATTTACATCCTTGTTAACAACCTTTTCCTTGCCTGAAAGTGCATGTCTATCATAAACAAATACCCTTGAGGGGGCTTAAAGTGTGTCATCCTTCATTTAGAATTCCTTTTTTGCCTAACAATAATGGGCTAAAATGGTGAATTCTTGTTCTCCTCCCCCTCTTTGTCTTGAAGATGCTATCTTTGTTCAAGAATTCCTCTTGAAGGAACCATGTTCTCTTCCTTTTAAGGGTTTCTTCCCACTTGTTGCATGATATCCTTTCACAATTATCTTTTACTTAGCTAACAAGAGTTTTGTCTCTTTGCCAAGGGCTACACATACATTGTTGTTTTAAGGATATCTCCTTGTTATTGGAAGTAGGTATCTCTGTTATCTTTTCCTTATGATGCCACTATAGTCTTATGTTTCCATCCTAAGGAGGGGGGCATACATGTGGCCTCCTTGAGTACTATATAGCAGATTTCTTTGGAGACAATGCTTTCTTTAGGCCTAATCCTCCTATGGTGGATTTCCTTATGGACAATGCTTTGCTTGGTTATCCTTTTTGATGCATTGACTAGCATAATGTAGCTTGCTAGACTTTCAATTCCATCCTTTTGCGCCCTTGTGCGTTGTTTTGCAATTTCCTAGGAGACAATGCTTTCCTTGGATCTTTTTGTAATGTACAATGGATTTTCTTTGGAGACAATACTTTTCTTGGGACAATCCTCTTTGGCGGATTTCCTTGTGAACAATACTTTACTTGGTTATCCTTGGATAGGTTGAACTAGCATAACACAACTTGCTAGACCATTTGACCTATTCTGTTACATTTTCAAGGTGGAGTTGACTAGCATAACACAATTTGCTAGACCATCGATTCCACCTTTGTGCTGAGCTCTCTTTGGGATGAGTGGAACTAGCATAACACAACTTGTAGCCTTTCTACTCTTTCCTTCTCCTTTTTGTTCTATGGATCACCTAGCATAACACAATCTGAGAGCCCATTGGATTCATGGTCTCTCTTTTTTCTCCATGCTCTCATAGCTTGGCTAGTGGATTAGACCATGGAGTCTTGTCTTGCCTTTGGCGTGCACTCTTGCTCTTTCCATGTGACCACTTGTGCACAAAAAATCAATTTGTCAGTTCTCAGTGATCTCATGCATGTAGAAAATCATCTTTTCTTCCTTTCTAGCCCTAGATCTTGCATTTCTCAATTATATTTGCACAATCAACCCTCAATTACAACGAAGGATCACTGCACTCACTTAGCGCTTAAGCTTTCTTGCCTAGTAAGCCATCTTCCTTCCAATTCAATATAGGAAATTGGTATTAGTTCACTAGTGAACCCTATTTCTTATATCATAGGGAGAAGTTGGGAAAATTTGTAGATAAAGATAGTTTGTTATACTTTATAGGGTCCTTAAGTAAGGAAGAACTAGAATGGTATATAAAGAATTATCTTAAGCACTTAGCTACATGGGATACGATAAAAGGAGAATTCGTATCGAACTTTGGCATCTTGGAAGTCCCAATAGAAAGTGTTACCAAAATGCGAAATTTGATGCAAGATGACAACGAATTTGTAAAAAGCTATGATAAAAAGTTCAACGAGGTATGTAGAAAGCTAGAGGAACCATTAACTGAGAAACATAAGATTGAATGGTTTGTATTTAGACTAAACACAGATATAAGAGGAAGACTAGATGGTAGAGAATTTGAGAAGTATGCTAACCTAATTGCCATGGCCTAGTGGATTGAAACCCATCCATGGAGGAAACCAGAGAAGGATAGAAATGCTGGGTATGGTTACTTTTTTATTGGCTCAGTATACCAATATTATGTTACCAATATTTTTTTGGAGTTGGAGATGTCAGTGAATATATTTCAAAAATGGAGAAAACATTCAAAGAGGACAAAGTGAGGATGGCGGTAGTACAAGACACATTGGTTTCTAGTGTTGCATGTTGGTGGAATACACATAAGAACACTATTTTGGACTGGCATGCATTCAAAATTCTCATCAAAACTCAATACCTATAGTAAGAAGGCTCGTGCCCCGCCATCCCAAAGTATCAAGGAACAACCACCCTTGAAGACCACCTGTACACCTGCGTAGCTACATGGAGAAGGGATAGAGAATACAAAATATTGCCTCTCCATACAATTAATGTATTGGACATTAACATTGGTGGTACCGTGGTACAAACATGGTATTTCAATCAAGGAGAGCAAAAACCAGGGAATCGAAAGATGTTTGGAATGACTTCATTCACACATTTTCATTTTGGGATGAAAATGTAATGCCCCCAACTAGGACCTTAATTTGCCCTATAATTCCCAATTAGGGTTTGGATTATGCTTGAAAACAGAAATTTCACTTAGTCTCTATAATGTTCCCTATGATTAACGTTCATCACTATGCATTTAAATCCAATTGAGGAATTATCATCGATTCATAGTACATACTTAAACACTAATCCCTTCTCTCCTAAACACTAACCTGAAGAAGGATGGTAGAATTGCTATGACCTGGGCGCAAAAGAAGTCTACAAGCAGGCTCCCTCAACGTTTTTATCCACGTTGAGACCCTCCCGACATGTAACTGAATTGCTCCGCCACTCCCTTCACAACTCCCTATCCTCTTAGTTGTATTAGCGAGTGATTAAGGAATTAGCTAAATATATATTACCTATTTTATATATAATGAATATATGTATATATTTATATAACATAACTGATATATAATTTCTGATTCTATTATATATATATAATATATAATATAATGTTCATTTTCTATGTATACATATATGTTAATTTATTACAAATATATTTAGTATGATACTATAATCTCTGATTCTGATTCCTCTCTCATTCAATTAGTTCTCATATATATGATAATATATTTATCATACATATATATTAATACCTTCTGAATTTGTAGTGTCCCCTGTTAGGCCTAGACTTAGTCATTACCGGTTTAACCCAAATTTAATATTTGTGTCCTAAGCTAAATGGATAAAGATATAATGATTCAGTCTAAGACATTCAAACTAAAGAGAATTATTCATTCATCTCATTAGATTAAGTTATCTATATATATATATATATATATTATTAACATCCATACCGACCTTATTACTACAATTTGATGAAGGAAGGATTAGGTATGTAACCGAGGTGCCTAGAGACCAATTACAATAGGCTCCCTCAAAGTTTACAGGTCCAAGCCCGTATCCTATCTTGGGACTGGCCCTCAAGGCTTCTGGGACGCTGACCCCTACCCTGTCTTGGGAATAATACTATTGATTGGATCTAGACAAACCCCTCCTTGGAAACATTATAGCCCCTTTCTTCTCAGGCAGAAATAGTAATAAGACTGAATATGGTTTTATACATATCTGAGTACTCATTTATATTCCTATAATTAGATCATTCTTACAATTCAAATATATTAAATCCTTTAGTCATATGTTATAGATCCTTCAGATATATGTATTGGATCATTTAAATTTTAGATATATAATTTTATTGTATACTTCAAACATATAGTTTAGATATATAATTTGGATATATACTTCAGATGTATATATGTTTAATATAATTCAAATATATATATATATATTCGTATATGTGTGTGTGCACATCATTTTGATTCCATTCTATTTAGTACATATATAAATCTCTGATTCCTTTGATGAATGCCAGGTGTAAATTATATTCTGATTATTTCCATGATCCATACCAAAATTTATTTTATATCTTCTCTTGTTCGATGGTCAGAGACATATGTTTTGATCTTATTGATTGTAGCCTATGTAGTTACAGTCTGATAGACTTTCAGTAGTAAATGATCTACCAGTGATCTCCACTGTATCCCCTAAGAATCCACTAAGAATTCCCCCCGATCTCCTCTCCTATTCCCCTGTAATATTTTTCAAATACACATGATGTAAGGTGTTGTTTCTCTTCTACCATGTCTCTTCGCTTAACTAATCAACCCTAATGGTAATTAATGCATTCACTTAATCGCAAACCAACTACTGTCTGCATCCATACTTGACATTGCTTCTATGCTGGTGCATTGATAATCCAAAGTTGCACTTACTAAAGCCAATGCTTTCTGGATGACTTAATTGCTGTCGATAACCAGTTACAATTGTCACAAAAGTCAAAATAAAGTCGTTCTTCAGTCTTGCGTAGATTGTCCTCATCATAATAATTTTCGATTTATATTCTCATCACTGTGTTTTTGTCGACCACTTCATTTATATCAGTTTCTCTTTATAGTTCGTATTTCCCAATTAATACCTTTGATAGTTAATTGCTTCTTCTAACCTGTGGCAATTATCTTTCCAGTGCTGTGTTCGCAGCCTTCACCACGTGTATTTTGTTGCCACTTATTTGAAGTCGACCATACCAAGCATATCAGGAATTGCTGATCAACTATATATAATATTTATACAATTTAAAATTGTCTTATTCTTATTTCGTCTTTTACATTTTTGTCTCATTTGGGTTACTTTTGGTCGCTGACCCAGTCTTGATTTAGACATTGCCTCTTGTTTGATATTTCCATGTCTTTCAATGACTCTCAATGTCAATAATGTCTTTTTTGCCATTAATCTTTCATTGACAATCTTTGTGTTCTATTTATCATAATTGATCTTTTCATTTATTATAATATATTATTAGTCATTTATTTTTTATATTTTATTTATTATTATTAATTTATTTAAAATTCTATTTTAGAGGGGATATCACAAGATTACGAGTATACACACACACACATATAATACATATATAAAATATAATGTGACATATATGTGTATATATATATACACACACACATGTAATTTTGATCTCTTATATTTATACTTTTTTTTATATAACATAACTTATATATATATATATTAGTTACCGATTCGTTGGTCTCGGGAGTCCTCTTGTATAAAAATCAATACTTTTAGGAATTCCAATTTGAGTTATGTATTGCTGGAATAATAGAAAAATTTTGGTTCTGAATGGAAAGGGTTGTTTGGTTCTTATGGGTTCAAATTGTGAAGGTCAGGTTCTCTTCATTTTTTTTTTTTTGCAGTACAACAGCCATGTAAGACTGTTTTGCAATTTTGTGGATGCTTCTTCCTTCTCATTTATCAGTTTTTATCTCTGCTTTTTCTACTGAATTTCCTTTGGTCTCTATACAATCCACAATTTCTTTCTTGTTCTAAATAAAGATGATGCCACCTCTTTTGTCTTGGCAATTCATAGGAGGATGTGCATTTCATTGACCTGTTGAATTTATTGTGCAGGTTTTACATGCATGCTATACAAAGGTTTCTCCTTCAGCTCTTGTTGATAATCCACAGCTTGTTGTTTGGTCGAACTTAGTTGCCGAATTGCTTAATATAGACCCCAAAGAGTAAGGTTTGCTGGGAGGATTTTTCAATAGCATGTTTTCTGCCTAATAATGTCTTTTAGTGACTAGAATATCTTTGTTGAAATAACTTTAGTGTACATTTGTGCATCAAAATTTGCCGAGCTTAAGAACAGATAATATTTATTACAACAGGTCTGAGTGTTGTCTTTTGATGATCTAAACAGACTACGACATATTGGAAAGTATGTGCAGATAATTTGTCTGTTTTTGCAAATGCACATAAATGTTTTGAGCTTTATAATTAGATTTAGTAGGTAGACTGAAATTGTCATTGTCAAACAATTCTACATGAATTCGAGATGGATTTATCACTTTATCTACTTTTCTGGTTCTGTAAATACATCCATGGAAATGGTGGGTTTAAGATCTTCTACTTTGTTGAGCTATATTCTGTTGTTTTAAGATTTCATGAACTAGGTCATAAATTATAATTGTAAATATTCATGTTAATTGTGTATCATTGTACTTAGGCACGGACTAATACAAGAAAATTATTTGTTGTCAGTCCATATTCAAGCATGCCTAGGTAGGGAGACAACTATACAAGAGATGGATGAATGGGTGGATTTTCAAAGCTTTTCAGAGGGTTACCCATAATCAAAAGAAAAGCTAGAATCATCAAAGTCATCTAGATCCACATGATAAAAAGTCTATTTTTATCCCACACAAAAATAGCACACTTTTACTATTCTAAAAGAGAAAAAAGTATATCCAAGGATTTGCCATTTTTAGTTAGATATTTATAGCCCATACTATTTTTAGCACTAGGAGCCCATGCTATGTTTAATGTTCACTATTTATTGATAAGAGTCAGCTAGTTCTAGATCATCTACCTCATTACACAAGAGACAAGAATTTTGAAGAGATGATAGTAATATGTTGATTGCTATTTTAGCAGTGGTTGTTTCTGGTGTTCTACTCACAATTTTTTGTGGGAAACTCTTCAATGATTGCAAAAGTACTTGGTGAGTTTATTTTGTGAAAACTCGAGGCTTCAAGAAATTTGCAGGTGCTCAGCAAGTCCGGGAGTATGTGCCAAGTAGTTAAATTATTGTTAGGATAGATTTTCTTTGAATTCATTTCTTTTGTTTTTTGTGCAACTTTTGGAGAGTTTAGCTTTAAAGCTTTTGTTCGTGGGATATTTAAATCTTATTTTCAAATCCTTAAGACTTATTTATAGTAACAGTGCCTCGGGCATATGATGTTGAGAATGAGAATTGAAAGTACATATATGCCGCAAAAAATATTGAACTTGTGTTCGTAGTAACAAGAATCAAATTGTATGTAGATTGTCGCATCAAGGGTTGTATTGGTAATTTGGTAATATTGTCTATCTAGGTTATGGCTTTGTAAAGAGCTTAACTGTTTAATTCTTGAAATCGTTGTTGTTGATTTGTATGCTGTTATTCCTTTACAATCCTTGTTTATAGTAAATAGTTGATCTTTGTTTTGGCTAGCTTGAACGTAATGTTTGTATGTGTTTAGATTAGTTTTTCATCTATAATATTTGAAAATCTATTAATAGTTTGGCACATGTATTTGAAGCAAAAACTTAGGCAAGTAGTTATGTTTTTAATGCCAAATTCCTTTAATGAATCATGTTTAGTGTGCATTTCTATTCATCTTTTCTATAGATTTAGTCTAGAGTCAGTTTAAGTTATTTTTAGTTTAGTTATGATTTTAGGGATCTTCCCCTCCTAATTTGAAAATCGTTTCTTTCATACACATTGTTTCATTTTGTGGTTCTCTTGCAAAAGACAAATTAAAATTTTAACACCTTTACTATTTATTTAATAAAAGATGTTAAAACAAGTCACATCAAGATATGCTATCTTAGTTTCTCGATTCGATTGTGTAAAATTTTTGACCACCAACGTTTCGGATCATACTACATCATCCATCATCAGGATGTCAAGAGCAAGAGCAAGAGCAAGAGGAACATGAAATGGTAGATTGCAGATCTAGTAAACAATAAAACGAGGGAGAAGGGAAGAGGAGAGAGAGAAGAGAGGTACACAAGGATTAAAATAAAAAATAAAAAATGGTGTCCTACACCTCAACAGTAATGAAAATAAAAAAACATCACTCCAAATAATAAAGAGCCAAAATTATGGAAAAGAGTAAGAGGAAGGAAATATATTGAAAAGTACATTGAGATACAAAAGTTGTATGTAGGACATCATTTTTTATTTTTATTTTTAATCCTTGTGTACCTCTCTTCTCTCTCCTCTTCCCTTCTCACTCCTTTTATTGTTTACTAGATCTGCAATCTACCATTTCATGTACCTCTTGCTCTTGCTCTTGATGTCCTGAAGATGGATCATGTAGTATGATCCGAAATGTTGGTGGTCAAAAATTCTACACAATCAAATCCAGAAACTAAGATAGCATACGTATGGATTGTGGAAATCTAATAGATTTCACATCAAGATATAACAAATAATATGAAAACAAGATAAAAAGATTGATCTTGAACTTAATATTTTAAAAAGATATCATACAATATCATAAAAAGTTAAAATACTATGGATATAATTTGTTTTGATTGCAAGAAGTTGTGGACATGGGGTACACTCCCATATATAAAATAATAAAAACAAGAATCACATCAGCCCTCTAATAGGGGTGCTTCTAGATGATCCCTGGCTGGGGACAATTACAAAAAAGTGGGCCATTTGGGCCAAATCAAATGGGTTTCTGTTGACATTTACAATAAAATCATCTATGCTAAGCTAAAGGCAAGTGGAAATGCTTGCAACAACCAAAGAAAATAAAGTGCATGCCCTATGAGTAGGGGTGCGTTAATTGCTGCTCTACTCAACACTCTTGCACCTAAACAATCTACCTTCCAGCCCATATGGCTGTACTGATGTGTTTAAGTTTCTGAATTCTTTCCTTTCTTGGCCGATCTTAGTGTCTTTTGAAGAGAAGGTTTATTTTTCTTCCTCTTGACTTTTGTCTAATCTTGGTTAGAATAAGGTGTCTCAGAGATTTGTTTTGCTGTTCCACTTGTATCGGCAGAAAATTCCTCGAGGTCAACATTCGTCAGAAGAATCAAGGGCCCAAAAGAGTTTGTAATATTGTCTCCCTTTCTAGAGTTGTTATTCATCCGAGGAGTTGTTGTAGCTGCTGGAGTATGAGAAGAGACAACCTCTGTCATTGTTTGTTAGGTTTCAATAACTACAATGCATTTTTATGTGTGGTGCAGTCATATAATTGTAGTATGTGTGTTAGGGTTCGGAGTATATTAGTGTGGCACATGCATTTATGAGAGCAATTTGCATGCATTCATATGATAATTCCATTGCTATTTCCACCAGACATTTCATAATGAGCAGCATCCTATGACGGCCGTGGCTATGCAGCCAACTAAACCATATAATATATAAGAAGAGTTTTAAAAAAAAACTAAGTGTTCCCCTTGGTAAGATATACGTTTTAGTTTTCTGTTTAGACATTGCCTCCTATTACTGCCCTGCTGTTGCAATTACATTGGGTAAAGATTTTGCTGTTATATTCTAGAAGATACATAAGTTGATCCCTTGTACTTTGTTCATTGTATTCTCTCACCTCGCCCTTATAGGATCTTGGTGATCAGAAAGTGGGAAGTCCATGACCCTCCTAGCTAAGAACATCTAAAATTGTAGTATTTAGTAAAATATCAAAAAGAGATATTGCAAGTTGTGTTTAGAATAATTTTATTTTCAGCAAATTCACAAAACATGAGTTAGCTGATGTGGTTTGTGACTCTTACAATAAACCTCGATTTATATTTTTATTCATCCATGGTCTAATACAGTGACCTAGTAAAACCAACTACTTAATATTCAGAATATCCTTTATGATGCTTTGTACAATAGGCATTCTAGTTTATATGTTCAAGGGGCTCAAAATTGGGTTAGTACTGAAAAACCGAAAAATGTTGAGAGGGGGAGGGGGTGAATCAGTATTTTAAAACTTAAGCAGAAAAACAAATCTGAGAAAGCAAGCTCATAGGAAGGAGACAAGATGCAAAAATTTTCTCTCATGGAAAACCCAAGATGGGTAAAAAACCACGGCACCACTAATGAAATGGGCTACAACCCCTTTACGCTAAGAGCTACAACTCTTCATAAAGGCTTTACAGAACAGGGTCCAACCTGTCTCCAAAAGGCTACAACCTTTTCTTTGAAAATGAAATTAACAGTTCAAAACAATAATAAGCTCTAAGTCTTTACTGTAGGCATAAAGACATTGTGATCCAAGATGAATAAAATTGGAATGGTTCTTTGAGGCAAAGTTCAGTCTTGAAACTCTTTCATTATTAGTAGGTAGCAGCTCCTCCAAGGTACGTACTGCACCCAATGACCAGTCCTTTTTACACAACAACTGACTGAAGCTCTCCTAAATGTTTTCTTTCCACACTCTTCTTGTTTTCAATAACCTCAACATTACTTATACCCACACACCAAAAAATGCATCCTTTTGATATCACTGTAATCTTTTTGATTTGTGTTTTCAAAACTTAGCTTTATTTCCGAAATCTCAGAAATTAAAACATTGACTCAGATTGCACGCACCCACCAAGATTTTTCACACACTTTTTTAACTGGCTCTTTAAACTTAACATGCATCGGCTTCCAAATTTTTGACAGCACAGTTACAATGTGCTTCTTCCATCATTTTTAGAATTCACGTTGTAACTACAACGGTGCCTCATTCACGAGAATGAGCACCTCATTACCTCTACACATTGAAAACACTGTTACTCGTCTCAGTATCACGCCTTCGAACATAGGCTCATCTTCTTTAAAAACGTAACTCCCCTTTTTATTATTCAAAGACCAAAGTCCAATATTTCCGTTTCACCGCATTCCTGCAGTCGACATGTCTATTCTAAGCTCGTCTATCATACTGTTATTAACGTTTTGATAGAGAATAAAAAAAAATGTTCCTTCACACTTCGAAAATTTAACCAAACGATGATTTTGCACCTCTATCCCTTGTCACGTTTTTTTATCTTTCATATGCCGAAATACGTTTTTTGTTGTACGCGTGGAGTCAAGAAAGGTCTATCAATAGACACGACTCCAGCAGTTTGACACACGTCTTCCATCCACGTAGAGGTGCATTCGCTATTATTTGCAAGCGTATAGTAAGAAAACAAAAGTTGAGTTTTATGTATGGTTCGATGATCCTCTAAGAAGGCCAGGCCAGCTCACGCTCCTGATGATTCCTTTGAAAGAAACGACACAGAGTGAAACAATTACAAGCTGGAGTTCTTCCAATACTTACGTACAACGCTCTTGCGAATTACGCTCAAAGATGATTACAATATTCTCTGCTACATTGTTTGGAAGTAATGAAGTCACCCCCACTTGGCATAGGACATTATTGTTTTTGAACCAACTTCTTTAGTTACATAGTATATGAGAACGGTTGCACAGCGCCAAGTGTGAGAACATGCTGGAAGAAGACATAGTAAGCCAAATTGATCTCACCATAACAAGTGTCACGGAAAGAGGCAAATCAAACTAAATCAGATGACAAAAACACAACAATCTCCCCCTTTTTGTCATTGATGGCAATTTCAGCGTGCATAGAGAAGAACAAATTGCAGAGTTGAAACAGCTCCCCCTGAATAACTGAACCAACTGAAGCAACTCCCCTTGAAGATCTACTCCCCCTTTGACATCAATGAACATGAAACGGACATACATATGCAGTCCAAATGATATAACAATGAAGCCTACCTACTGAAAACATACCTTTCAGTGAGGTAGTAGAACACCAAGCTTGCTTCGAAGATACTCAAAGCGTTATCGGGGTAACGGTTTAGTTAAAACATCAACAACTTGTTCCTTTGAACAAACATAGTTCAACTTGACCATATGGTTAGCAACTTACTCCTTCAGATAATGAAACTTAATTGGAATGTGTGTTTGGTGCGAGAATGCATTACTGGATTTCGAGAGATATCAATAGCACTAGTGTTGTCACAAAAAATGCATATTGGATCAGTAAACTCAAACTTGTAATCATATAAAGTGTTTTTCATCCAAATTACCTGAGTGCAACAAGAAATTGTTGCAATGTATTCGGCTTCAGCAATAGAAAGTGATGTGCAAGACTATTTTTTGCTAAGCCATGAAACCAAACAACCATTTAAAAAGAAAGCACACTCACAGGTGCTTTTCTTATCATCCACGAAGCCACCCCAGCTTGCATTTGTATAGGCTATAAGAGAGAAATCAGAACTCTTTGGAAACCAAAGACCAAAATCAACAGTGCCTTTCAAATACTTAAAAATTTTCTTAACAGTTTGAACATGTGTTTGCTTAGGAGACGCTTGAAATCTGACAACATAACCAACAACCTGCATAATATCTGGTCTAGTGGCTGTAACAAACAACAAACTTCCTACTATAGATCTATAAAAAGTTTGATCAACAAAAGGAGATACATCATCCTTACTTAGTTTACATCCGGTTTCCATAGGAGTGCTAACCGGATTGCAATCTTCCATTTTGAATCTTTTAAGTAACTCTTTAGCATACTTAGCTTGGGAAATGAAAACAGCTTCAGAAGATTGATTAATTTGCAGCCCAAGAAAGTCAATTCACCTATCATAGACATTTCAAATTCATTTTTCATGCAATCAGCAAATGTCTTGGTCATTTTGACATTGTCACTACCAAAAATCAGATCATCAACATAAACCACAACAATGAGAATGCTATTACCTTCTTTCTTGACATATAAATTGCTGTCAACATATCCCTTTTTGAAGCCTTGCTGCTGCAAATAATTATTCAGCCTGTCATACCAAGCTCTAGGAGCTTGTTTGAGTCCATAAAGAGCCTTTTTTAGGTTGCAAACATAATCCAGATTGTTAGTAGTAAGGCCTTCCGATTGTTCAACATAAATTTCTTCAATCAAATCTCCATTTAAAAAGGCAGATTTAACATCCATTTAAAAGACTTTAAAACCTTTGAAGGAAGCAAAAGCAAGAAAAATTCTGATTGCCTCTAATTTTGCAACCGGTGCAAAGGTCTCACCAAAATCAACACCTTCAATTTGAAAATAGCCTTTGCAAACTAAATGGGCCTTGTTTCTAATGATCTTCCCTTCATTTGCCTTATTGCGGAACACCCATTTAGTACCAATCACATTTTTGTTAATGGGTCTAGGCACGAGCTCCCAAGTGTTGCTTTTCTTAATTTGCTCTAACTCTTCTTTCATAGCAGCAAACCAATGCTCATCTACCGCTGCCTCTTCAAAACATTTAGGCTCAATCATAGAAATGAGTGAAAAATCATCATCCTCAAAATAATTAATGTTTTTCTTAGCATGCCTAGTTCTTCTTTGAACTATAACTTGATCAATTGGATGATTCTTTTGAACAAATTTTGAAAGAGTTATGAAAGTAGAATCATCATGATCACCTTGAGAATCATACCCAAAATGAACATATGAGTTTTCAACATCATTTGAAGAAGAGACTTTATCTTCAAGAGCAGATTGAGTTTTACCTTTGTCATTTTCACAACCTTTGCTAGCTGTTACAGCTTGAATATGAGGAGGAGAAGAAGGTACAACAGTGTTGGTTTGAGTTTTTTCTTCTTCAAGGCTGTCCATATGCTCACCAAACTCATTAGTAACCTCATGTATCTTAACATTAACACTTTCTACCAATTTATGTAGCCTCTTATTGTAGCATTTTAACACTTTACTTTTAGAAGAGTAGCCAAGAAAGATTCCCTCATCAAATCTAGAATCAAATTTACCCAAATTATCTTCATCCCTTCTAATGTAACATGGACTTCCAAAAATTTTAAAGTATTTAACAGTAGCTGGTTTACCTTTCCAAAGTTCATATGGAGTCTTGTTGAATTTGGGCCTCAACAAAGTTCTATTTTGAATGTAGACAGCTGTGTAGACAACTTCCCTCCAAAAAATGTCTTTTACTTTTCTTTCATTCATCAAACAACAAGCCATTTTTTGAATTGTTTTTTTTTTTTTTTTCACAACATCATTTTGTTGTGGTGTTCTAGGGGCTGAAACCTGTTTCTTGATTCCATGTTGCTCACAAAACTTAACAAATTCATTTGAGGTGAATTCTCCCCCATTATCAGAACGCAAACATTTGATTTTCAGATCCATTTCATTCTTAATCAAGTTTTTAAAATTTTTAAACTTATCCAAGGCCTTTGATTTTTCTTTTAAAAAAGTAACCCAAGTTATACGGGAAAAATCATCAATAAGAAGCATAAAATATTTTTCACCTTGAAGGCTTGTTGTCCTAGTTGGTACACAAAGATCCGTGTGGACTAGCTCAAGTGGCCTACTGTTGAAATGATCTTTTGGTTTGAAGGAAGCTCTAGTTTGTTTTCTCTCTTGATAATTCTTGCAAACCACATCAGCGGGTTTCTCTATCTTTGGCATGTCTCTTATCGCTTCCTTTTTACCAATTTTGATAAGGTTATCAAAATTTATATGCCCAAAACACTTGTGCCAAAGCCAAACATCCTCCACCTTGCTCAAACAACAAGTTTCATCATTAGAGTCATCAAGAATATAAAGATTATTTGCTGCTCTAGTTGCCTTAGCTATGACATCATTTCCCCTTTTGATAGTGCAAGAATTTGAGTTAAAGCTAAGATCATACCCTTGATCACATAGTTGACTTACACTTAAGAGATTGTGTTTCAGACCTTCAACATAAAGAACATTCTTAACAATGGTTTCATCATTATTAATCAAGAGAGTACCTATGCCAGCAACCTTGGCAGAAGAATTACCTCCAAATTTAACTTTTCCACCTTTCATTTATTTGAGAGTGTGAAACTTACTTAAATCACCTGTCATATGTCTTGAGTAGCCACTGTCAACATATCAAATATCCTTCTCACCGCTAGCAAGAAGAGCTGTTTGAACAACAAGAGCTTTTAGAGGTGTTTCTTGATCTTTTCTTCTCCAAACTTTAGTCACCTTTGTCCTTTTTGGTTCAACATTGTAAGACAAATCTGCACTATAGCTGTTGCAAAATTTTGAAGTATGGCCAAACTTGTTACAGCTGTAACAAATTAAACTATACTTCCTAAAAGCCTTCCTTTCAAACTGAAAATAATTCTTAAAGGGAGCAGCTCTACAATCCGTAGCTCTATGTACAAAGTAGTTGCATGAAAAACAATATCCATAGAAAAAAAGTTTGTTCACCTTGTTAAATGCATGCTGACCACTTCCTTGTGGTGAAGAGTTTTGTTCAAGTTGCATGCCAACTCCTCTCGTCTTTGGTAGGTCTTTGAGAGCCAAGAACATCATCCAAGGATACGTTGGCACTCTTGAAAGACACTTCTTCACTTGAAAGCATAGAAATTTTACCTATGTTTCTGAGTGTAACAATTTCAGCTTTTAGCTTGGCAATATTTTTTTCTTTTAGCTAAATCTGATTTTCAAGATTCTCATGAACTTTCTTAGCTTCCTCATTCAAGATTTTAGAATCAACTAGTTGTGTTTCAGCCTCTTTAAGAGATATTGCAATTTTTAACTTTTCCACACTTTCAACTTATAGAAGATCTACAAGACATTGATTTTTCTTTTTCAGCTTCTTAATCTCAGCTAGAGTTGCAATTAATTCAAGTTCAAGGTCCACTTCATCATCTTCTACATCATCATTTTCCTCGGAGCTCAAATCATCAATAGACACGAACATAACTTCATCAATTCGAGAATCACTTTCGATACTTGAAGAATCATCGCTTCCATCCTTGGAAAACAACACCTTTTTGCCCTTTTCAAATTTCCAATTTCTCTTGGCAAATCTCCTAGTCTTCCTGGATTTGGAGTCTTTTTCATCTTGCCTGTCATCTTCTTTATCAAAAGGGCACTTTGAGGCAAAGTGACCGAGTTTCCCACAATTGAAACACTTCAAATCAGATCTGCCTTTGCTTTTGTTAAGACCCTTTTTTAGCCTTCTAACAAGGTATGCAATCTCCTCATTAGAGTCTTCATTCGAGCTTTCACCGTGCTTTTTCTCCTTGTCTTTACTTCTTTTTGAGACCTTGAAAGCTGATTAATTTTTGGAAGTCCCATCAACGGTGGTCGACATCTCACAGGCAGTCAAAAAACTATGCAATTTGTCAACTATAAGAGTATCCAAATCTAACATTTCTTCAACAGCAGAAACTTTAGCATCAAACCTCATGGGAAGAGAATGAAGAATTTTCTGAACTATTGTTTTTTCTTCTACATTTTCTCTTAAACCTTATAAAGCATTGACAACCTCATCTACACGAAGAAAGTAATCAGCAATATTCTCATCTTCCTTCATACGAAGACTTTCAAAGACAGCCCAATGAGTTTGAACTTTTCTCTTCCTAACTTTGTCATCACCATGATAGGCATTATGCAATTTGTCCCAAACTTCTTTTGCTGTAGTACAGTGCATGACTTTTACAAATTTAGATTCGGTTAGACCTCATAGAATAGCATTCATAGCCTTGGCATTATTTTCAAATTCCTTTCTATCATTAGCATTCACAAGAGGTTGAGTTGGAATAGTATAGCCATTGACAACACTGAGATAGACATCACAACCTAAAGACATGATATAAGTCTTCATGCAAACACTCCAAAAGGCATAATTGTTTCCATCAAACAGAGGTGCACGATTCGTAGCAAGACCTTCTAAGACACTCATGGTTGGCTCAAAAATCGAACTCTCAAGCTTTTAAACAAGGGAAGAGAGTCACTGGCTCTGATACCAATTGAAAAACCAAAAAATGCTGAGAGGGAGAGGGGGTGAATCAGTATTTTAAAACTTAAGCAGAAAAACAAATCTGAGAAAGCAAGCTCATAGGAAGGAGACAAGACACAAAAATTTTCTCTCATGAAAAACTCAAGATGGGTAAAAAACCACAGCACCACTAATCAAATGGGCTACAACCCCTTTATACTAAGAGCTACAACTCTTCATAAACGCTTTACAGAACATGCTCCAACCTGTCTCCAAAAGGCTACAACCTTTTCTTTGAAAATGAAATTAACAGTACCAAAATAATAATAAGCTCTAAGTCTTTACTGTAGGCATAAAGACATTGTGATCCAAGATGAATAAAACTGGAATGGTTCTTTGAGGCAAAGTTCAGTCCTGAAACTCTTTCATCAGTAGTAGGTAGCAGCTCCTCCAAGGTACGTACTGCACCCAATGAACAGTCCTTTTTACACAGCAACTGACTGAAGCTCCCTTAAATGTTTTCTTTCCACACTCTTCTTGTTTTCAATAACCTCAACTCTTATACACTCCCTTATCTCGTGTGTGTTTCACACATTACTCATGCCCATGCACCGAAAACTGCATCCTTTTGATATCACTGTAATCTTTTTGATCTGTGTTTTCAAAACTTAGCTTTATTTCCGGAATCTCAGAAATTTAAACATTGACTCAGACTGCATGCACCCACCAAGATTTTTCACACACATTTTTAACTGGCTCTTTAAACTTAACATGCATCGGCTTCCAAATTTTCGACAGCACAGTCACAATGTTCTTCTTCCTTCATTTTTAGAATTCCTGTTGTAACTACAACAGTGCCTCATTCACGGGAATGAGCACCTCATTACCTCTGCACGTTGAAATCACTGTTATTCGACTCAGTATCACGCCTTCGAACACAGTCTCGTCTTCTTTAAAAACGTAACTCCCCTTTTTGTTTTCCAAAGACCAAAGTCCAATATTTCCGTTTCGCTGCATTCCTGTAGTCGACATGTCTATTCTAAACTTGCCTCTATCATACCGTTATTAATGTTTTGACAGAGAATTTAAAAAAAAACGTTCCTTCACACTCCGAAAATTTAACCAAACGATGATTCTGAACCTCTATCCCTTGTCGCGTTTTTTATCTTTCATATGCCAAAAGACGTTTTTTTGTTGTACGCGTGGAGTCAAGAAAGGTCTATCAATAGACGCGACTCCAGCAGTTCGACACACGTCTTCCATCCATGTAGAGGTGCATCTGTTATTCTCTGCAAGTGTATGGTAAGAAAACAAAAACTGAGTTTTATGTATGGTTCAATGATCCTCTAAGAAGGCCAGCTCACACTCCCGATGATTCCTCTGAAAGAAACGGCATAGAGTGAAATAATTACAAGCTGCAGTTCTTCCAATACTTACGCACAGCATCCCTGCAAATTGCGCTAAAAGATGATTAAAATATTCTCTGCTACATTGTTTGGAACTAATGAAGTCACCTGCACTTGGCATAGGACATTATTGTTTTTGAACCAACTTCTTCAGTTACATAGTATATGACAACGGTTGCACAACGCCAAGTGTGAGAACATGCTGGAAGAAGACATAGTAAGCCAAATTGATCTCACCATAACAGGTGTCACGCAAAGAGGCAAATCAAACTAAATCAGATGACAAAAACACAACAAGTACACCAACTCTAGACATGATATCACTTCAGAACAGATGCTAACCAACATTCCAGAAATTACTATTAATCATTTACAGAATTCCTCTTTGATATTCACATAAACTTTTCTGCATGGGACATGTTTACTACAATTAATCAAGCAGTTACCCCTTTAGTGCATTTGACATTTATGGAGGTTACTTATTTGGAAGATATGCAAATCATATCAAGAAAACTATTAATCATTTTAGTTTGGAATCTGGACAATATCTGACTATAGGAACTATTTTTTGAAAGTAGATTGAAATATTGTCTGATGGGTATAGTATATCTGCTAGAATTTTGACTGCTGGGCTAAGGGTTAAGCAAGATATTGTTTTTAACCTGTATCAATTATCTCCATTGACATGTCTGCTTCTATGAAAGAGTTTAGATATGCTGCAAGGACACAACGTAAAATACACTCTATAGAGGACTGGATTACTGATAACTAACAACCCAAGCGCTAATTTCTGCAGGGCTGTTTCATTGATAGAGAAAGAAAGATAGAAATAATCTATATCAATGTCCATCATCAAGTGGAAGAGTTATTTATAATGTTAATAAAGCCAAGTTCTTCCCATTTTTTGGACTTCATGTTTAGCAATACGAGACTAATACCTCTTTGATTAGGACAAAAGCAACAATACTTTTGTAGAGTTAGTTTTTATCTTAGATTATGGTAAATTGTTCCAGTATTCTGTCTTGGATTGGTTGGATACAGTGCTAATAGGCTCTCTCCAGTATTCTCACATGAATTCAGTAAGTGGCTGTAAGCTGTAAGAAGCCACTGTTTACATTAGCTATAGATATTTTGATGTATTCTTATGGTTTTTGAATTTTCTGGTTTCTTTGTTGGTTTCAGTGATTTTACCTTGAGTATTTTTGGCATTCATATATTTATTGTTATAACTATTTATTGGTTGCAGGTTTGAAAGACCTGATTTTCCTCTCATATTTTCAGGGGCGTCACTCTTGAAGGGAAGGTGAGAATATAAAAGATTTTTAACAGTAAAGTATGCATCAAGTTCATAATTGTTTTTAATTGAATGTATAGTACATGGTAGGATAAAATTAATTGAATGAAATCAAGAGATTTTTGCATAGATATTGAGCAATCTGTTTTAACTCAATAAATGTTATTTTAAGTTGCAAATCTTTGTGAAAAAGTGTCAAGTTTTTGTATCAATGTTTCAAATCACACTCTATGATCCATCATCAGGATGAAAAACAAATGGATTAGAGGATTGCAAGATTAGTCACACAGTAAACATGATATCACATTAGAATTAAAATTAAAATTGTAATAAAGACTAAAATAAAAATTAGTACAAATTGCATAATTTTTTAGTTTTGGAGAGAAAATGGATCTGCTAGGGTTTTGGGGTTTTTTGATTCTAGTGAGCCTCCTTTGCTTCTTTGCTTTCTACATTTCACTTTCTTTTGGGTCTTCTCTATGGTTCTAAGTAGGCTTGTTCAAGAATACAGTTATAAAATTTGGCTCACCCATTTTAGAGAGAGATTGATGCAGTTTTTATGTTGAGCAGTAAGTAGAAGCATAGTTGGAAAACTCGCCAAGGCTTGCAAAAAAAAATTCCGGAAAAACTCTGCTAGATTTTGGATAAAAACTTGGGAACTAAAAAAACTGCTTAAATTTAATTAGAAATGCATTTTTTTTGCAAAATTCAGTGAGAAGATGCATCCAATGAGTCAATTAATGAGAACACAAAAGACACAAGCTGAGTCTAGATATATTTAAACGCAAAGTGGGTACAAAATCGCATTCTCATGAGGAATGCTGATGGCTGGAAGAAAAATAGTAAATAGTTTCTATAAAACTAAAAGTAAATGCATCATTACAGTTACATCTTCCTCTTCCCATCTCTATTAAGAAATAAGGGAGAGGTAGAACTAGAGGGACTAGTCCTAGGAGCCTACGTTGGGCGTGATGGTGCCTCCTCACTCGGTATCTTTGATGATGCATGTGGCTTGCTCTCCATCCTGGATGTAGCTCCTCTCAGCACTAGCAATGACTCCTCATCCGACTCATCCTCCCCATCCTCCTCAATGCCATCCAATGTGAAACCAAATCCACCCTCCTCCTCCATAGCTTGCCTCTCCCATTGGGGTTTGATCCCCATCTATCAAGCGCAGAACTCTACAAATTAATAATGAGAGATTTGAATCAAGAATAATAAAAAATTCAAGTTTTAAAGTTACCTTCACAATCTTTGCAGCCCTTTGAGCAAAATGGTTGTCAAAGACTATGGTTGCGATAACCTCTCTCCTTTAGCCTTCTTTGAATAAGGTGAGTCTAGCCATGCTTGACTCACAAACATTTGTTTCAAAGAAGCCAATGCACCAATAATGCTTTGCAACATCAAGAAAATTGTTGCAAACCTTGTGACATCGGATCTCCCCAAATCTCTCCCATGAGTGTGTTTTCTCATCAAATGTAGAACCCAAGGGTGATTGTAGATATATTTTGTGATCCACTTTGCATCTTCCACAATTGAAGTCACCCAATCAAGTTTTCTTATCTACTCCAAAAGAAGGTCAAGGACGTGTTGCACAAGGTGTCCAAAAAAGAGTGGGGTGCCTTTCTTGGAGGATTCTACCTGCTGCCACATATGTTGCTGCATTATTTGTGATGATTTGCACCACATTCTCTATTCCCACCTCCATGACAACGTTCTACAACATTAATGCCAATGTTTGTATATTTTTCACCTTATTGTAGGCATCAACCACTTTCAAAAACACCACATTGTCCTTGTGAGCAACCAAAAAATTAATAATGGTCTGGTTTTTGGCATTTGTCCACTCATCAAAAAGAATGGTGCAGCCAAATTTTTTCCACTCTATTTTTGTTCCACCACTTATTTTGCCCTATCAACTACATTTGTGAGCAACCTACAAGAACAAAGTGAAATCAAGTATTAGTACACAATTTTGATTTAATAAACGAGAAAAACAATTAAAATTTAAAAATGAAATCAAGTGGACTATTTACTAACCTCCCACCCAAATCCTTGCGAGAAGGGGCCTTGTACCCTTTTCCTGCAACTGTCATTACGGTCATCAAATTGAGCCAATAAGGACTCTGCCGCATTCAATGGGATGTTGTTGAAGTACCGAAAATCAGTGGCAGCAATGTCTGTTTTCTCATGTGCCTCCTTATTCCATCTAGTGGTGTCTAATGCTGGTTGTGGTCTAGGTGTGTTCCTGTGCGCAAATTAATTGCCTATAGGCTGTCCTTGATAGTGATGCAACAACAGGCACTCTACTAGAGGAAGCAGAAGCGGAAGCGATAAAAGAGGGGGGTGCTCGTTTTGCAGATATGCGGGCCACGACGGGAGCCCACTATGCTCTGAAGTGTTGCTTCTTCTTCTTCAATGTCAATTGAAGTACCTTGAGATTCAACTATGACTTCCCTATAGCTAATTTTTCCCTCTCCCTTTGCAATTTTTTCTCTTCCCCAGTTGCAAGTATGACATTAACAAATCTTTTTATCTCTTTTGTGGTTTTATCACATTTCCTAGTATCATGCTTGTCAATGCTTGCAAGGTGGTATTTGAGGCGGTTTATGCCTCCATGAATTAGTTTCTCACATTTTATGCAAATCACCGTCCCATTCTCGGGTCCTTCATAGGCATACCTCCATGTCTTATCTCTAGCACCTTTAGGACGGGTGATTATAAATTCAGATGGACATGGTTTTAGTGGCCAATCATTCTCTGAATCTGCCATGCTGAATTAACCTACACATAGAAAGTGAAAAGACAAAATTTAGTTAAACAATTAAGCAAACTATCTAACTCAGTTTCAATATTTTTAGACATCATTTAAAGTTAAAAAAAAAAAAAACTAAAAAAACTAGATATTTTTCAAAAACAAAAGTGAAAGATTCAACAAAACTTGTCAATAATAGTGTTAAATATTGTTCTAATGATTCAAAATCATTTCTAACTACTTAGGAATGATTTTGTATTCAACTTGTGTGCTAAAATGTTGACACACTTCTATGAGTCATTATATCCAAGATTGCTCAAGAATGAGGTTTCAAATGGCGACTCATAGCTCTCTATTCATGGAGTGCAAAGGTTTATAATGGAGACCCTCAGTTTAGACCTAGTTTGTGCCCATGCAAGTACACCATAAAACGAGAGATTTAAAGAGGAAAATCGAGAGTGCTAGTCTCCATGATCATCAAGTATGCATGCAAATGAAAATGGAAGCTATTCTATATGATAACAATGCATGAAAGAAAACTAATCTATGAAAGAAAATATGCATGCAAGATTATTTTATGAAATGAAATATGGATCTAATCTAACATGCAAGTGCAAAATTAATCTAAATGGATTGCCATAGAGACATGAGAGAAGAAGACAATAAAAAAGAAGTTGCAATGTTCAAGCTCAAGTGCTCAAACTTTCCTCCAAAATCGCTCTCCAAACCTACAGCATAACAATACATAAAATCTTGGATCTTTCAATGAGGAGATGATTCCTTATAAACGATTTAGAAATGAATGGACAATCAAGATTAAGAGGCAAAAATAAATGAGCAATGGTGGAGATTAAATCTTGGTTGATCCATGTGCTCAAGATTCTCAATTGGCAAAATGAGTGGTTGAGATAAAGAGGCAAAATAATAAGTGGTTGAGATAAAGAGGCAAAAACTTTTTTAAAAAAGTCAAAAGATTCTATCTCATTGGAAAGTGCACTTTTTCTTTTTATTTTATTATTTTTAGGAAAGTGATTTCCATTATTTAATTAAAAGATTTTTTTTTTTATTTAAATTTTTTTTTTTATTTAATTAAAATGGAGCATGTTCTTTTAATTAAATGAGACTTAGGATAAATGATCAAACCTTAGGAAATATTGAAATAATTGAATTAATTACGATTTGATCAAGGAAATTGATTTGAATTGAAAATATTGCAAGACATTGATTCAAGAAATTGATAAATTGATTCCATCATTTGATAAATTGAAGAATGGGGGCCCATAGTCTAGGCGACCATTTTAGGGTGCATACATTTGTCCCTCTTTGACTAATGTGTGATCATTACGGGAACACATGTAGTCAAAGAATGCAGTTGAAGTGAGATCAATTTGGGATCACAAAACAAGACAGACGTGTGATCGACGAACGGGAACACATCGGGACAAAGATAAGCTGATTGAAAAAGACAAGGTCAAAACCCCTGTAAATAGGTAATTGACATGTCCAAGATAAGAATCTCAAGCAAGGTTGCCCCAAGTGAAGCAATTGATAGGATTGATAAAGCTGAATCAAGGATTAAAGTTTGATAGGTACTGCCCCCTCGTGATCGAAATCGAACTAAAAATAAAGTTCTTGATGTAAGATGAAAGATATAAGGATCACAGAACCAAGGTAGATCATCAAGCATGAAAGATTATGCCCCAAGGTTTAATTAGAAGAAAAGAAGTGGGGTTAAAGCGAATGGAAGATAAAAGTTTGGAAGAGGTGGAAAGAAATGGAGAGAAGAAAGAGAATTTGCCTTAAGAAAGAGAATGCCCCAAAATCAATCAACTGTTTAAGATAGAAAATTTCGATTGAGATCACGAAAGAAGATAAGGAAATAAAGATCAAAACATGACCACAGTTGATTAAAAGTCCAAAAGAAAGATGAAGGAAAACCCTCTCAAACTCATAATGCATCCTAAAAATGCATATTAACATGAAGTCTAACAATGCAAGCTACATGAAAATGCAAAGGTGTACATGCAATAGAGCAACTGTAACATAGGATTTTGTGTTCATCATTCATTAGAGAATGTTAAGGTACTTATTTTCATCATTGGGCCATTATTAACAGACATCGGAAAATCACACAATCATCATTAGTCACAAGCGCAACTATGAAGATATGAATGTGATTTATATTGGATTGGAATGTGGAAAGATTCTAACATAAGCATCAAAGACATAAAGGTCAAGATGACTTTGATGTTAGCTTATTTAATTTAATGTAGCAAAACCACGCTCGCATCAAGGCATAGATGCTGAGATGACCATAAGAACGGTTGTGCAAAAACAGTCAAGGATGATGCCTCAAATCTCCTAAGTGTTTCAAGGGGACAACATGAGACACTCTAGAGTTTCAAAACCACACCCACAAGCAGAAAGCAAATAAAAACATGCCCCATGTCCCAAGTCCTCTAGCTATGCATACTGGAGAGACTTATTAGACAATGACACTCAACGAAAATCAATAACAGTCAGCACACAAAGAAAAGATCATGACATAGCTCAAGCATTAAGTGTTGTGTTTAAAAATTTAAGTGTGTTAACTGATACTGAGTTCCGAGGATAAGGATCGAATGCTTGCAAGCAGGTAAGATCACATGACAAAACTGGATAAGACCAAACCGATAAGTGTTGAAAAACACTCGATGTCAGGGGTGGTGTTGAAGAACATCGTTTGTGAGGTGTCCTAAAGACTAACGCATCCAAGTGACCAAAGCTAACATAGTTATGCCTCCTAGACAAAGACAAAGACCAATTCCAAACCAAGGCAACAAGGACAAGACATGATGGAGAAAGACTAAGTGTCGAGGACGCGTGCGCTTCAGGACTTTTTATATTTTTGCTACCAAGGCGCCTGTTTCCAGGTTTTCACCAAGGTACTTTTTCTATTTTGTTTTTGAATTTTTTGAATTTTTTGGTATTTTTGGAGTATATAATATTTTTTTGAGATACATCAAAGCTCCTATTGCTAGGTTTTCACTATGATCATTTTTTCAGGACATTTTTCGATTTTTAGAATTGTTGACAATTTATCATTTTTTTGGATTTTTTCAGGATCAATAAGTATGTAAAAAGGATACCCCTAGACAAAATGGGCATCATGGATAGAACTTCTTCAGGTGCAGGACATTGATAGGATCAGGGAGCTGCTCTCCCACTGCTGTAGACAGTAAATAAGCACTTGACCCAAAAGCTGCCGTAATGATGTAAGGTCTAAGCCAATTAGGTTCAAATTTGCCCTTTTGATCTCTATGCTGTTGATTCTTAGGATTTTCACGTAGGACAAGATCTCCCCCTTGGAATTCTCTAGGGCGAACCTTTTTGTTGAAGGCTTTGGACATGCGCTTTTGATAAACCCTCATATGGTCAACTGATGCTTGACGTTTCTCATCTAGAAGTTCTCACTCTTGAAGTCTCATGGCGGGGTAGTCTTCATTTGTAACTAGACCTTTGAGGGAAACTCTAAGTGAAGGAATCTCAACCTCTAAAGGTAACACTGCTTCAACACCATATGTAAGGGCAAAAGGAGTAGCCCCAGTAGGAGTACAAATACTCGTTCTATAGGCCCACAAAGCCGGATTTATTTGTAAATGCCAATCTCTACCACTCTTACAAACTGTTCTATGTAGGATTTTAAGAGTGGTTTTGTTTGATGCCTCTGCTTGACCATTTCCTTGTGGGAAGTAAATGGAAGACCAATGTTGCTTAATCTTGAATTTCTTGCAGAGTTGCTTAAGGTCTTTATTTTTGAACTGACCTCCGTTGTCAGTGATAATCTCGGAAGGCACTCCATATCGACAGATGATATGGTTCAGAATGAATAGAAAGACTGTCTTGCCCGAGGCAACAAAAAGTGGGACAACTTCTACCCATTTAGTGAAGTAATCAGTAGCAGTGATAATAAACTTGTGTCCACCTGATGAGTTGGGATAAATCTGCCCAACAAGATCAAAGGCCCAACGCTGAAATGGCCAATGAGATATAGAAGGAATGAGCTCCTTGCCTGGAGCATGTATCAGGTTACCATGTTTTTGACACTTTTCACATGACTTTGCAAAAGCTACTGCGTCAATCTGCATCGTAGGCCAATAGTACCCCGCCCTAAGCAACCTTCGGGCCATGGCAAGACCATTGGAATGTCCCCCACAGATGCCCTCGTGGATGTCAACTAAAGCTTGGTCGGATTCTTCCTTTTCTAAGCATCTAAGAAGTGTTCCATCTAGACCCCTCCTATACAAATCACCAGAGATAAGGGAATGGTGAGAGGCGTTTTGGGTAAGGTTTCTACGTTCAGATCGTTTAAAGGTTTCAGGGATAATGCCATCACGAAGGTATGAGTAAGTGGCACCGTAATGGGATGACTCACGACCAACAAGAGTACAAATGACATGAGTTTCTTGGGAGTCATAGATAGGGTGATGTAGCTCTTCCACCAGGAATTCAAATCTGGATTCATGGTCCCCTAACTGAAGGAGTGAAGCAAGTGTAGCCATAGCATCAACTGCTTTATTTTCTGCTCTAGGGATTTGCTGAAATGTGACAAATGTGAAGTATCGTTTCAAGGAATCAACCATTTTCTTGTAAGGTACCAATTTCTCATTTTTTGTTTGATATTCATCATTGACTTGGTTGATTATCAGCTGTGAATCCCCATAGATGTGTAACTCTGTGATTCTCCATTCTATGGCCATCTTAAGTCCATTTGTTAAAGCTTCATACTCAACAATGTTGTTTGTACATGGGAACCATAACTTGTAAGACTTAGGAATCGTGTACCCATGAGGAGAAACAAACAACACACCAGCTCCTGAACCGTTTTGCATAAAGGATCCATCGAAGAACATCTTCCATGTTCTTTCAGTCATATACATGAGGTGTTCATCTGGGAAGTCAACTTGAATAGGTGCATTATCTTGTATTGGGAAATCAGCCAATTGATCTGCTATGGCTTGTCCTTTGATTTTTTTACGCTCAATGTACTCTATGTCAAACTCTGAAAGGATCATCATCCATTTAGCAAGTCTACCTGTGAGGGCAGCCTTACCTAGTAAATACTTGAGTGGATCTATTTTTGCTATAAGGTGTATAGTGTGCGCAAGCATGTAATGTCGCAACTTTTGGGAAGCGAACACAACTGCAAGGCAAGCTTTCTCAATGCTGGTGTAGTTAACCTAATATGAAACAAGAGTGCGGCTAATGTCGTATATTGCTCTTTCTTTCCCATGTTCATCAAGTTGAGCTAGTAATGCCCCCAAGGAAGATTCTGTCGTTGAAATGTATAGAATAAGTGGTTTCCCTGGGATAGGAGGCATTAAAATGGGGGGATTTGCCAAGTATTTCTTGATTTAATCTTATGCTCCTTTGACAATCCTCATTCCAAACACATTTGACTCCCTTGTGTAAGTTCTTGTTGAAAGGTTGAGCTCTATCTGCCAATTGTGAAATGAATCTCCTTATGGATTGAAGACGTCCTTGAAGACTCCTCATTTGACTAATGTTTTTAGGAGGTGGCATATCTATGATTGCTTGGACTTTTTCAGGGTCTACCTCTATTCCTTTTGCTGAAATGATGAATCCTAGTAGTTTTCCAGAGGTGACACCAAATGCACACTTTTTAGGATTTAAGGGTGCATACACAACTAAGTGCAAAAAGAAATGAGGGAGTATGTACCCTAAAATCACAAACTACACCATTTCTTGTGTATCAAGAAATACTTGGCAAATCCTCCCATTTTAATGCCTCCTATCCTAGGGAAACCACTTATTCTATACATTTCAACGTCAGAATCTTCCTTAGGGGCATTACTAGCTCAACTTGATGAACATGGGAAAGAAAGAGCAATATACTGCATTAGCCGCACTCTTGTTTCATATGAGGTTAACTACACCAGCATTGAGAAAGCTTGCCTTGCAGTTGTGTTTGCAAAAAGAAAAGATTTTAGGATTTTATGGTGTACTTGCATGGGCACAAACTAGTTCTAAACTGAGGGTACATACTCCCTCATTTCTTTTTGCACTTAGTTGTGTATGCATACACAACTAAATACTAGGGTGCATACACAACTAAGTGCAAAAAGAAAAGATTTTAGGATTTTATGGTGTATTTGCATGGGCACAAACTAGGTCTAAACTGAGGGCCTCCATTATAAACCCTTGCACTCCATGAATAGAGAGCTATGAGTCGCCATTTGAGACCTCATTCTTGAGTAACCTTGGATATAATGACTCATAGAAGTGTGTCAACATTTTAGCACACATTAGTCAAAGTGGGGCAAATGTATGCACCCTAAAATGGCCAAAAAAAGATCTATATCACAGATTTAGATTTTAGGATTTTAGGGTGCATACACAACTAAGTGAATACACAACTAAGTGCAACAAAAAATAGAATGTTTAAAAAAACATAGAAACAAAATAAAAAAACCTACCTAGGAATGTGATTTCTCTTCAAAAACTGCTTGAAATCTGCTCGAATCCGCTTCTAATTGATTTCAATTAGCTAGCAAGGGCTTGGAAGCCTATTTTATGCTCTCACTGCCAAACACAAGCATAAAAAAAAAAGAGTGATATGTGCCGTTTTTTTTGCTTTAAATGCAGGTATTTTCTTGTGGCCGAGTACTTAGCTCAAATCGCCAAGAACTCGATGAGTGAACTTTGGTGAGTTAAAGTAAAAAATACTTGCCACCTAGTAATACTTGATGAGATTAAATAACTCGCCGAGTCTTCCTTCTATGAGTAGAAGATCAATCAACCCAAGAGATGTTTGAATCAATGCATGTTGGTCCTTGAAGAATCTCCAATCATCAATTTTGATGTATTTGAATTGTGAAAGAATGTTTCTACCTTTAATTGTAGGAGTTTGATATGTATATTCTTTGGTACCTAGCTATCCCTGTAATATTTGTACGTAGAGGGTAGAAAGGATTAGAAACTTGAAGAAGAATATGAACTGTCACAATGTGTACTTGTAGGAAGGTATAATTCATCTCCATTTTTGCTAATGAATCAAATAGGGGTAATTTCTTTGGAGGTGGGATGCCCTTTTATTAGAATGCTAGCCGTTTCATAAAACATTGGCATGTGGGCTTTAACTCACAATGGAAATTCCCATTATAGAACTAATTTGTATCCACCCATATTGCCTTCCCCAAGAGTTTTAGTCCCCTTATGTATTTGAGATGATTGCTAGGCTTTTGGGGTTGGTTATGATATTTCTAGGCCATTTCATGGTGAGATCCTCTTTTTTAATGCTTGAATATACGTGGAGCTTGATCTCATGCCTCTACCTAAAAGTATCACCTTGAAAATTAGATAAGTTAAATGACTGAAGCTCTAGATTATGAATGCTATCATTAATGTGTTGTGGTTGCAATGAACATGATCATCTCATAAGAGAATACCTGCCCAACTCTTTAGGGAAAAGCTTAGTCCCAAAAAATCGAGAGGAGCATGGTAAAAAACTGGGGGCTTATCAAATCTTAGAGAAAAAAATACTACTAGGAACCAAAATACATAAAGTTAAAGGAAAAAGGGAACGCTTTAGTGTTCACAACTTTGGACAGGGGAGAATTTGTTAATGAAAGTAAATTTTAGAATATAGATATGGATAAAAATAAAAGGTACGATGATGGAGTACAATTTTAAAAGATTAGAAGCAGCTTCTAGAGGACCTTGAAGTGGTTAAAAGAGTATTGGATTTTTGGAAGGGAGTTAATAGGTTAGGCCCTGTATGAAATTCCTACTCTATGATGAACCACGTTCTGATGAAGAGCATTTAATTTTGTACTAGAAATTAACAAACAACCTGATTAAATTGTGATTTCATGTGCCTAGGGTATCATAACATGTTGTTGGGTAGTAAATGCGTTTCTCAGGTGTTTTTTCGAGGTTTATACCTTTAAAAGTTGTTAAACATTGCGGCAGACTAAATTGAGATTTTTTTGGGGAAAAAATCATTTTGGTTGGGGTTTTTTTTAAAATCGTGAAAATCAAGATTTTTGAGGATTCACGCTTCTATGGGTTTAGGTTCTTATGTTGATTGGTCTAGTTTTGAGCACTGAAAAGAAAAAGAAAAAAGAAGTAAATAAATTAAAACATGCCATGAGTTTTCTCTAGGCTTGGCTAGGAGCTAGAGTTTGTAAGGATGTACTTGTTTGAATTCGGGCTCCAAAGCTTGTGCCCTATTCATGCCCAATGGATTGGACTACAAACTTGACGTAGGAGGGAATTCAACCGAGACCAAGGAATATTTTTGGAATAAATTGGTAACATAGTTAAATGCCAATTCATATGCAAGAAACAAAAAGATAAGAAAGGGGTTCAAGTTTCTCACTTGAGGCATTAACTGCAATGTTATATAGTTTCTACTCTTATGAAAACTTGTAAAGCATTGAGGAACTGTAACTAGAACTTGCAATTAAATATTTTTAGATCACATGCTCAAGCTATCAATTTCTCTTGATTATGTATGCCACCACCTAGAAAGGCCATGTATATGCAATGTGGTAATGTCTTTATATTTAACCAACTTCAAATTATCAAGTGATAAATTGAGATCTTAGGGAGAGCTTTGGGTACGACACTGCAAGTTGTGGTAGTTTAGATGTGTTTTTAGTGGAAGCAATTTTGACATATAGTCAATTCTATTCAACTAAGTTGCCGGTCATGGTTCAAATTTGGGTTTGCGGGTTTGCTCAAATTTTTTTTAGGGTGGGTTCAACTTCGCTTTTGGTTTCTCCGTACATAAACATATAAAAATAAAAAATATAAATATATATGCAGCAACAAATACGTTCATAATGCACCACTATGCTAATAGTAAAATAACATAGCAAAATACACCACCATATATATTAAAGTTTAGTCCAAATAACATAGCAAAATGACAAAATACACCACCATATCAATGTTTCAGTTCAAAAATAATAATGTCAACTTTAACAATCAACCATCACTAATCAAATATCATCAGTGATCAAATACCATCAAAAGTCATCAAACATATCATCATCCTCCTGCTGAGGCAAATTAGAAACACAAATAGCGCCAATGGCATTCGTACTAGCAATCTCAGCCTTAGGATCAACTTCATGATCACTAGGCAGCTCATGGTCATTATCAACTCCAAGTGCCCCAAGGAGGGCAATTGAATCATCCAACTTCGCACGCTTTGGTGCAACATCCAACTGCCTTGCCTCCCCTTTTTTGTAGGTATTCTCTTTGTGTGTTAGGAGCCTCAAGTTTGAATGCGCATAGACCGAGTTTTGCACCTTCTTGGACTGTAGTCTATTGCACTTTATTGAGTGGATGGAGTATGTGCTCCAATTCCTCATAGATGACGATGAACTAGCAACTTATCAAGATTTTCAATTTTGGAATTAGAGAGTTAAGAGTTATGAATAAACATTTTAAATATAAATTCAATATTCATCAACAAGAATTTAGAAATTAGAGTCTTAAGAGTTGTAGGTATTGATATGCTTCTCCAGGGAAGTACCAACATTTATGACCATCAACATTATGCTTGTTTGTGAGATCATCAAGAGCACAATCATCCATGCTTGCGAAACTCATGAATTTAGACCTCACCATAGGTTGTGTGTCATCGGGAAAGAGTCTACGAAGGACCACCTTGTACCCTTGAGCAACTTTGGGATCTCTACATAGGGCAACTTTAGTGCTACTCTCATCAAGGACCACTCGACCAAAGTACTTGGGGCTCAATGCAAAGGCAAGGAGATGCAAAGTAGTCATTTTGTTCCATTTCTCTACCATGATTTTCTGGAACTTCTTGAAGAATGTTTCTTCAGGATCTTGCTCTTTCTCATTTATGATATTTTTCTCATCTTGAATAATGGAGTCAATGTCATCATATACCTCCCCTAAGCAATGCCTATCCATGTTAGTGTATCGGATCATATTTAATATAGTCTCCACAAATCTCAAGAGGTACTCAACACGATCCCACCAAGAGTCATCCAATATAATTAGCTTACGACAGCTGCTCTTGTATTGCTAGATTGTTTCCATTATGCTTCAATTAGCATTGATTACCATTCTAGACAATGCCTTGCGAACCTTCACAAGGCGTCTCAAAACAATTGTGTTGGAGGCAAAAATGGGTCTCAACAACCTATCTCGAAAATTAAAATAATAATAAATCAAAATGAAAATGAAAATTACTAACTTAGAAAGTATACTAACTAAAGCATATTTAAATTTTAAATAATTTAACTTACCTTCAAGAGCTCCAATCTCGAGAATTGTCTAAATATGCCTTCCGTCATATGGTGGTTCATGATGAACATTTGGATCTTTTGGTCATCAACATACATTTGTTTGTTCCACTCAACTTTCTTGCCAATATTTTGGAGCATTAGGTTGAGTGAGTTAACAATACAAGGTGTCTAAAAATGTGATCATAGTGATCCTCAAACAATAAACCTACAATCCCCTATAGTTTTTGGCATTGTTTGTTATCACCTGAACAACATTTTGAGTGCCAACTTTGTCAATGGTTTGGAAAAGGACATTTGCAATAAATGGATCGTCCTTCACCTTCCCTTTACACTCCAACGCTCTCAAAAACATTGCACCTCTCGTGGACACTGCAATAACATTGATCAAGGGGTGATTTCTTGCATCTTTCCGTCCATAGATTCTATGGGCAAACCTATTTTAATCCATGAATTCCTAATGGGCTTCAAGACATTGTCTACATGTTCACCTCTTTGTCCAATAAAGTAGTGCGCACCTTCTCATAACCTGGGCCCTTGAACCCCTTTGGATCCTCATTATTTGATCTCACCATTTTTTGCCAATATGGTGAGTGAACAACATCAATTGCCAATCTATTTGCATAGATTCTTGCTCGACAATGTCTCTATCCTCATTGTGAAATGCCATTTCCAAGGGTCCCTATGCTCTCTTATTCGACATTGGTTCTTGAAGAATATGCAAGAATGGATGGCCCTCTATGGGTTCTTGATTGAAAACTGATTCCATAGAGGCCCTCGATCTTTTTTTACTTTTGGACTTGTCCATAGGATGATGAATTGCATTCGTAACTACTTCATCTACTTGTCTTTGTGCTCTTCTATATATTTCATTACAATAGAGTTTGCAAGAAGGGTTTTACTTTGAGGCTTCCTAAGAATTTTTGGCTTGCCAGTACAAAATTTGATGCCTTTTTGAGGGATAAAGTGCAATTTCCCTTTCACTCGACTATAAGAGCTGTTATAGGCCTTTGCAATGGCTACAAATCCAAATGTAGCCTCCACCTGCTAGTTGCTGAACCATTTCCACATATTTCCATAGTGGAGAACTTGGGTCTGTTTTGAACTAGGAGCTTCCAGAGCTAGAAGCACTTTCCATTCTATAAATCTATAAACAACATGCAAAGCCACAAACCAAAATGAAAAAAATGAAATAAAATTAGGGAGTTCATTCTATTTTATTAAAAAATGCAAAGAAAAATTAAAAAAAACAAACAAAAACCTACCTCTTTTTGTTGAAATATTCCTCTTCAATGTCTTTGAGGATTTCTCAACATTTGCAACCACGTAGGAATAGCTCAAGAACCAGCTTAGAGCATGCAACAATCACCCTTCAACACTCCACCAATGACAAGCAAACAAGAAAGTTCAGCAATGGAGGCATAAAGTTTTTTTTTCATTAACAAATGCACAAATGAGATAGATTTCACCCTTTTAGTCTTTTTAGCGGTCTACTTTAGGGTTAGAGAGTCGAGTTGACCAAAATAGACCAGGAAAAAGTTGAAAAAAATTAAAAAGTAAAAAAAACATCAATTTCAGCACGGGTCTTGCCGTTGGGCCACAAATTCCTGTCAAGTACGCCCTGGGTTTAGTAGGGCGAACCCACGGGTTGTGGGCTGGGCCTTGTCCAAATCCATAGCATACTGAATCTGAACCTGATTCCAAACGAACCAAAGCGGGACCTGGGCTTCACCAAGAGGAACTTTGTACTTGGATAGATCTAGCAAGAAAGATTTAATAGAATTGAAACAACAAATTATATATTCTCATTTTATTCATGGCATATTTTTGAGAGATGTATGATTGGCAATGAATCTATGAATAAATTTGTGTCTAAATGCTATGTTCAGATCTCTAGATCTATGTGTTGTATGTGCTACTTCGTGTATTTTATAGATGTATATGTTAGATTACAAGAATGTGGGTTACATCAAAATGTTTGAGGTTCAAATAAAATGGCTGAATGACTGCATTCAGATAGGAGTGTTAGTGATTTCCCACATAAATGTTGTGTTGATAGGTGCGTAAATGTAGTGTAGCCTATGGAAATGTGGTTTAACATGGTGTGCCTAGGCACAAAGATTCATCAAGGTTTGTTAATCTTGGAGAAGGTGAGTGTGTTGCATGCCAACTTCTGATGGTCCAATCAAATTGTTGCATAGTATCACACCAATCTTTTGGTGTGAAGTTTTGGGATTGTGGTAATCCTTGGTGGTGTTACAATATTTGAATGTGTTGCTAGAGTGTGACATGGTGAGGAGCTGCCTGAAATGCCTAACATTACAAGGGTGAGTGTATTGCATGATTTTACGTAGATTGTTCTCTACTTGTTCACAAGTAGTGATCTTTTTTGCACTTGTTATTAACATTGGAAATTGAGTATTCAATTGTTGAAGGTTGTGCAAGTGAGTATGATTGGTGTTATAGTTTGTAGACTTGGACTTGGAGAGTACTTGGCAAGCCTAAATTTTTTGACTTTGAAAGCTCAGCAAAAACCAGAGTTTATTGGAGGGTTGAATATTGAGTTTTAAACTTTTATAGAAAAATCCTTGTGAAATATGCATTTTAACCTGCCCCGATGTGTTTTAATTCACATTTTAACCTGCCCCGATGTTTAAATCCTGGATCGCGGGTTTTTACCTCAAAATCGCTTGAATCCTGACAAGTTTTTGTCTTAAATCTAGCAATTTTCTTCTGCAACTTGTCTGCAGAGATTCACAAGTTCTTAAGTACTCACCTAGTTGAAAAATATGTAGTAGTTGGAAACTTGGTGAGTGATCACAGGGTTTCTATCCATGATTGGCATATAAACTAGCCTTGACATCTTGGAACAACTCAAGGTGTGACATGCCAAGTGTCTACTAGTAGCCTCACTGAAATGTTACATTAGGAAATTGAGGGTTACATCAAAATGGTTGAGGTTCAAGTCATGGCCAAAGGGCCAGCTTCTTGTAGGTGTTTTGGTGATCTCCTAGATAGAGTCTATGCAAACAAATGTATAAATGTGTCATGGGCAATGGAAATGCAGTTTCACATTACATGATGAGGTGTGAAGGTTCAACATGGCATGTTAATCACATAGAACTTGTAGGTGTTGTACATCAAATTTTGATGGTCCAATCAAGTTGTGCAATGACTATGGATTTGCACTAGATGACGCCAATCTTTTTGTTTTGGGATGTAGGTTGAGCCATCCTTGGTGATGCTACAACATTTGTAGGTTTTGTAATGTGGCACAACGAGGACTTCTATAGTGCACCTAACAATGTGAGGGCAAGTGTGTGTCATGGCATGACTTGGTGTGGGTAATTCACACTATCCTTTGAAGCAATGATCTCCATTGATTTTGTTATGAACCATGGAAACTGCGCATTGAGTTGTTGAATGTTGTGTGACTTAGCCTAATTGGCATATTGTCTTGCCTTGACCTCTTGAAAAAACTTGATGTGCCATGTCAAGTACATTTAGTGGTGACCTCAATGGTATGGTCTGCTAGAGCCAAATGTAGATGTTCAAGATGCAACCTTGGAGGACATTGAATGACCATTAGCTTTAGCATAAGAAATTCTATGTTAAATATTGGATGAAGACCTGGAATGATGGTCAATCTGTCATGTCCCCTGCCCCTAATTGGGTTGACAATGTGTGTGTGTGTGTGTTGGCTGGTTTTGGGTTCTTGTGGCCTATCTTGGTTTGGTATTTAAACAAGCTACTTTCTTTCAGTTTGGGGTCATCTCATCTTTTGGCGAATGTGTGTGGAACAATTCACAATTTGTAATTTTTGCACTTCTTGGGATGATACCCTCAAATCAGTGGCAACTGCAGGACAAAAACCTTGCCATCCCCTATCAGGGTTTGCAACTGAGCCTATCCTATGCTATCTCTCATATTTCTCCAGGGTGGTGCTGCTGTTGTCAAATAGGAGGATCGGGACCTATCACAGCAGCACATACATCTACCTTTGAGAGGAGATCTGGGTTGGGCGTGTCATTCACTATTTTTTAGAGTTCTGTGAGCAGACTACAGAGGCTAAGCACCAAAATCCAAAGGACAGAGCTGGAATTATTGTGTAGCAAGTTACATCAATCTATATTCAGTAATTCTGGGCGGCACACAGAAAACCCTTGGCATTCATTAGCAAACCCAGCACAAAATTTTTGTTATAGACTTGTAACCATGCATTGGGCGGTTCACAGAGGCAGCTAGTTTGAGGGTTTCATGCCTCAAACCAGCTTTCAAACCTCCATATCTCTAGAGCAGTTTTGTTTCACCAGAAAACCCTTTGAAGGCATCAGCTGGGCACATCATTGATTTGCATACTCCCTGATCCGGGGATTAGAATACCCCTACACTGGACAATTTAAGTAATCAAGTGGCCTGATCATTATTCTAGGACCTGTATGGAGTTAGTATATTGTAAACAGCTGGCTAAGCTGGAAATTTGCCTAATAAATTTTTAAGTTCAAATAGTGCTCTGCACTAAGAGCTGGACAATTTTGTTGCTCAATAATTGACTCTTTTCCAAAATTGAAATTTAGCCATTGTGTTCAAGACATTTAGTGGTGTTATTGCATTCAGTGGCTGTGTGGTTTACTTGTTGATTTTTTATCAGCAATCCTAGTTGGATTTACTGTTATCTAATCTAGAACCCCAGGTTCATTTCAAGATCAAGAGAAGTGTTTCTAATTGCCTGCAGTGCAATATTAGAATCAAAGTGCAAGGGCTTAATCTTTTGGTGTGGTTCTTTGAAGGGTTCCTTCTGTAAATGCAACTAGACTTTATCTCCTACCTTGAACTCATGAGGAGTAGGGTGAGTATCCTAGCATTATTTGTTTTTCAATTGCTGACGTGTCTGCTGAAGAACCTGCTAGTGAATATGTTGGAGGTGTTGTAGAAAAAAAAATAGCTTTGCAGATTTTTTTGTGCTCTGCGGAAATGAGTTTGCTTTTTTATACATAATATTTTCTTCATTGTAGTACACTGGCTTGTTTTGGCCAAATAAGAAACATATGTATTGGTAATTGAATATCATAAACATCTTCTTGCTATATAGGCAAACTGGCATACATCAACACACACAGAGATTTAGAATGGTTGTAACGATAGTTTGAGGACTTGGACTGGAACTTGACTCGGCAGCCCAAAATTTTGACTTGGACTCGAGACTCAGCACAGACTCAGCAAAAAACTTGACACAAACTTGAAAAAAAAGAAACCTCATAATTACACACAAAAAAGAAATTAATGCAGTTAGAGAGCATAAAAGTCTAGTTTGACTAACAATTTGTCTTAATTCAAACATTAAACATCATATGATCCTCAAACTCTCAAAATTTGAAATTTCATAGTCTCAAAGTCAAACAATACATTGTAATTCAACAAAATCATAAATAACAAAGGTATAACAACTTCATAACTGTTTACATATGATGATATGTCAAAATAAAAAAAAATCCAATTACAATCAACTTCTTCACCTTTCCCCTCCTAGTGTAATTTAATTTTTTAAGCCTTGAGTTACAAGATAAGTCAATATAAAAATGATGATAGATTGTTTCTCCAAAAGATTCTTTGTTTTCCTCCATTTCATCCAATTCTTCTACTTTTGTTTGATGATTTAATTAACTTTGAATGCTTAAAAATTCTCTTCTGAAATCATCTTCTTGCCATGTTGGTATGCTTCATTGGGTGAAATGGGAAAGTAAGAGCAAAAAATGATGAAATAAAGTTGATTTCACTTTAAATGGTGCAGCTATTATGTTCAAGCGCCAGATAAAAGAGTCTGAACTCAAGATTTGGGAGTTCAAGCCTAAGACTCAGAAAGTCTTGGAGCAGAAGACTTGGCCAGACTCAAAAGGGGAGTCTAGTCGACTCGGCTCAGCCGGCTTAAGGATTTGGGAGTTTGCAGAGTCTTGTAGAGTACTCTTAGAGTCTTCAAACTATGGTTGTAACTATGATATCCCATTAATTTGTTGTAATTCACATTACAAAGTCCAGTCCATCAGGAGTTTTGATAAATAGTTCTTTTATGGTATAGGTGGATTTTCTCTCTCTTCCGTGAATAGCTAGGTTGTACAGTTTATGTTCATTCTTTGGTGATGTATCATTTCCGGATGTCATAGGTACGCTGGTTTTTCTCTAAATCCTATAAGGTTCAGTTTCAACCGATTGCAGGTCATATGCAATTGTTTCTATCTAATTTGTGTTTGCAGTGAAATATTCAGAGAGGCTTCACATAGCAAGGCTTTAGCTTATGCAATCTAGAATAGAGTTTGTTGCTGCATAAATACTCTACTAGCAATGGAGATGATACATCATATAGGAGATGACTAAGATTGGTTAATCCGCTCTTTTCATTTATAGTCCATTGGGTAGATTTTGAAGGATTTGACAGATTGTATCTGGAAGCATGTCTATAATGTTTTTAACATTTTATTGCAGATTAGAGAGCATATTCTTTGCCTTTTCGATGTAATTTCTTTTATTTCAAGATAGCTTTTTAAATTTATTTTTTCTGTTGTCTGCAGTGTTCCTTATGCACAGTGTTATGGGGGTCATCAGTTTGGAATGTGGGCTGGCCAACTTGGGGATGGTCGGGCCATAACACTTGGAGAAGTTTTGAATGACCAAGGGGAGCGGTGGGAACTTCAGTTGAAAGGGGCTGGTAAAACTCCTTACAGTCGCTTCGCTGATGGCCTTGCAGTTCTTCGTAGCAGCATTCGTGAATTTCTATGCAGTGAAGCCATGGATGCTCTTGGTATTCCAACAACTCGTGCACTTTGTCTTGTAACTACAGGCAAAAGCGTGACTCGCGATATGTTTTATGAGTATGTTGTTGCAATTGCATTTCAAGCATGCATGCTGATTAATTGTTTTTTTTTTCTTTGTTAACAAAAATAAAATCAACAAATTGTAACCAGGATGATTCATGTTTAAACAACTATACCTCACTAAATTCAAATGCTGTTTATCATTATTTTATGGTTATCTACAGTGGTAATCCAAAAGAAGAACCTGGAGCTATTGTTTGCCGTGCAGCTCAATCTTTCCTACGATTTGGATCTTATCAGATTCATGCACTAAGAGGTGAGGAAGATGTGCAAATCATTCGTACTTTGGTAGACTACACCATTCAACATCACTTCCCGCATTTGAATAGCCTCATAAGCAAAGGCGAGGACTTCTCTTTGAAGCCAGAAGGACTTGAAAAGCCTGCTGTTGATTTGACAACTAACAAATATGCAGGTAGTTGCACTATTCTTTCATTATACTTAATATTGTGTGTTGGACATTTTTATTGCGGACCTATTTGTGGAGGGTAATATTAATGATCTAGTGTTCTAGAGTTTGTACTAATTATTATAACTAACCTATTATATTATATAAATCAGGGAGCAAAGCTCAAGGTGATGTATATCCAGAGAAATGTATCTACTTAGTTCAAATTATATGTGTATCATAGGAAGCACTCTAATATTCTTGATTGAAGGTTTGAGCCATGATTTAAATGTAAAGAAACCTCATCTGGAAAAAATTATCTTCTTAGCGGCTAAGAATTATGGAAGGTTCTTTCTTCAATGTAGAAGAAGAAATATTTAAAATATTGGATCTTTAGAATTTTCAGTGTTTTGGATTGCATTTGAGAGAGTAGAGTAATAGAGGTTGGAGACGAGGTGATTTGCAAATCTTGTAGGTTGCTTCTTGTATATATATTAAACCCTTTAGAGAGGTAGAGGGACATTTCAATGCTTTGAAATTTCCCAAGATAATTTTCAGTGTGTAAAGATTGTTAATTGGTAACCCATGTTGGTCTCATGGCGAAGGGCTATGTATTCTAAATTGGAGGTCAAAGCTTTGAATCCATAAGAGAGTAGGTTTATACATCTCATCTGAACAATATATAGGGTAAATGGAAAAGCAATCCAGTTATGGAATGCATGGAAGATGGGGGTCTCATTCCCTAAATTGGTGTCTTGCTTGATGGTCACCTAAAGAATCACCTTTGCCTTTACCAACCTATAGAGATTTATCATACTTGGGCAAGGAATACCATCAATCAACCTTTATTAAAAGAAAGTGTTTCAGAATTTCAAAGTTACTACCTCAATTAACTCTCTGTGTTTATCTCTTTACCTACATAAATAGTTTTTTGGACTATAAATAGGTATTCATCATCTTTTGGGGATGGTTCGTCTTCTGTTTGATTAAAAAGTCTTAACGCTTATGCATATGCATTTATAGTCTCAGGCAAGGAGTACTTACAAACTTTGTGGATGCTCAACATGTTGATCTTAGAAGCTCCGGGCTGTCCAAGGGGTTGTGGTCCTTGATATGCCAAGCCATATGGGTTTATAGTTGGATAAGTAAAGTGTTGGAGTTCATGTATAGAGGAAGCAGAATGTCTCTCTCCTGCAGCAGCAGCCCCTTGTGTAGACACAAATGATAGAGTGAAAGATGTATCTCTGGCAATTGTGCATGAGGTTTTTGATGGAGTGCAAAAGTTTGCTCATCAGCTAGTTTGGGGCCTTTGGTTCACAATGGTGGCTATGCATTTACCTACTTTAGAAGTTGATGATGTTTAGAAAGTGAAAGATCAACCTATATTGATGGTGAGAAAGTGAAAGTTTGACCTATGTTGATGGTGGCATTGGAGGTTGGGATGCTTTTCTCTTTTGCTAAATCTCTATATGGAAGGAAAGGAAGCTCAAGATGGACATTAAGGGCCCGTTTGGACGCAGGCATACCAAATTCCAGATATAGTCAATTCTGGAATATGCTGCAATTCTGGAAGATACATATTCTGAAAATGATATCCACAAAATGGAATGACCTGTTTGGCAGGCTGTAGGCAGACAAAAGTGAGCAGATCCACAGGCTATAGGCAGACGAAAGTTTCCTGTGCAGGCTGTAGCCCAGTTGGTATAATTTGCGCTGAACCCCCACTGTTTGATGTCTCCCACTGTGTAGTCGGTGGCCTCTGCAGAATGAGAAAATGCACATAAAATCAACAAAGCCGCCATTGCTGCAATCCGAACTGCCATTTTCGCAAATCTTAGAGAGATTTTATAATCCAAATTAGCCTCTTTTTTTCCTTCTCTTTTGTGCGGAGTATGGAGGAGAGATTGAGCTATTTATACAGCGTTTAAGAAGAAGGATTCAAATGGGAACATGTCAAAGATGGTAGTAGATTTCAGTCTACTTCTGCTTGTTTACTCGGCAGGAAATCGAAGCAAGACACGGTGAAAATGAACAGTCAAAAGGCGGATGTCAAAAATTATTTTTGCACGCGGACCCGAAAGTTTAAAAAAATGGCATACGAAATAAGAATATGAGCCCCATATTCCAATTCCACCTTTTCAAGTGGAAGACGATATGCCCGTTTTTTGGCTAAAATTGGAATATCAAAATTCCAATTCCATCCTTTGCTGTCGACCACAAACAGTGGATAGCATATTCAGAATATGGTATTCTGGAATATCGGCCGATATGCCTGCGTCCAAACGGGCCCTAAAAGCAGTAGAGAGGATTCCTCTCTTGGAATTGGGTAATGAAGTTATAGAAACTGAGCATTACTTAGAAATGTTATTGATATGTAGATTCAATAATCTATGGTTGTAATGTCCTCTTTTGGGACTTTAATTTGTTCCAGAATTAACAAATAAGGTATGGATTGTATTTAAGAATGCAAATTGTCAACTTTATTTCTTGATTTAGAGTCTGCAACCAGGTTAGTTATCATTATGAAAGATGAATAAACATATAATCCTACAATGTTATAAATAAAATTTTAATCGTCATTACAATTTACATAATGTACATGTGGGATTCCCTTAAGGCTTTTCCCAACAGCTCATCCACATTATGGAGCACCATGAGAGATTATACAAGGCACCTCAATCCTATGTATCAAGCCCAAGAGCACAAAATGACACTTGCCATTCAGCTTCCTAGCCCCACTCGGGGTCACTCTACTTGAATGGAACCTTTTGTTACTTATCCCTTGTATGTACATTCTCCCCTCCATAATGGGATGACAGATTGGATGAAAGCTTTAAAGGAATCTTTATCATTATATATATATATATATATATAGCAATATGTTATTTGCATACTTACCTACTCCCAATCAAATGGAAGACAAATACAAATCAGTCAAATCAGAATGCCGTATATTATTCATCCAAAAATATTTAATCAGTATCTAGTTTATTACCTGCTATTCTAAAAGATTGTTGCTTGATCTATTGCCTTATTATTCTGCTTCTTCGATACCTTTCCTTCCAGTGCTGAGTGGTCTTTTATATCTTCCAAGGGAGGCTGAGCTGTTGTGTCCCTTAATCTGAATGCAACTCTTCCAAGAGACGTCTCCTTTTCTTTAATGACTCTGGCCCCTTCACTATCAGTGGTTTCATTTGATATGTTGTTTCCTTAATTAATCATCACTCCTTAATAGAATCAGTCTTTATTAGTGATAACCAATTCACATGTGATTGCTGTCTATTGCTGATCGCTGGTTTTAATTGCTGATGATCACTGGGCAAGACTTTATATTATTTGTTTTATTCTTCCATCGGCAGGGTCATGACAATGGCATAGTCTTCCTAGGTCACATCAATTGATACTAATACTTGGAAACCTTTTCATGCAAAACCTATTGTGATTTATCCTTGTGTGTATGATTCTTCATTATAGTTTGTGACTTTGTAGCAGACAAAGAACTATATTTTGTTAAAGGTCTATGGGCTTGGGAAAACTCTTCTCTTTTTGTAAAACATTTGTTACTAGCATGCCCTTAATGCCTCCCACACATGTACCGGGTACATCTGGGTACATGTTCACCCAGGGGTATGCCCGCGGTACATGCCCAGGTGTCCCCAAGGTACCCAAAGGTGATGAGCGCCAAAAAGTAACATAAAAGATATTTTTAAGTTTTAACTTTTTTTTCCATCCAAAACCCTTAAAATGCCCCTAAAAGCATCATTTTGCCTATAATACAAAGTTCAGTTTGCTCTCTTCACTCTCTTTTCTCATTTTGGCATTTTGAAGGGCAGCTGATATATATTATATGACATATGACATAATATTGAAATTCTGAACAATCAATTGACATTTAATATTTATTTTTATCATTACCATTTTGGCATTTTGCATTGATCAATGATGAAGTATCATTAAAATTTTCAATGTATACACACACACACGTCTACACACCCACACACGCGTGCGCGCACATGTATCTGTGTGTGTGTGTGTATATATATATATATATATATATATATATATATATCTACAGACACACACTGTCCCCAAACATACTGTACCCAAGGAAAAAATTCACTGTACCAGTGTACCTGATCATGTACCTATAGTGGCAACTTAGTGTAAAACCTTAGTTCTCACTTCTCAGGGTTTTAATCCTTCAATAGAAACTTTTGAAGTTGTTCTGATTTGGTTGAAATTGCCAAATCTTCCCTTTTTCTTTTGGCTTCCTTCTTCCCTAGGAAGAATGGGCAACTTTTTTAGATAAATTTTCTTCCATCTCTTCTAGAAACCTTAGATATTCTTATTCAACCTATGCATATATTTTGGAAGAAGTGAATTTCTTGTCATACCATGTGGAGATTTGGGTAAAGGTTGGGAATTTTATCTGGGTGCAACCTCATGATTATAAGAAGATGGCTCTCAGATGTTGGAACTTATTTAGTCTATGCCACTTGTTGGAAGCATGTAATGAGAAGAAATGTAAAGCTGTCAAGGCAACATGGATAGTTGGCTGCCTTCCGAGTCCGTGTCTCCCATTAGCAGGTTGTTTCTGTTGGTTGGGGCCTCTAAGGCTCAGGAGGACAAGTGTCAAAGATGGCAGAAATTGGTGTTAAGAGTCTGGAGAGATTTCTGAGGCCCTCAGTAGTTTCTTCAATGGTCAAAGAGGTTAAGTTGCTAATTCTATGCCTCCCTGTAGATTGGTTTTGTCAGAAATGCCTTAAAATCTTGAGAAGACACAGGATACTGAATTTTTAAAGTCTTTAGCTGCAGTTTTATTGAGTAAGAAAGTGTACTGTTCTGATCTATTTTGGGAGGACGTGCTGAAGCTTCTGGAAGTATCCTTGGTCAATGGTGTTGAATGTTTAGAGTTGCTTTGGGAGTCTGCAAAGATTGGTTCACTTTTTAGTTTCTTCTAAAGATGATTTTCTCTTTGACGAGGGTGTTGTTATGGAGATTAAATCTCGCAAGAAAGATGTTGGACAACTGTAGCCTATAGGAAATCATAATAAAATAAAGCCTCTTTCCAAATAATTTTCAAGCTCTCATATGAAAAAGAGGTTGGGTAAGATGTAGTGTTGCTTGGTCTATTTTTTCAAATGTACAGGCCTCAATAGAACTCCCAGCTAATTAATCTAAAAAAAGGTTATTCAGAAAATAACTTGAAAATTTTGCCTTAATACTCAGAATACTAGCATAGATATCTTAACAAGGCTGATCACTAGGAAGTGTAAGTGATGGTGTTTCTATGCCAGGCATGCAACCATGTTGGCCAGAAATAGTTTCAGGTTCTACTCATTTAGATTGCAATATTAGGGTGAGATCTCCTGGTATAACTACAGATATGGCAATATATAGATAAATATTTTTGTGCTCTAGTTTTAATTCCTCCCACATCTTCTCTAAGTAGCTTTTTTGACACATTGAAAGCTGAAGTATGAAACCTTCTCTAGTTTAGAATGCCAAATGACTTTATTAGGTTATTCTTACATTGGCTCAAATATTTTGCATTTTGATCATATAAAATATGTTTTTGTTCTACTCTTAATGTTTTTGTGAATGTTGATCAAGATCTTTTCTTCATTTCTATTTCATCTGTTCACACTTTTGCTTCCTTGCCATGTGAGAACCGTTAGCTTCACCCATGCTTTACCCAAAATCATGTGATAATATAAAATAAAATAATTGCATCTAACTTGTGAAATCCTCAATATTAGCATGTTCTTATATTTGATGGATTCATTGACAAGACTATAAACATGGCATATACAACAAAGTTGAACTTCTAATAACTTGCAAGTTATACTCCATTGTGGCATCATAATCCTCTCTTTACACTGCATAATGACCTTGCAACATAGTGATCCTTTTGCATTCACATTTTAGTTTTTGGCCTTTTCCAGTGCAATCACTACATAGATTCCAGTTGTCTAGAAATGCATGCATTATGTGGGCATATGCACTTAAATCCTTTTCTCTATTTTGAATACAAAAGGGTTTCCTATGTTAGATCACTTATAAATTTAAAACCCCGTATACTGTAGATTGGATCATAAAGAATCATTACTTGCTTTAAGGCTTGTTAAAACATCTTTCCGTTTTGGTATCCATTTGGTTTAGCATTCTTGAGGTAGGCTGAGAATCTTACCCTGACTTCTCTTATCAGTATATGGCCGTCACTTCTAAAGAATGCTACCTAATTTTTTCAAGATGCCTAAGCATGATTGTAAGAATTTTTAAGAAATTTTCTCATTGTTGATGACATGCTAGTCTGATATTTTGCAAGGTTACGTGCCTATTTGACTTTCTAAAAAATGGGGATGTTTTGGGGACATAGGGATGCCTCGGGGATGTCACCTAGCCATCCTATAGTATTAATGTTTGAGTTTTGATAATTTGTTTGACTTTGACTTTCATGTGAACTCTCAATAAAGTCATTAACATAAATGTTATATGTTAAGGTTCTATAATGTATATATATCCATGTTTTCATATGAATAATTAATTTTTTTTATTTTTTATATAGCCACCCCCTTTTCTGCCCCACAGCCACCCCAAAATAATGTCTCAAAAAACCAGGGACAAGGAAATATGTCCCCCATCCCTCCATCTCGGAAACTTGGGGCAACATAGATATCTTGTTTTCAATAGATGGACTCGAGAGTTTTCTTTATTTGATACTTCACAGGAGAGTTTCTCGTGAGTTCTAATTAGTTGGGTCTTCTTGCTAACCTCTCTTACGGAGAATTTCTGTCATTATGGACAACTGACAAACTTTTGGAAGATTAGTTTGTCATGTAATTCAGTTTTCAAATAGAAATATGTTGTGCTGCCAGTCTTGAGTTAGAGGGGTTTTGAACTTGTTGATGTGAATTTTGTGACAACTCCAACATGTAGGATGCAACTCCTAGTATTCCAAGATGAAACACCAAATATCTAATCCTCTCTTGAACAAAGACACCACGTCTGCTAAGATTGCAAAAAAGATCATAAAGGTGACTCCAAGGTTCCTATTTTTTGTTGGACACAACTCAATTTTATGACGTGGTTTGCTAGTAACCACGTGGGGACTTATGCTACTCATTCAATGGACAATCTATCAACTTTCTAATGTGAATGATTTGAGAATTTAAGCTCTTCAAATACTAATGAAACAAAGTGCAAAAAGACAAGGGTTTTGGAATCTAAGCTAAATCTAACAATGCAAGACAATAGTGATGGTGAGGTGGAACTAAACTAGGCTTTGCTTCGCCAAATGAACTACGCAAAGGAGGGTGCAATCTTCTAAGGATGCATGGATGATTTTCATATCGTCAATACTCATTCAAATACTCAATGATGGATCAATCTAAATGAATATTTCTAATTGAAGTTAAGTGCTTGCAATTAGTTCAGACCAACCTTACACTATTACTTGTAATCAACAAGTACCAAAAGGTATGAACTTAAATTTCATTATAATTCACCAACAACAATATCTTCCATTCATCTACTTAACTACTTCTACTCAACATAAATAAAATACTACTCTTAAGTGAGGAAATATAGAAACCATGCAACACTCCAAAATAATACAAGTAATCCACCATGATAACAACAATGAATTTGAATTTACTTTGGCAACATTATAACAACAATTTCTCCATGTCTTCCCTTCTACTCTAATTAATGAATCACAAATGAGGAGGTCTTGCCTTTTATGGGGAGCTCCAAGTACAATGAATGGCCAAGATTAAATTTGAGATCAATGGCCAAGATTCTTTCAACATAACCCTAATTAGGGTTTGCCCTTACTAACACTTTCAAGCATTAAATGCCATCCAACTACAATTGGGCACGAATTTGTGGGCCAATGAGAAAATTACATTGCTTTTGTTGATATTTGTGGCCTTTTCGGAAAGATCAATGACGTGTATGCTGAGATGAATAATAAATAATATACCTATTATTTATTATTTATCTCAACATACATCTCATTAATCATTATATTAAACTCTGAATGAAAGATAATAAACATCATTGTATTGTCCTACAGGGACGATTTCATATTATTAATTATACACAAGGGATGTCTTGTGTTAAGTTTATGCAAATATTTTTAGCCGATTCTGGTTGGCACTTTTCATTGATATTATGGATGTCTTCTCACATATAAATGTGACTTGTGGTGCGAATTATCCAAGGCATCGAAGACATAACATGTCAAGGAGAATTAGCACCTACAGCAGACCCAAATCTGATCATCGCAACAGTCATAATAATCAGTCATTTCTCATACACATCTGAAGATGGAAGAACATTAGGCTCAAGGTGAAGAGGAATTACTTGCTACAAACCGGGTATTATCTTCTCCTTTCTTTGTTTATTTCTGTCATTCTTATTTTCAGTCTTAAAAGCTATCTATAGATTGTATTTTTCCTTACATAAATTTGAATATATATGTATATATACATATGTATGTATATATATATACATGTATATATATGTATGTATATATATATATATATGGCCCGTCAATAGATTATTCTAGTTTCTCGGATGTGAGGTGTTTCTCGTGAGGCGGAGTATTTTAGCGACTGGCAGCCCTTGAGAGTGGGACCTTTCTTGCAGCAACCCCAAGCGGTCGATCGATTACCCAACGATGAGGGGAATTGAATGAATGGGAACTCCAGCCTTTGCCAATCCTTTGAGCCCTATCTACATATGGATGGCCCGGCTGCGGTTTCCACTATATTCCAAGTCTATTAGAGATGGCCAATGAGAAAATTCGTTAGGTGAAGACATTAAATGCACTCCACATGTACACTTGGAATATCTTGATTGGATGAACTTGGGCATGTGAGATTGGAATCCTTTGATTCGTTGACGATGAATGGGTACCACCTCAATATGTATATCTTGATACTCAACATTCTCAAGCCTTCAATTAGTTGTGATGGTTCATATTTCCGAATTGCTTCATCTTCATGAATTTTCTCCATCCCTTGAAGTTCATCTTGATTTGCTTGAATTTTATCTTGCCTTGATCTTCTAGAAGTGATGAGGTCCTTCATGTGGTGGGATCATTCTAATTGATCTTGGATTTCCAAAGGAAAAGATTGTGATAATCTTCTCCATTTGTAGGCTTGTTCATTTTCCTTGTATAACTTGTTGTTTGAATTCCATCTTGATAACTTGACAAATGACTTGTGGTTGCCTTGATGATGCTCAATGTATGAAGTGTTCATTCTTGAACATCACCCACATTCATGAAATATCCAGCTCCATGCTATCCTCTTATTTGTCACCTTCACTTGTAAATTTCCCTTGCAAAACAAGACAACACCTATGTCAAGTTTGTGCAATAATGAATGCGAACAAAATCAAGACATTCTTGTGATAAAACATCCTTTCCTAATAACCTGATTTCATTTTGATTTTGATTTAAATTCTGATTTCATCCCAAGTTCAACACCGGATTCCTGTTTGAACATGCCCTTTAAATCACTTACATAAAATTTCATCTTTGTACATTCTATTTTTTATTTTATTTTTAGACTCAAACTTGATTTAAATTAAGTTCTGATTCTTCTCCAAGTCTAAATCTATTTTTTTACTGCAATGTCACCCTCAATTCTAAAATTTGCACAAGTTTGTAACTTTTCCCTTAAATCTGATGTATCTTGATGGTATTCACCTTTGTTTGGTTCAGATCTGCACTTCTTTGGGTATTTCACCTCTAAAAGGGTCTGCTCTACTTATGGTTTTTGTTTGATTGAATTGCTTTGTGGTGAAATGAAGTGAATCTCACCTCTTATATAGGTGTTGAGGTCTAAAGACATGTCCATTGGCATTAGGGCCAACCTAGTTTATGATTAGATTTGAATTGCAAATTGTTAAGTCATTACAAGGCTGACCTAGTTTAGGTTTAGTGAATTTTCAACTCACTCTTGACGCTTAGCCAACTTGATTGAGGTTTTTTCAATGAATTTCAATTGCAATTGATTAAGGGCGGAAATCATAGGCTGTTTGCTATATGTTTGGGCTCCAAATGCAGATTTCTATGGTGTCTTGTGTTAGAAAACTGATAGGGGGGGTTTGATGGAGCCTTAATTTTTAACAAAAATTAGGGTCTTTATTTGAGAAATAAATGTCAAAGGCATGATGAATCAAAAGGAATATCAGTATTGAAGAAACAAACATTACCATCTGATAATGAAAAGAGAGGGTGAGTAATAAAAGATACATGTTTGGAGTAAAAAAGAATAAGCTACTAATATAAGGGAGTTATGATCAAGCTACAGGAAGACTACAAGAGAGGTTTATTCCTGATTTATGAAAGCTTATATGAACAGATATGTAAGCACAAAATAGTGAATCTGTACATTATGCAGTGACTGAAGAAATTGGAGACCAAATTAATATGGTAAGCGATATCATGATATAAACACATGTATTAATCTGAAAATACATAGACACATATACAGGTGTCACAAACAAATGATGATGGGAATCAAAACAAAGAAATGATCAAAAGCAGCAGTAACATTAAGCATCCACGTCAGCAATACATAACCGAGCAAGAATATACTATTCATTGAAAGTCAAAGAATGAATAGCATATAAGCTTGACATAGAAGAAGGTTATCGACATATGGAAATTAGAGATGTATGTAGTATGAAAAAGAAATCTCCTGTCCAAGTAAGATAGAACATATGAACAACATCCCGATGTGAATAATGGAAACAGACAAAGCATTCGCTATGTCTATGCTTGTCTAACGGCAAGGAGCGATTAAGGAATACTGAGACCAAAGTGAGACAGATAAACTTTGAGTCTCATCACTGGAAGCAGGAAGATATCATCGAAGACATAGGAACAAAGAAGTGAGAAGACTCACGATGACTCTTTGCACTCCATTTTACACATGCAAAGATTATCGAAGGCAATAAAGTCGATGAAGATGACCAGCCAAGAGAAGACGCCTAGTCCATGAAAGGGTTATCGCTGCTAAAGAAGAGAAAATACAAAGATCCAACCAGCGTTAAAGACATTGCATCCACATATTCCTCAAATAACGTTGGAAGCATAAGCGGAGGATTAATAAAATATGAAGACTGATAATGAAAGAAGAAATTATATGCGTGGGCAGTGATCAAATACATTATCGGGACTTTGGAAGATATGGAGCAGATTAATAATATTATCATTTACAATGATTAAGTCCATCCAATGAAGTAATCTTAATAAAAATTAATTAATGAAGATTATGATAATCGGAAAGGTGCGATTATACAAAGGAGCGATTACTTTAGAAAGGTGAGACTTTTTATTTAAAAGGCCACGTCTTTTAAATAAAAAAGATATAGATAAAGATTCAACATTGAAAAAAAAGGAAGACATTATTGGAGAAACATGTAAAAGGAGATATGTTTTTTGTAAGAAGGATTATAATATATTAAAGTGCGACTTTAATATGAATTGATAAATATTATAATTTTAATGATAAAAAAGATCTTTATTTTGTTTTATTCAAGGGAGAGAGAATAAATTATAATTTTGATTCGTCCTTTATGACTAATAAAAGGATTATTAAATTATTCCGATAAAGCTTATGCATTGGATTTTTCGTGCATTCTTTGTTCGACAATCAGAATAGTGTGAAATATATGTGTTTCCTTATCTCTGTCTAATTGGACTTCCAGCCGAAGAAGTTAAATTCCTTTTGGACTAACGGAGAATTGCATATAAGATTTGTCTTTTGCAGAGCATAGGGGTAACTGATGATATTTAAATAAATATTGTCTTATAAAGTTGTACGTAATAATCCTTGTTGTTGTTGACTTTGTTGCCCAGATAAGCAGAGGCATTGGTCTTTCTAAAATCATTGAAATATAGTTATTGGATTTATAGTTGAAGTTGGAAACCTATATTTTCCTTCTTGCAAGCATCAACTGCATTATTAAAAAACCTTACATAAACATACAACTATTTCAAGCAATCATATAAATTTATATTGATTGAGTTTGAGGATTTTGCCAACTGAAGAACTCACCAAGTCTAACTTCGCTATAGAAAAGGCTTGAATAAAGTGATCAGGTTCGAGGTGAAGGTTTACTCGCCTAGGTGTAGCGAAGCCTAAAGTGCAGGGGAATCAAGGTCATTCCCATTCGTTGGCCAGAACTGATTGTAGAATCTGTTTGGAGAATTGGCAGGCTCTTGGATTTCCAATTTGTGGTTTTGGGAACCAACAGATTGGCGACTCTGCTGGGGAGAAATGCTCACAATATATATTGTGAAGTTACCCAGAATTTTAGATTTCGTAGATCAGATTCAAAAAGCAATTGAATCCATTTGTTTGGAAGCGTACTCTGCTGGAAGAAAGAACCTAGAAGATGAACAAATCAATACATTCCTCGAAAGAGGTGGCGACTCTATTCAATAAGATTTCAGTTGGTAACTCTGCTAAGGGAGAAGATTCAGAAGGAGATGGTTGATAGTTTTATTTCAAAAGTATCAATCATTTCAAAGAAAACCTTTTATTCCAGATGGCATCAGGCCATTGGATTTCAACAATTTTGATTATGAACCTAGCAAGTTATCCCCACAACTTTCAAAACTTGTATCAAAGTTCTATGGAGAATGGGATGAATCAACACTTCAACATTTGGAAGCATTTTACATATTTTTAGAAGATTATGAAATTTGTTCAGAGGATCAGGTAATGAGGTTATTTGTCAGGACACTAAAAGACAATGCGAGGCAAGCTTATGAATCACTACCTACACAAAGTATCTCATCTTGGAAGGAATTTGAACAATGGTTCTTGTATGAATTTCATGATGTAATTGAGGAAGATGACTTGTATTATGAATAGTATGAAGACCAAACCTGCAACATGGAAGAGGATCATAGTATGGCTCTACTTGATGCATTATTCAGTTTGGAGAGATCTGAAGGGGAGTCTTCTGCACACTTATTCTTGAGGATGGTGAATATGTATCAGAGGATACTTGTAACAATTATGCCTTCACGAAAAGAATTAATGAGAAAGGTCAAAAACTTGGGAATCTCGCTAGATGATTGTGATCCGAAGCTTCTTTTTAAGATATTAGAAGAAGATGGTGAAGATAGAGAAGAGGAGGATTATGATCTGATTGAACAAAGCCTTGTGCTTGATGGCAATCTCAATAATGATGAAGAAGATCCAAGTTACATATCCTCGTTGGATGCATTTTTGAACTTAGAGAATCAAGAAGAGGAATCTGCAATACAATTCTTCATGAGGATGTTTAATGTTTGTCAAGAAATACCTTCAGAATGCAGACCTCCATCCTTTGATCTTTTTGACAAAATGCGAGAACTAGGTCTCTTATATGATCACCAATTTCTTACTTTTCTCAAACTTATGAATAATGAATTGGTTGTTGAGGAGAATGAGTGCAGAACTGAAATAACATATGAGTCAAGTGGGGTTTCAGATTTGAATGGAGTAAACTTTTTTGGACAGTCCGAGGAAAGATTTTTCCTTGATGATACTTGTATGGTATCAAACATCAGTGAATGTGAAAATGAAGAAGAGGATCTTCTCAGCGTGGAAGAGATTTCAGCCTTATTAGTCATAGAATACCAAAGACACGTTGAGCAGAATGGTCCAAATTTTTTCTCAATCCACCATGGTAAGGAGGTTGACGGATCATCACATATTTAAGAGATACTAGATGAAGGAGATGATAAATTTCAGGAATCAAATAGTGGAGATGAAGTAGAACAGCATTCAATATATGAACAAGAAAAAGTTTCAGATGAAAGCTCTCATGGAGATATGCTCGAGCTCTCTATGTTCCTGAATCCATTATTTAAAGTAGAAGCAAAAGAAGACGTGCCTGAATTCTCTGTGTTCTTGAATCCATTATTTGAAGGAGATTTTCTATGCAATCAAATCTATCAGCGTCATGATGATAAAACTCAAAATGTGCATTCAAAAGGTGAACATCTTTTGGTTCATCCTTTGAACGGGATTCACATCAGACTTGTGAAGATAAGATGGAAACAACCAAGCATGATGACGAGAATATGTTGAGGAATACTTCTGAAATTTTTTCAAGTGTTTTATTTGATCAAATTCTTGGTAAAAGAGAAGAAATATTTCCTAAATATGAGTTATCTTCAGAATCTTCTTGTGAGGAGAAACAACATCAATGTGGAACAAGTTGTGTACAAGAGGACAATCAAGCAATGAAAATCTGTTCTAATGCTATTGTAACTAGTCAGGTGCATAACTCTAGGAATCCTCTATTCAACAGTGACCACAGTGCACCTACTAATTTCCCAAAGGCTAAGACAGAATCTAAAGAGTGCATTGATGATGCAAAACCCATATGTATTGTCCATAGGGATGATATATCTAATACAACAAGGGATCAAATGTTGGGGATAAATGATTATGAAATTTGTTTATCTTCAAATGTGTTGATAAGGAAAAGGAATGATATGATATCAATTTTATGAGATTCAAAATGTTACATGATCAGAATCGGGTGTTTGATATAGGAAAGGATCAAGGTTCACTTTTGGGACCTGGGGCCACCCAATTTTACTTTGCATTAGGTTATGAATGGTCTGCTCCAAAGATAGTTGGGATGCTCATTATGCCCACAAGGAGCATATGTCCCCAACAAGAGCCACTGATGGAGCGTTAATTTTTAACAAAAATTAGGGCCTCCATTTGAGAAATAAATGTCAAAGGCATGATGAATCAAAAGGAATATCAGTATTGAAGAAACAAACATACCATCTGATAATGAAAAGAGAGGGTGAGTAATAAAAGATACATGTTTGGAGTAAAAAAGAATAAGCTACCAATATTAGGGAGTTATGATCGAGCTATAGGAAGACTACAAGAGAAGTTTATTCCTAATTTATGAAAGCTTATATGAACAGATATGTAAGCACAAAATAGTGAATCTGTACATTATGCAGTGATTGAAGAAATTGGAGACCAAATTAATATCTTAAGCGATATCATGATATAAACATATGTATTAATCTAAAAATACATAGACACATATATACAGGTGTCACAAACAAATGATGATGGGGATTAAAACAAAGAAATGATCAAAAGCAACAGTAACATTAAGCATCCACGTCAGCAATACATAATCGAGCAAGAATATACTATTCATTGAAAGTCAAAGAATGAATAGCATATAAGCTTGACATAGAAGAAGGTTAACGACATGGAAAGTAGAGATGTATGTAATATGAAAAAGAATTCTCCTATCCAAGTAAGATAGAACATGTGAACAACATCCCAATGTGAATAGTGGAAACAAACAAAGCATTCGCTATGTCTACGCTTGTCTAATGACAAGGAGTGATTAAGGAATATTGAGACCGAAGTCAAACATATAAACTTTGAGTCTCATCACTAGAAGCAGGAAGATATCATCGAAGACATATGAACAAAGAAGTGATACGACTCATGATGACTCTTTGCACTCCGTTTTACACATGCAAAGACTATCAAAGGCAATAAAGTCGATGAAGATTACCAACCAAGAGAAGACGCCTAGTCCATGAAAGGGTTATCGCTGCTAAAGAAGAGAAAATACAAAGATCCAGCCAGCGTTAAAGACATTGCATCCATATATTCCTCAAATAATGTTGGAAGCATAAGCGGAGGATTAATAAAATATGAAGACTGATAATGAAAGAAGAAATTATATGTGTGGGCAGTGATCAAATACATTATCGGGACTTTGGAAGATATGGAGCATATTAATAATAATCATTTACAATGATTAAGTCCATTCAATGAAGTAATCTTAATAAAAATTAATTAATGAAGATTATGATAATTGGAAAGGTGCGATTATACAAAGGAGCGATTTCTTTAGAAAGGTGAGACTTTTCATTTAAAAGGCCACGTCTTTTAAATAAAAAAGATATAGATAAAGATTCGACATTGAAAAAGAAGGAAGACATTATCGGAGAAACATGTAAAAGGAGATATGTTTTTTGTAAGAAGGATTATAATATATTAAAGTGTGACTTTAATATGAATTGATAGATATCATAATTTTAATGACGAAAAAGATCTTTATTTTGTTTTATTCAAGGGAGAGAGAATAAATTATAATTTTGAGTCGTCCTTTATGATTAATAAAACGATTATTAAATTATTCCGATAAAGCTTATGCATTGGATTTTTCGTGCATTCTTTGTTCGACAATCAGAATAGTGTGAAATATATGTGTTTCCTTATCTCTGTCTAATTGGACTTCCGGCCGAAGAAGTTAAATTCCTTTTGGACTAACGGAGAATTGCATATAAGATTTCTCTTTTGCAGAGCACAGGGGTAATTGATGATATTTAAATAAATATTGTGTCATAAAGTTGTACGTAATAATCCTTGTTGTAGTTGACTCTGTTGCGTGGATAAGCAGAGGCACTGGTCTTTCTAAAATCATTGAAATATAGTTATTGGATTTATAGTTGAAGTCAGAAACCTATATTTTCCTTCTTGAAAGCATCAACTCCTTTATTAAAAAATCTTACATAAACATACAACTATTTTTAGCAATCATATATCTTTATATTGATTGAGTTTTAGGATTTTGCCAACGGAAGAACTCACCAAGTCTAAATTCGCTATAGTAAAGCCTTGAATAAAGTGATCAGGTTCAAGGTGAAGGTTTACCCGCCTAGTTGTAGCGAAGCCTAAAGTGCAGGGGAATCAAGGTCATTCCCATTCGTTGACTAGAACTGATTGTGGAATCCTGTTGGAGAATTGGCAGGCTCTTGGATTTCCAATTTGTGGTTTTGGGAACCAACAGGGTGAATCAGTTAAGTCCAGTTATCCCGTAGTCCCAAATACTCCCAGATGTATATAACAAAACTTTCACCTCAAATAATCAACTCGGTAAAATATCAACTGTGCCTTTCTCTTCATATACTGATTACCAGTAAATTAAATATTGTGTTTACCGATCTATCCAGTTATAGAAATGTGTAAAGTAAAATAACAATTCAACACATCCATACACATATAACACAAATTTTTAACGTGGAAACCTTGTTAGGGGAAAAACCACCTGGGACTAGTAATCCAAAATAATTCACTCTACTGAAGTGAGCCTGGTTAGGAGCCATTCCTGTTAAAGGTTACAAAACACATTGTGAGGTGTGACTTGGTTAGGAGATTTATCACTAACAGTTCTCCTTTGACCAAACATTCATTGTGGGGTCAACAAGAAAACAATCAACATTCATTGAATGTCATATTGAAATATAAAGATTGTTAAGTCCCACTCGGTTAAGAGATTTATCTGTAACAATGGGCAAACTGATACAGTAATGATCTGATTCAAATACAACTTGATTTGCAGATTTTCAGATCTATGCTAAGCTCAAAATACCTCTAAGCAATAATCAATTCAGTATCAGTGTTCCTCCAACTTTGTTCTGCTCAGTAATTACTTTCTCTGATGCTCGGTGTTGTTTGCAGATTTGCTCGGTTCTGTCTTCAACCAGTTTGATCAGTGTTGCATGAAATCAATCCTTTTCACGCGAATTCTCCTGCAACATCCAGAATTCTAGACTCAATAATGAATCTCATGTCTCCTTATATAGACATCATAAACTGTTTTCTTTCCATCCATAGATTTTGCCTCTTAATCTTCACCGCAGATTTTGCCGCTTTAACCTTCCTCGGCAGTTGTGTCAATAACATGTTTCATTCTCCTTCATCCAATCATCCTTGAATTTTGTCAACTGTTAGATCATCATAACAAACATTATCTTTTACCTCGGAATCATAAACATTTGTCCAACACATTATTTTTAGTCGGTTGTTAAAAACTCCATTTATTTCTTTCACTCGGTCAATACCAGAATGTGGCGGTGATAACTAGCTCGGTTAATACTATACTCGGTATACACTACAGTTGCTCGGTGTATAATGACTTCTTCATTTACCGACCACATAAACTTGTTCAGTCCTTATCTTCAATACATAATAGAATCATGTAATACAATCAAGTCATTAACATAATGCCATAGACTCATCAATCAGTTACCCAATGTATACCAATCCATATCTTTGTCATCAGTCTCATCTTTATGTAGATATCTCATTCCTTTACCATTTTTCCTTTTTAAGATGTTTGTAACCATCATGATAAGGATAGTGAAAACTAGTTGACATCAATGACAATACATTAACTGATTTAATGTCTTACATGCACTTTAGTAGCTCGGTGATCATTAATCATTGTCTTTCAATTATCCATTCTATTGTCAAACTTTCCTTTAAGATATTCAATCAGTTGTAGGTTATCAATCTCTCCCTTTGACATTGATGGCAACACAATATGAAAGATGCCATAGAATACCAAACATCTGTTCTACAACTCTGTAAGCAAATGCTGTAACTTGGTAAGCTCTCCCTAACTTGTTCATTTAATATGTTTAATCACTACACAACATTAATACTCCATGCAGTCTCTCATTGCAGATTTGATCTTCTCTCCCAATGCCTTCTCCAGATAAATATTCTTCTCTCCCTTAGAATATTTTATTGATTCTTCTCTACCTTTGACAGCAATGCCAAAAAGAATAAACAGCTCCTCAATAACCAAAATATTATCTCTGGTGTTCGGTTCAGATCAAATACCTTTCATGTACTGATATGCAGTTTCAGTTTTCCTTCTTTTAGTTTTCACAACCTCAGGAAACCTAAAGTGTGAACATCATGCATCAACAGCATTTGATATTCTGATAAAGTATAGGTTGATGCAACCTCCTGATCACCTTAGTGACCGATAGACAGGGGATGGACCCCTAGTCTAGTCCTCAAGTACTCAAATATATCCTTAAGTAAAGGTTTAGTGAATATATCTGCAAGTTGTTCTTTTGATTTCAGAGACTCCAGTTTCACTTGCTTTTCTTGTACTTGTTCCCTCAAGTAGTGATACTTTATAGATATGCTTTGTCTTTGCATGCATCACTGGATTCTTAAAAATGTTTATAACACTAGTGTTATCACAATATATTATCATTGGGTCAGTGATCTCTTCATTCATACCTTCCAAAAATTGTTTTATCCATGCAATGTTCGAACAATTAGCAGTAGCAACAACATATTCTGCTTCTGCAGTGGATTGAGAAATGCATCCTTGTTTCTTGCTTATCCAAGTAACTAATCTTTCTTCCAAAAAGAATGCTCCACCAGTAGTGCTCTTTCGGTCATCAATGTTTCCAGCCCAATCCGCATTTGTGTAAACTTTCAGTTCGAAATCGCCCTTTCTTGTACCAAAAATCATAGTTTTCAGTGTTCTTCAAGTATCTCAAAATTCTTTTTACAACAGTCATATGCGATTCTTTAGGACTAGCAGAAAATCTTGCTACAATTCCAACTACATGTGCAATATCTGGTCTACTATGCACAACATACATCAACTTACCAATCATTGATCTGTATAATGTCTGATTAACCTCAGTTGACTGATCATCCTTTGTCAATTTGCATCTGGTGACCATAGGTATACCGACCGGTTTTGAATCCTCCATACCAAAGGTCTTTAATACTTCTTTTATGTACTTTAATTCAGTAATGTATATGCCTTCACTTTGTTGTAAAATTTGCAAGCCAAGAAAGAATTTAATCTCTCCAAACATTGACATTTCAAATTCTTTTCTCATTTCATCAGCAAATGATTTGCATAGATTATCATGTCCGCCAAATATGATATCATCAACAAAAATTGCAGCAATAAGAATCTTATCATTAGTTTCACCTTTCAAATATAAATTGTTGTTGTCACTTGTTCTATTAAATCCAATACTGATAAGATAGGAGTGCAGTCTTTCATACCATGCTCTCGCTGCTTGTTTCAATCCATATAGTTCTTTGTGTAACCTACATACCATGTTCCTCTGAGTCGGATCAACAAAACCTTCAGGTTGTTCAATGTATACCTCTTCCTCAAGTATTCCATTCAGAAATGCAGATTTAACATCCATCTGATAAACTTTAAATCCTTTGTAGGCAGCATAAGAAAGCAATATTTTAACTCCAAGTCTAGCAATTGGTGCAAAAGTCTCACCATAGTCAATACCTTCTTCTTGTGCGTACCCTTTGTATACAAGTCTTGCTTTATTCCTAGTGACTTTTCCATTTTCATTCAACTTGTTTCTGAATATCCATTTGGTTCCAGTTACATTCTTATCATTTGGTCTCGGTACCAACGTCCATGTTTTGTTTTTCAGTATTTGCTCAATTTCTTCATTCATGGCTTTAATTCATTCATCATTTTCAAGTGCATCTCTAACAGTTTTAGGTTCAAATTCACAAACTAAGGTTCGATTCATCATGCCAGCTTTCTTGTCTCCAATAATCTGATTCTGTGGATGATGTCTCACATATTTTGCAAGTATAAGTTCAGTTCTTTGTTTTTCATTGTGTTCTTCACTCGGTGTAGGATCATGATCTTCATCGGTAACATCTTGCTAATTCTCGATCTATATAGGCTGATGCTCGGTAGCATTACCCTGTTGTTCGGTAATGTTAGGTTGTTGCTCGGGTAGAGTGTTAAGTTACTCAATGTAAGTAAATCTACCATAATCTTCTAGTTCCTTTCAACTCTCACATTTGCACTTTCAATCATCTTGTTAGTAGCGTTATTCAAACATTTGTAAGCTTTGCTTTTAGTAGAATATCCTAAGAATATTTCTTCATCACCTTTTGAATCAAATTTTTCATTTCTATCATTTTTCAGAATGTAACATCTACTTCGAAATATTCTGAAATAACTTACATTCGGTGTGTAACCATACCATAATTCATAGGGTTTCTTGTTTGAATCTTTCTTCAGTTGAACTCGGTTCAATGTGTATACAACAGTACTAACAACTTCTCTCCAGTCTATCTGTGCAACATCATTTTCAATCAGTAGTGTTCTAGCACAATCAACAATAGATCTATTCCTCCTTTCAGCAATCCCATTTTGTTGTAGTGTCCTCGGTGCAGAAACCTGTCTCTTAATTCCATGCTCATTACAAAAGTTAGTGAACTCATCAGAAATAAACTCACCACCTCTATCTGATCTCAAACATTTTAATTCTTTACCACTTTCTTTTTCCACTTTAGTTTTAAACTATTTAAATATCTTAAAAGCTTCAGATTTTTCTTTCAAGAACATGACAGTCATCATCCTAGAGTAGTCATCAACGAACAAGATAAAATATCTCTCTCCATAGTAACTCCGAGTTCTCATAGGACCACACAAGTCGGTATGAACCAACTCCAAAATAGCTTTAGATGAATAGTTTGCTCTTAAAACTAAATTTTGACATTTTTCCCATTTGACATTGTTTGCACATGACATGGTCAGGTTTAGATATGCTCGGTAAGCCTCTAACTCTCTTTTTCTTACTGATCTTAACCATATTGTCAAAATTCACATGACATAACCTTTTGTGCCATAACCACACATCTTCACTTCTAGCAATGTTGCCAATCTCTTTACAATTAAAGCATACCAAAGGTAGTTTTCCTCTATATCTTCCTTTACCTTTCTGCAGTCTTCTAGCCATTAATGTTTGAAGCTCATCAAGTTCATCCTCATCACTTTCACTATCACTCTCATTTCTTATCATGTGTTTATTGCTTGATTTACCAATTATTCAACAGTAGGAACAACACTATTATCAAAGTTATTCAACTCTAAAGCAGTCAATCTACCGATTAGACTATCAAGTGTAAGATGATTGCCCAGAGTTGATCTCATCTCATGAATTGCAGAGACTCTAACAGCATAAGTAGGCAGCACGGTTTTGAGTATTTTACTTACAACAGTGTCTTCTTCAATAATACCTCCTGCTCCTCGGATAACATTGACAATCTCTTTGACCCGGTTGCTGTGCTGTGATATGTTCTCTTCTTCTTTCATTTTCATGTCATCAAACTTTCCTCTAACACTTTCAGCTTTAGCCCTTAGCACATTCACATCTCCTCCGTGAACTAGTGCAAGCTTGTCCCACATCTGTTTAGCAGAAGTACATGTCTTAACATCTTCAAATTCGGTATCTGATAAGGAAGCAACAATCTCTATCATTGAAGCATTGTGTTCATGTCTATCTCTCATTTGGTGAACAATCAAGGGTGCAGTAGGCAAGATGAATTCATTATCCAAGTAGTATATTGCAGATTCTCCAATTCCTGATAGATGCAATCACATTCTCCTTTGTCATGTCGAGAAGTTGTCTTTGTTCAGCTTTGACACCTCTCTCTTATACATCTTATGATCTTTAGCTTAAGTCCTTCAAACTTTCCCTTCCAAGCACTCTAGGCTCTGATACCAATTGTTAGATAACTGAGGGGGGGTGAATCAATTAAGTCTAGTTATCCTACAGTCCCAAATACTCCTGGATGTATATAACAAAACTTTCACCTTAAATAGTCAACTTCGTAAAATATCAACTGTGCCTTTCTCTTCATATACCAATTACCAGGAAATTAAATATTGTGTTTACCAATCTATCCAATTATAGAAATGTGTAAAGTAAAATAACAATTCAACACATCCAATACACATATAACACAGATTTTTAATGTAGAAACCTTGCTTGGGGAAAAACCACTTGGGACTGGTAACCCAAAATAATTCACTCTTTTGAAGTGAGCTCGGTTAGGAGCCAACCCTATTAAAGGTTACAAAACACACTGTGAGGTGTGACCTGGTTAGAGGATTCATCAATAACAGTTCTCCTTTGACCAAATATTCACTATGGGATCAACAAGAAAACATTCAACATTCATTGAATGTCATATTGAAATATAAAGACTGTTAAGTCCCACTCGATTAAGAGATTTATCTGTAACAATGGTTAAATTGATACAATAATGATCTGATTCAAATACAACTTGATTTGCAGATTTTCAGATCTATGCTAAGCTCAAAATACCTTTGAGCAATAATCAATTCAATATCAGTGTTTCCTCAAACTCTGTTATGCTCAGTAATTACTTTCTCTGACGCTCGGTGTTGTCTGCAGATTTGCTCGGTTCTGTCTTCAACCAATTTGAGCAGTGTTGCATGAAATCAATCCGTTTCATGCGAATTCTCTTGTAGCATCCAGAATTCTAGACTCAATAATGAATCTCATGTCTCCTTATATAGACATCATAAACCGTTTTCTTTCCATCCATAGATTTTGCCTCTTAATCTTCACCGCAGATTTTGCCGCTTTAACCTTCCTCGGCAGTTGTGTCAATAACACGTTTCATTCTCCTTCATCCGATCATCCTTGAATTTTGTCAACCGTTAGATCATCATAACAAACATTATCTTTTACCTTAGAATCATAAACATTTGTCCAACACATCATTTTTAGTCGGCTGTTACAAACTCCATTTATTTCTTTCACTCTGTCAATACCAGAATGTGGTGGTGATAACTAGCTCGGTTAATACTATACTCGGTATACACTACAGTTGCTCGGTGTATAATGACTTCATTTACCGACCACATAAACTTGTTCAGTCCTTATCTTCAATACATAATAGAATCATGTAATACAATCAAGTCATTAACATAATGCCATAGACTCATCATAAGTTACCCAATGTATACCTATCTATATCTTTCTCATCAGTCTCATTTTTATGTAGATATCTCATTCCTTTACCATTTTTCCTTCTTAAGATGTTCGTAACCATCATGATAAGTATAGTGAAAACTAGTTGACATCAATGACAATACATTAATTGATTTAATGTCTTACATACACTTTAGTAGCTCGGTGATCATTAATCATTGTCTTTCAATTATCCATTCCATTGTCAAACTTTCTTTCAAGATATTCAATCAATTGTAGGTTATCATCTTGGGCAAGGCATAAGCATAATTCAGGATTTATCCTCCCTTTGAGCTAATCATTTACGTTTGAGAGTAGCGACCTTAGTTTGGAGCTTGGAGATTCTCACCAAGGAAAGGGTGGAAATTTGGGGGTCCTTGGGCTCAATTATATGCAAATCGTTAATTGAGGGTCTCTTGGGCTCAAACATGAGTGATTGCTAGAAAATGACCTTGTCTTGGGCTCCATTTGAATACAAAGCAGAAATCAAAGTCCCCTTTCATCCATGCAGAAATTATAGCCTTTTTGGGCTCCTTCAATCCTTGAGTTGAAATGCAAGCTATCTTGGGCTCCAAACATGAGCAGATTTAGACCTTCACTTGGGCTTGTCATCTCTTTGGGTGGTAAAAAGGATGTAGTTGGGCACTATTGTAGATTTTGGCAGAAATCAGGCCCTCCTTGGGCCCACATGTGCTGAATTTGTAGCTCTCTTGGGCTCCACTTGAACATAAGGCAGATTTCAAGGGTCCCTTTGTAATGTCCCCTTTTTGGGACATTAGAAATTAATTAAATAATTAAAAAATTTAAGTTGTCGAAATAAAATGACAACTTAATTTAATTATTTAATTGAGCAATTAAAGTGACTTTTTATGTCAGCTAGAACTATAAAATAAGTTACTTTATTTAGAACATGTTCAGATGTTATTAAATTTGTTATAAAATTGATTGATGCTTTGGCATTAGTTGAGATTTCTGGAGACAAAAACCTTTAGGATTTTGACGAAAGACCTGTACGGAAACCTGGTTCTTCAATGAGGTAGATTCACAATGAAGTCTACATTTGCACCAAATTTGTTAAGACCAATTTGTAGATAAGCTCTAATAATATTGAGATCTTCTAAATTGAGGTATTTGTGTTTATATCTACTTGGGAAAAAAAACTAATCTTGTCGGAGCCGATTATTTGTATTCTGTATGCTTTTGTGTGTTTCAGCATCATGGGTTTTAATTAATATTTGGCTCTGTTGAAGGAAATAGTAAAGTTGAGTTAAATATTGGTATCCCGAATTGATACTGTATCAACAAGCTAACAAATTCAAGTTCATAATAGTGGATTTATTGGTGTCAAGAGATGGTATGCAAAGTTATTGTTGAAATTTACAACTAAGGTCTGATGGCTACTTTTGAAAATAAATGCACCTAAATTGTTTGATGATATGCCTATTCTGTGAACTAGCTACTTGTGTTGAAATTCTTGCTTAAAACTTACGAGGGTTCTTTTAGTGGTATTAGAGCCAAGGTCCTTTCAGCCTTTGGGTTGATTACAATTTGATGCAACCGAGTGACAAAGAGTTAAGGTATTATAGAAGGGAATTAAGGAAAACTTGGCAACCCCCACAAGTTCTATAAGGAAAAACGTGCAGATTGATTGGTGTTCATCAAAATTCATCTTCTAGCAGTACATGATAGGTTGCATGTATGGGAGATAGAAGTGGCTAAAGAGAGGCTCTAGATATCATGTGAGGTATAGAAACATGACAGGAACAGGGTGGCTAATGTATTACAACAGCTTATTGTAGCCATTCAACAGATGAGTGTTGCAACGAGGAGATCACAACTAAGTCACACAGATGGTGATAGTAGTATTGGCTCCCCATGAGATGAAAGAGCTCATACATGCTCTTTTGATAGACCTTTGATGCTTACTTTTTTAATGAGAAACGATGAGGAAGAGTAAAATATTGCGGATGCAGGGGTAGCATTTAAGATAATGTGATGACAATGCACGATGAATGGAACCTCCTTCGAAATCTTGTTAAGGTAGATTTCTCAACTATCCAATACATGGGGTTGCAAAGGGAAAGTATGAGAACCAGACAAGAAAGAAGACCAAGGACTCAAAACAAAGACCTTAAACAAGTCACTAATAAGTTGACACTTCCTACATATGATGGCAACGGGAAGACAAGCGCGAGAACCTGGATTCACAAGTTGGATACATTCTTGACCCTCAAGCCTACGAAGGAAAATCAAGCAATTAAAAATTCGGTACTATGTACTTAGACGAAGCAGCCCATGATTGGTGGCACCATGGTCTCGTGACTCAGGATCATGGATTGATTAATTCATATGAGGAATTCAGTAACAAGTGGATTGCCCATTTTGATAGAAAGGATATAGAAGTATACTATAGGGAGTTTTCTCAGCTGAAACAAGATGGTACATTGAATTCTTTTATCAACGAGTTTCAGAGAATTTTAGTGATGGTTTCGAATATGTTAGAAAGAAGGAAGACCATGTTATTTCTTGAAGGTTTGAATGATAAGATCAAAGGATTTGTGATGGTCCTCAAACCTAGCTCTCTACAAGATGCAATGAATATTGCAATGGACCTAGACACATCATCCACTTCCTATCAACAACCTAAAGGAAATTCCAAAAGCTCTAAACCAAATTAGAAGATTGTTGATCAGCCTAAGACTATCCCTGCTAAGGTTGATTATGAAACAAGAAATGAACTAAGGAGGAAGAAACTATGTTTTACTTGTAAAGAACCATGGATTCCCGAACATAGGTGTGTTGGAAAAGCAAAAATACATTACGTTGAGGTAGTTTCAAAGGATGAGGAAGAGTGGATTAAGGACAAAAAATATGAGGACAAAGATAATGAGGAGAGTAATGAGTTGCCCTCAATGTAAAGAAATGAAAATAGGATTGATCAGCTTAAGGTCACTATCACTACATTGTCAAGAGTACCTTGTTACCATCCCTTTCAATTAAAGGGAGTACTTAAGGGACAACTAGTAGTTTGTATGGTAGACACTAGTGCTACATACAACTTCATTGGTGAGCAGATAGTTGCAGAATGTGGATTACAGGTTGAGACATTCTCCGGTTTTAGGGTGATAGTTGCTAGTGGTGTAACTTTGAGTTGCACTACAAGAGTTTTTAAGCTTAGTGTTCAGTTGGGGGTCTACACATTGACTGATACCTTGTGTGTGATCAAGTTAGAACAACTGGATGTGGTTCTAGGCATGCAACGACTTTAATCTGTTGGTAGGTACACATTGGATCATCACAAGATGCAGTTGGAGTTCTTAGAGGATGGGAAGGAGGTAGTGTTGAGGGTTTCATCAGATAGCGAGCCTAGAGTAATGTCAGCACACAAGATGGAAGCTAAGTTCACAGGTGCATTTTTATGTCAAGATGAATACATTGCTGTCCATTTGATTGAGAAGTCAGAAAATGAGAGTATAAATCAGCAGGAGACAATTTTCCATTTTATTATAATCCGTTATTTAAAGTTGATGTTGATGTGATATATGATAATCCACTCTTCGATGGATGATGGAGCACCTCTTGATTTAGATGACACAAGTGAGATGTGGGATTCAGATGTGGTGTGTAAGTTTGAGTTGTTAGCAGCGGATGACAGGAAATGTATTCTTAAATATGTTAAAAATCCGATTATGAGTTTTAATAGTGCTGATACCATTTGTTGCAGCAGGTTTGCAAACTGGTTTTTATGTGATAATAGGGTTCCAAACTGTAGTTTTGATAGAGTAGAGGAGCGGAAGCATGATGGGTATGAGTCCAATAGTTGTGAGCATCAATCTTTGCAAAAAGAAGGTGGTACTTATCAGCTTGATTGCATTGTGAGGAGCATGTATCATTTCTCTTTCAGCCCACAAGTTGATGAGTTGAATATGTTTATGATGACCAATAAGAAGAGACTGAATGATTAGTATAAAGAGGGTTATAATTCATCATGGTATCAGATGTACTCCTTCAGAAAGAGGAGTTGCAAGTTGCAGGATTTTCAATTTGCATTTTTCGGATGGCTGTTATGATGAATTACAGAGATGTAAAACTAAGAATGAGTTGAAGACTTTAGGTGATGAGAGTGATAGCTCTCCAAATTGGCCTTGGGATCCTGGGATCTTATTGATGAATGAGTTGCATTTGAGTAGATTGTTTCGTAGTGTGACAGGGTTTGATTTCAAGTTCAATTGTTCCAGAATGTGCAATGGAGTTGTCGACCAATTTATTTGGGATACTAGTATAGGTATGCATATTTATGATTGCTTGAGGACAAGCAATCTCTAAGGAGGGAGGACTGCAATGTCCCCTTTTCGAGACATTAGAAATTAATTAAATAATTAAAAAATTTAAGTTCTCGAAATATAATGACAACTTAATTTAATTATTTTATAGAGCAAGTAAAGTGACTTTTTATGTCAACCAGAATTATTAAATAAAAGTCACTTTGTTTCAAATTAAAAAGACAAAGAAATGGAATGCAAGAGACAAGTTGATGGAACGCCAAGAGTTTTTTGGAGAATGTTATAAAAGTACAAGGAGAGGATTATTCAGAACATGTTCAGATGTTATTAAATTTGTTATGAAATTGATTGATGCTTTGGCATTAGCTGAGATTTTTGGAGACAAATTTTCAGGAATTTGACAAAAGAGCTGGACGAATACCTAGTTCTTCAATGAGGTGGATTCACAATGGAGTCTACGTTTGTGCCAAATTTGTGAAGACCAATTTGTAGATAAGCTCTAATAATATTGATACCTTCTGAATTGAGGTATTTGTGTTTATATCTACTTGGGAAAAAAAAACTAATCTTGTCTGAGCTGATTAATTGTATTCTATATGCTTTTGTGTGTTTAATGGCATCATGGGTTTTTATTAATATTTGGCTCCGCTGAAGGAAATAGTAAATCCGAGTTAAATATTGGTATCCACAAATTGATACTACATTGGCACTTTAGTTTCATATAAGATTAAATATTGGAGAGTTTATATTATTGACTTAGTTTGCCAAATAAGTCAAAAGGGGGATTTGATTTTCATCTTGGTTCTTGACAATAATATTAAACTGGGTTCTTGGCTAATATTTTTTGTGTTGCCGATATATTTATTGCCGTGAATGGATATTTCATTGGGCTTAATACATTCAGAGACTATAATATGAAGGGACGATTATTCTAAAGTCTGGGCTTAAATATTTATGGCAAACTATATTGTGGAGCTGCATTGGGAAAAATACAGACCACATCATAATCTGGAGCCAACCAATGATATCACGGGAAATATACAGATTCAGAAATTGTTTGTGGTTTTTATGAAGTGTGCCTTTGTTTGAAACCACTGACTTCATGGCACGAGGAAGCTATGTCAGTCCCGTAGGAAATATATATTGGTGCTGAGTGTTTATAGTGCACAGAGGAAGTTGGACGGGATACATTGATTGAAGGTGCGAGCAGATTCATAGGTACAGAAGAGAGTAACCACCATCACAGCTGCTGCTGGAAGTCACGTTTAGACAGAGCTTCCCTGTGCCTTTTTGAAATTACCAGTTACTGTGAAGAAGAGGAAGTTGTAACAGCTCCAGTCATTGATGGGTTTAATGTGGAGCTCAAGCTCACTACATGGGTATCATATGTCCTCGCCGGGTATGCAAATGGAAACATTCTCTACTAATTGAATTAATGATAAAGTTTGATATCATTGTGCCAAACTGGTATATATTATTTACATCTACATAATTGCCATGGTATGCAAAGTCCTTATACCTAAGTCTGAAAGCTTATGGTTGTATAAAATTGTCATATATATGTTGCTGTGATTTCTTCTTAGTCTGTATCAACAAGCTAACAAATTCAAGTTCATAATAGTGGATTTACTGGTGTCAAGAGATGGTATGCAAAGTGATTGTTGAAATTTACAATTGAGGTGTGATGGCTACTTTTGAAAATAAGTACACCTAAAGTGTTTGATGATATGCCTATGCTGTGAACTAGCAACTTGTGTTGAAATTCTTGGTTAGAACTTGTGAGGGTTCTTACACCCTTGGGCTCTTTGCTAATGTCTGATGGGGAGGTTAGGATAGACTAGCTAGTCTATGCCCCTGATCCACAACTAGGATCTTGGTGTTCTCCTGACACCTATGAAGGTCTATAGGATTCTCTTCTCATCAAAAGATCCCCTGACCTAGCCTAACCTGACCATCAAGTATAGCTTTCTCAACTTGCATCCTATCAAGCATTGCTTCCTAGCACCATCCCTTACATAGGCTTATAAGGGTCTTTTAGGGTTCAGTTACCTTTCCAAGCTCTGACAGTGAATTTGACGAGTTCCAAGGTGTTTTTGGGACATTTGAAACATCTTCAAGGTATTAGGGAGGTTGGGTTATCACCCGATTTCACACTTCCTTGCCAAAATAGGGCTACAAGAAAGAGGCCTAATTAGCCCTCCTTCCGGGTTTATAGGGTTTTTGACACCTTCTCTTCACAGTACCAAGGCTAGTTTTCTGAAGTAACCCTTACTCATTTGCATATCCCTCAAGGATTTTTGGGGTTTCAAGTCACCAACAGGTCGTACAACACCTGAACCAAGATTGAGGGTTTTAAGGGCTTTTTAGTCCTCACTGAGTCCTTGAACTGTTTGGCTTTCTAAGGCAACCTTCTTGGATTGCTCAGGCTCTGTCCTCCACAACACATTACCTTCACACATGTCCCTTGACTCCCTCCAAAGGCCTTGCTTTGAAACTCTTTCCTCTGTCTTCTAGAGCTCTTGCACTGCTGACCGCTCCTAACTTGGCATAGCCTTAGCTCACCTAGGGCTTGGTCAAACAAATGTTTGCACTTACACTCCAGGGACCTGCAGACATATTTATACAAGGTAGGGTCTGTACCTTTAGATTCCAAGGTTCCATGGTATGGCCACGGTGGAAACAAAAGTTACAGCCCATTATCTACATGCCTCTCCAAACTGGCAGAGGACTGGCAAATGTAAAGAAATGAACAAAATGTAAACTAAAACTTGAAAAGAACTAAACCTAACATGCACACATGAAAGTCTAAATACACAAGACAATGTCTCTTGCACAGATGCACCAAAACTTCACTCTATTCACATGCAATCAGTCCATCAACAGTGACTGTTACACACCAAGCTTTGTTCAGACTGTTCTTTCCGTACAGAAATCGTACAAAATGATCTCCAACCTTCATATTAGGGTTTTTCAGGTCCTTTATAGTCTTTATCTCAGGGTGTGGGTCTGGTTAGGGCTTTTTAGCCACTTAGCAAAGCTAGGTAATATAAAAAGAAAAGTTGCTTAGCAACTTTTGGAAAGTTGCTAGCAACTTTTGAGCAACTTTTTGTTGCTTGAGCATCTTTGCTCTTACACTTCAAATGACCATTTATAGGTCCTTCTAAGGCACACATGTGCTCATACCTCAACCTAGACTCCTACTAACATGGCAGATCAATGACCTCAAGATGACAGCATGCCCTGAGTCATTGTGCCATTTACATCAAGAACCAACTGAACTTCTAGGACCTAGCCTAGGCCTAGACACACACACACACATTGAGCCAAGCTCTTATTATAATTACAAGCTTCATTTAAGAAGTTCAACACAACAAAAAATAGATGGTGGGAGCCCTTAGAAGGGTGCTCCTGCACCAATGTTGGAGTGGAATTTTGAGGTTCTTTTGGGCTCCATTCGATTGTTGGTGGAAATCAGTACATCTTGGGGCTCAATTTCCATCCAAAACTTAACACCTTAAAATTTGCTAAGTGTTACACTTCACCATTTGATTTAAATCTGCTTGCTGCTCGAAATGTTGAGATGAGATCAAAGTCTTTTCACCTGTTTGCAATTTCATTTCAAAACCCGCATTGTCTCATCCTCTTGTTAAGCCAAAGTGTGATATCACCATATATCATCCTGATTTTCTCCTAAAGACTGGCGGAAATCAACGCCCTCTTGGGCTCATGTTCAAGCTTGGGTGGAAATCAGGTGGTGGTTGGGCTTGAGCATAAACCAAGGTTGGAATTGGAGGTCTCCTTGGGCTTCGAGCTGATTGGAGTTTGACACGGTCTTGGGCCCAATGCTAATGTCTTGGTGGAAATTGGCATGATCTTGGGCTCAAACATTGAGCACGATGTCGAAATTTGGCAAGTGTCGGAATGTTGTCATGTTCAAGTCAGAATTCATCCATGTTTTGGCTTGGATCTCCATCAACACTCCCAATTCATATGTTCTCCCAACTTCCATCTTCACTCTAAGATCAAACTTCAGCTAAGTGTGGAGAACAACTTGCAATTAATAACCTCTCATTCTCCACATGACCTTGACTTACATCTGAACTAACTTGCCCAAGATTTCTACCTTATTGGCCTCTCAAGATTTAGAAAACATTGCCAAAATAAGACTAGAGCTAACCAATTACACACTACTAAAGTGAAAAAGTGGGGGTCCCTATCTGCAATGGGGCGATGGTGTGAAAAAGTCACAACAGAACTTAAAAAAAATCTTTTCTGTTGGGCTTACCTTACCAAGCACTGGATTTCAACAAAATTTCAGTAAATGACTAATGCCAAAAAATTTCCTTGACACTATGGTATTCTCTTAGGGCCCGTTTGGTGCATGGAATATGAGCTCTAATTCCGGAATTAGATTTCCGGGTAATGTAATTCCATGTTTGTGTCCATCCAAAAAATTAGAATTGGAATTTCAAAATTCCAATTTTGCCCTCAAAATGGGCATTTCATCTTCCACTCAAATAGGTGGAATTGGAAATTCCAATTTTTATAAAACCAAATTTAATATTTTGTGGGATCTGTGACTATAAGGATGTATATTATATTGCTATAAGGATGTATATATACATGTGTGTATATACACACACGTATGTATATATACACAAATGTGTGTATATGTATATACATCCATGTGTGTATTTGTGTATATATATAAGGATGTATATAGACATGTGTGTATATACATATATGCGTATATACATATGTGCATATACACACGTATATATATGTATGTATATATACATGAATATGTGTATATATATACACACGTGTATTTGTGTATATATATACACATATGTATGTGTATATATGTGTATGTGTGTATATATACACACGCGTGTATATATAAATGCATGTGTATCTATATAAGGATGTATATATATATACATGTGTATATACATATGTACGTATATACATGTGTATACACACGTGTATATGTATATACACACGTGTATATGTATATACACACGTGTGTATTTGTGTATATATATACACATGTATGTATATATACACATGTGTGTATATATACACATGTATGTGTACATATGTGTATGTGTGTATACACATACTACATGTATGTATATATACACGTGTGTATATATACACCCATGTGTATATATAAATACACGTGTGTATATATACACACGTGTGTATATATAAACGCACGTGTGTATATGTGTATGTGTGTGTATACACACACGTGTGTGTATATATACACATGTATGTATATGTATATATATGTATGTATATACATACATGTATACACATATACACACGTGTGTATGTGTATATATACACGTGTGCATATATGTATATATACATATGTATGTGTATATATGTAAATATACACATGTATGTGTATATTTATATAGACGTATACACACGAATTTAAAGAAATTAAAATAAAGAATTAAAATTCCTTATGCATCTTCTTAGTCATCTTCCGGGTGAACCAAACAGGTCATCCCATATTCCAGAAATCATTTTCAGGATTTGTATCTTCCAGAATTGCAGCATCTTCCAGAATTGACTATATCTGGCATTTGGTATTCTATGCACCAAACGGGCCTTAGAGAACATACATAAAATCCACACATGTTTACATCCTTCCACTCCTAGGTCATGTAAAGTGGTGTAGGAGCCTCCTAGGGGTCATGCACTCTTGCATCCCCAAAATCATTTCCTTTGGTTTCATTTCGTTTACATGCAGTTATCCTTTGTGTGCCTTGTGTGTTTTAACTTTTGATGTTTCCTTCTTCTGTTGTTTAGTTTTTAGACCTGCACAACTCTAGTGCCTTGCATGGAATGCTAGCTTGGTGAGTTCTGAGTGAGCTTTAGTTTGCGCTACATTGTTTGCATCTTTTGCACAAGACTTTGTGTGGCCTTTGCATGTTGTATCCATATGAATATTTTTGTAGAATCCCAATTTTTGAGCATTATTGCCCATGGTGAGATTTGAACAAGCGGACATGGAGATGATGAGGGATTTGTATGCTGCAGATTGTAGTTTTTAAGAAGTGTGGCTCACACGCATGAATCTCTGGGTTGGCATGCTTCGTGTGAAGATTACTCTGCGCAAGAGGCGTACTTGGTTTCAAGAAAACAATTGTGTATCTTGCACATGTGATGAGTGGCAGTCCCAGAGGCCACTTTGGATCAGACAAGACACATGCCTTGCTATAGGAGAACTGTTTTTGGCCAAGTTTGTTCAAGGATACCAAAAGATTTGTTGAGCACTATAGAAGATGCCAGTTAGCAAAAGGAGTGACATAGAACATGGATTTGTATTAACTATTGTGAATGCCAAACAGACCTTGGAACCTATAAAGTAAAATTTTCACCCCTATGTTTTAATTGTGTTTATTTTCACTCATTATTTGTAAATTGTACCTTATGACTTTAAATAGTCTTTTTCACAATGAAGATTGTTAAACAACAATTAATTATGACCTTAATGAGGCTAATACCAATGCTTGAGGTCTTCCATCAAACAATCGATGTTAGCTAAAGAATCAACTGTTTCATTACCTTCATTATAGACATAATCAATCCTCACCTCATCGAAGGAGTCAAGTTCCTTATCCTTTAAAAACGTTAAAAAATGCTAAAAGAGGGGAGAAAGGCCCTTGGGTCAGTTGAGAACGTTGTGAGAATCTCCATCACTAAATGTGAGACCTTGTTGCAACACAGTTGGATTGATAACCTAAGCACCTAGCATAAGCCATCAAGAAACAACCTAGGCTAGCATCAAAGTTAGTTTATACCAATTCAAGGGAGGTCTTTTCCACTTAGTAACTCGGATTCGATGTGTTTGACAGTCGAACCTCAATTAGCTGCAATTCTCAATTCAATCGCCTTAGGAGGAAGAGATTAATAATATAAAGATTATACATGATAGCAAGAATTGTAATCGTACTGACTTTCTCCCAATTGCTTTTTACCTTTTAATATTTTTGCATTTCTTTTCAACCAGACTTCACAACTAAAAATGAGAGATGGTTAAGTTCTGATCGTTTTGATCATTGGATGGGAAAAAAGAAGAACACCAACTTATAACAAACTCCCACATTAGAGCCAAGGGAGACCCACACAACTTCAAACTTCCCAATTAGTCTCATTACAACAGAGCAGGAGAATGAGCATTCGAAGATGTGAAAAATAGACTTAGCAATATCCTCACATAGTGCGCACCTGTTGGAGTTCAAAATTTCTTCCTTATTAAGATTACTGATAGTCATGATTTTATTCTGGCAAGCAGGCCACCAGAAGAAATTGACTTTTGGTAAAATATTCCTATTCGAAAACTTCTTCCATTCAAACCCATCGGGACACATAACAAACTGGAGGTAACTAGAAGCCACAGTTTACTACTCGGGAAGAACCCAAACAAATATTTTCATCTTCACTTTTAAACTGACTTATATGGAAGCCTTTTAACTTCTCTATAAGGAAGCTAATAGCCTCCTGATCGACATGATTGAGGGTAGAAGCAAGGAAATTAATCTACTTTCTACCATGACTTCCATTCTTCCTGTAAGTAGCCACTCACCATTCAATGAGTGTAACAAGATCATTCTTGATTGCTGAGCGAGGGGTTACCGAATTAAGGGGAGTATTTCCCAACCAAGAATCCCTCCAAAATCTCACTTTCAATCCATTTCCCACTCTCCTAATCGGGCCTTCTTGTAAGTTACGTGCAATTGCTGATATTATTTTACGTAGCTGATCCACGAGGTAATTTATCCACATTTGGAAAATCAATAGCAGGCAACTCATCAAAATATTTAGCCCTCATTATATCAGTCGAGTCATTGTTTTCTTTTGAGTCTCCAATCAATTTTGGCTAGAAGAGCTTTGTTGACACGGTTTACTCTTCTCAAGCCCAAGCCACCATGGATTTTGGCAGGTAGACATTTTCCCAAGCAACAAGGGAAATTCTCACCTTTTCTTCTATGCCAGACCATAGGAACCTTATTTAAATTTGCTCTATTTTGAATTTTGAATAAATAGACAATTGTGTATAAGGTGTAACATAGTTGTATGAGATTATTAATAATGAATTCAAGGTTGCAGTTTTTTATTATTTACCACAATGTCTTCTTATTAAGATAATTGTTTTCTCCAGCATTAAGGACATTCTTAGATGCTCTAAGGGCCTTAGGGAGTAATAAGGACTTTGCAGGAAACAATGAAACTACTCACGCTGTTAATGAATAGATTTAGCTACTTTGTTGTATGCTTTGAAACATTATTTCTGAATCATCTGCAGGAGAACTAATTTGATTTACTGATTGTATTGTCTGGTTGTCACAGCCTGGTTTTGTGAGGTGGCAGAACGCACAGCAGTTTTAATTGCAAAGTGGCAGGGTGTTGGGTTCACGCATGGTGTAATGAACACTGACAACATGAGTGTTCTTGGTCTCACTATTGATTATGGTCCCTTTGGATTTTTAGATGCATTTGATCCCAGTTATACTCCAAATACAACAGACTTGCCTGGGAGGAGGTACTGTTTTGCAAACCAGCCAGATGTTGGGATGTGGAATCTTGCACAGCTAGGAAGCACTTTGTCTACTGCAAACCTTGTTAATGAGGAGGAGGTTAAATATGCCATGGCAAAGTACTATTTCTTCTCATGCTTATAACGGGATTTCAAGAACTAAGCTAATATATATGATTGAAATAAGCAATTTGTACACTTTTGGTATAACAAACTTATTATTATAAGCTCAGTAATTTGACTTCTGCTGGTGTCTAAAAATGAGTTGTTACAGGTATGGTTCTAGATTTATGGATGAATATCAGTCTGTTATGACCAAAAAGCTTGGCCTGGCAAAATACAACAAGGACCTTATCAGCAAGCTTCTTAGCAACATGGCAATTGATAAAGTGGACTACACAATTTGTTTCCGTGCGCTTTCCAATATTAAAACTATCCACGATTTGACGGATGATGAACTTCTTAACCCATTAAAAGCTGTGCTGCTTGACATTAGTAAGGAGCGCAAGAAAGCCTGGGTTGATTGGTCACGGCAGTATATACATGAGGTACACTCAAAATTACAAAAACATACTGTTACTCTTTTCAAATGCTAAGATAATTGTGACTTGCGTGCTGACCCATTGCATGTCTTATGGCAGCTTGCTTCATCTGGGATATCTGATGAAGAAAGAAAAAGATCAATGGATTCTGTAAATCCAAAGTTCGTTTTGCGGAACTATTTATGCCAGAGTGCCATTGATGCTGCAGAGCAGGGGGATTTGACAGAAGTGCGTAGGCTATTGGAAGTGATGCAGAAGCCCTATGATGAACAACAAGGCAGGGAAAAGTATGCACGATTGCCACCTACCTGGGCTTATCGTCCAGGTGTTTGCATGCTATCCTGCTCGTCTTGATTTAAAATTCAAATCACCACGAAAATTTTAAGGGAAATTTATTTCTAGATGTTTGTAAATCGCTCTATCTGAATTGTACAGATAATTATAATGACTTCAAATTGTAATAAATGGTTCTTTTATCTTAGTGTAGTGGTAAGTTTTACCAAGTGCTTCCATCTGTTAATTCATTTTCATGTACCTTTTCTGATTTAGATTATAATCCTTGGTAGTTTCTTAAATTGTAATTTATAAAGAAAATGTATTATTTGTAAAGATGACCCAAAAAATATGTTCGAGAGAGCATTAAGAAAAATTTGTGTTCTGATTAATTGATAGTTTTTGACTTTGGTTCTCTTATTATCCGCCTAAGTGTGGATACACGTGCACGTGAATGTATTTTCAATTTTATAGAATTGTGTTGTATAACTATATATATTATATAAAAAAATTCTTTGTTTTAAGTTTTATATAGAGCTTCCTTCTAGGATAAAATTATGTTACTGGTTCATGCCCTGCACGCCCCAGATCTGGAGTCGGTTCAAAACCAAGTTCAGAGTCCGGGTCAACTTGGCTGGGGATTCTGCCAGGGTGGTGCATTTGTTCTTGTGGGTAGTGTACGAATCGAAGTAAGGACATTTAATTTTGCAGCATGCAAAATGAAACCGTTGGATTTTGACAGTTTTTCAAGTTCTAATGTTACTTTTTTAATGGGTTTTTTGGGCCGTATGCATAAATTTTGACTAATGCTGCTCAACAAATAAGTACATAATATGGGACTACCTTGTATTCTTTGCAGGTGGCACATAACTGTGCTGCAAACAAGGTTTACATACCCTAATCCACTTGTGGAATTTGAGCTTGCGATCTCTTTTTTAAGAGCACAAGTTATCCACCATTGGGCCATCTCAGGTGTTTGCTAGAATGAAAGAGACCAATAAAATATTAAAGAATTTAAAATCGATTTCAATTGTTAATATTGTGAAGGTTCAAAATTTAAAATAGATGGACTAATAATTTTTTAACAATTATTAAATTGATGATAAGAATTGATATATTATTTATTGACCAAACATCTTCTAGGGTTTACTATTTAAATATAGATGTGTAGGATATAATGGGAAATGAGAATTTGGATGAAATAAAGATGAAGTATATAAAGGAATTTTGGAATTCACAAACCAAACTTGTGAACTATTGAGGGTGATTAAGATATGCTGGTTTATTATTCCATTTGAATGCTTTCAAGTTAAGATACGTATTATAATCTGTTCAAACTTCAAAAAAGAAAATGTATTATAATCTGTTCAAACTTTAAAAAAAAAAAAAACATTGCACTTTGTTAGTCATATATCTGATATGTCAAGAACACCATTTTTGCTGATGAGGTATAATATGTAATATTAATACCCATCTAGCTATAGGGAGGTTTACTCTACTCAATGAACAACAAAATAAATGTCTGATAATCTGCAGTAAATTACTAGCCTTTCTTGCATTTTGCTTTGTGATATTATGTAAACTTATTGAATATTTAGGCCTCATATCATGAGTTAAGGGCACTATGGGCACTATGTTGCATGTAGAAACAATTGCTATGCAATGTGGGATTACTTTTAGCTTTTGAGGTCAGAATTGTTGGGTGCATTTTCATGTTAGATCTAACATGAAAATACCTGACACTATCCATTATAAAAAAAACTATAGATTATGACCATTTGTACCATTTGTATAAATCTATGCTCCAATATTTGTGAACGTAGCTCTTGTATTCTTTAGGCCATGTTGTTTATTGCTAGAAGGTGAAGAAGGGTTTTTAAAGGGTCCATATTCATACAATAACAAAGAGAAGGAATGGCATAACAACAAAGTATCAATAAAATTGCCTCAAAAGGAGAAGGCCAATTTTAGGAAATAATGCCAATAAAAATTAGCAATAAAAATTGTGGCAAGATAAAGCTAACAAATATTTAAAAGCAATAAAAATTGTGGCAAGATAAAGTTAACAAATAGAGAAATTACAACAAGTTTTGGAGCTATTGGGGCCTCCCATTCCTCTTTCAAGAAATCTAGTTGTTTACAAACAAATTTCAGGTCTTTTGCTTTCTTAGTTGTTGACTCCTTGGTCCTTTGATCCCAATTCCTAACATTGGGCCAACCTACATATAGATGTGTGTTTTGACATGCTAACACTTTGAAACAATACTAGTTCCCCTATTTGAAGACTTTTATTAACCCCAAATCTTATTAGATCACTTAGTAGCAAATGAACTAAAACAATTCTAAAGGTAAGCTTGCAACTATATCGTTCAAGTGGCTCCAAGAAAACTTTGTAGTATTCAATTTAGTTAAGAGAACTTAAAGAATGTCTAAATAACCTTCCAAATCATTTTACGTCAAAATTAAAGTAACAAGATGATATTAAACAATCTTCATTTATAATAAAAGTTATCCAACACTCAAAATACATAGTCTACAATCGCTTCAAAACTCAGTTTCAACATCTTTAATTATTTAGAAGTCTTAAAGATATGTTAAATAAAGAAGTTACAAAATTTCCTTTTAACTTATTACAAATATACAATCACATCAAAATACACAAAATTAAAGGAATATGAAATGATAAATAAAAATGGAACTTTATATTACTCAATATTGTAGAAATCTAGTTAATTTACAACAATAATAGAGCATTCCATAATACAAATTCCTAAAAGAGTAACCTTTAACATCAACATTAGATTTGAAAATTCAAATATTAGTTTTTGATATTGATCACAGTAGAAACTAGGGTGCTGACCCTTTACAAAACAACAACCCGAGGGTGTATAGCCACAACACAGTAACAGTAGAAAAATATCAACATAAACCTAGAGTCGAGCAAATTACAGTTGAACAAAGGCTATAGGTAGACTGCCTATAACCATGCAAGTTACCACTATAATACCTGACACTATCCATTATTAAAAAAACTAAACTACTAGTCATAATCCTACTAGTCCTACCATAGACTTGACAAAAGCAACAAAAGTTCAATAAGCCATGAAGGTTGCAAAGAAAATTATACAACAAAAACCCTAGAGTTGCACTAAACCTTCGGTGGAGCTTTAATGTCACAACCCGATTGTTATAGGACATGATACTAGTAATCAGTAAGGAATTTGAACAATTCGTTGTAATTGCCCGACTCCTGCTTATCCTCTCCCAAAATTTTGTGTTGCATCAAGCAACTACCTCACTAACTCTATTTCTTAGGCTACTTACCTCATTCTACATGCCAACCAACTTGGTGGTTGGGGCTGTTACAATCTAAATTGGACCAATTGCAATTGGCAACATATCTGTGTCATTGTCAGCAAGTCCTTACTTCACTTTGGCAGAGATGTGGGTTGAGTTGTTTGAAGTATCTTTGCTTGAGCTACTACTGTCTTCCTTTTCTAACTCTTCCTCTTCAAAGTTATTTCTCTCATTCTCCTTGTATGTTGTTTGGTTACCTTGCTTTGAATCATAGTCTACCAAAAGCTTCTTCCCCTCTTTTGTAGACCTACTAGCCAAGCGATTAGACCTTTTGGGGGTACTATGCTCCTCCTCCATATCCTCTTCGTTCTCAATATTAACCTCCTGCACCATAAATTTGGCCTTTTTTTTGTAGGAGGGGATTTTACCCTTCCTCTTAGAAGTAGACAACGAATAGTCTTTGCCCTTAGGGCCAGGCTCGGGGGTTGCAATATTTGAGTTGAGAATTTTACGGGTGCTCAAGTGGGAGACAATTTTACTAGCCCTCAACTTTTTGATACCCTTCTTATTTCTCTGACCACACATATCAATAATGTTATCCAATGGGGGGACCATGACTTTGGGGCCTCATATACAATGGTAGGTTTAGGGGTTCAGAGGGCCAAATGGAAATTGTGTAGTCTAAAAATGAGGTCATGATGTAGGTAGATAGGTTTTTTCCCAACAGGTTCTATCTTTGGCATCAAACACGAAGCTTTCAAGATAATTTAATAAGAAAAAATGAAAATAAATCGTACCATGATTCATAAAGTGGTTCAAAAAAGGCATATGGTAGTAATAACAAACCTGAAAATGACCTACAAGAGTAAAGTCCCTCATGAGCATATAATAGACCCGATCCCAAGGAAAGGGTAGCTTAGCCCTATCATATCCGCCTTGCTTCTTTGTTGAAACTTCACTCCCCTTAAAGAATTTGTTTACTGTAATTATCCACCACACGATTGGCCTTTTTCCACTTCTTGCCTTCTATTGACAACCCTCTGGCGTTGGGGATGATCTCCTCACTGATTTCAAAGGAAATGTCCCCAATTGAAACCCTCATTTTATCCCAAGAGCTAGAAAACTAGGCATACATGCCTTCGTCCAACCCATTAATGGATTCAATAAAATCTACAACCTCACCTTCCTTGTAGTTATGCCAAATTGTGGGGTCATTCTTGAACTTATTTGGTTTTCCCTACTCAATGCGGTTGTCATCTCCCCCCATAATAGTAACAAAATACACAGGGTCAGCTTTGAAACGAGAACTATAGGTCTTGATACGACAAGGGGAAGCTTCCATTAACACAACATTTTAATGGTAGGAAATATACTTATTTGTCCATTTGGGTGAAATCATTTACCCATCCTCCCCAAAAAAGTCATGCGAACTATAGTTTTGCATAAGCAAGATTCTTATCAATACAACGTATAAATGGTACTTTTCATTACACAATAGGTAATGATAGATACATATGTCATCACTCATGTTAATCATGGTATGCCATCTCATGATATTGAGGTATTCCTTGTGATTAATGTAATCAATATGATTACGCGAGGGCCATCCCAACAACAACTATGCCATAAACAATAATTAAAACCCTTTTGGGGAATACATTTCCAAGGGTCCACAAACATCCGCCATATCATCATACTCTTATTCAAATTAAAAAAATCTCTGCCTTACAATCTTGCTCAGTACTCAATATGTAGGTGTGGTGTGATACCCAAAACCCTAATGTACCGATAAGGATCCACTACTTCCAAAATTTAGTTCTACACGTCATCTTCATTAGGTCTTGCACACTCCCCATTCAAGTGGGTTTTTACGTCAGCTAGGAGAGAGGCGGGGTGTTGCAAACACTTCAACCCCTCTAGGTTGTAGTCATTCATAGCGAGAGAATCTATAATAGAGTTGCCTTCCCCATAAACATAGTTTATAAAGAAAGAATCAAATCCCTATAAGATCCTATGGAGATCTTCCACAATTCTATCAACAGACTAGTTGGTCTTGCACCAACCTTTAATAGCATCGATGATAAGTTTGGAATCCCCCTCGATTGTGAGCGCTCTAATCCCAGTGGATATATAAATTCTAAGCCTCCATAGAAGTCCCATTCCCTTTGCTTGATTGTTTGTGTAACTGAACAACACACACTAAATGCAACAACCAAATTACTAGACACACTCCTTATCACTCCTACAACAATCACACCCTGGGATTGCTTTGTTGTGTCATCAAAATTTAGCTTGGACCATCCCAGACAAGGAGGAATCCATTTTGTATTCTTTCTTTTGAGCCTTTTGTACGGGTCATATTTCCAAAGGGAATCCTGTAATCCCCAATTCCTTGCAATATAAGAATTACTGGGGGAGGGAGGGATAGAAGGGCAAGGCCATTTACTAACACTTAGATTCTCTAGCAACAACTTGCAAAAGACAATAAAAACCACCTTAGGTGGGTATTCCTTTTCTTTGAAGATCCTATTGTTCCTTTCCTTCGAGATTGTCCATCCCAAGTGTGGAGGGGTTTGTTGCCACAATTGTCTAAGATTGGGATTATGGGAGTTCCCTTCCTAATTAAAATAAAATTGTTGAACATTATAATCCATAACCCAATTAGTCTAGAGAAGCTGCAAAATCTCACACTACAACTTATATGTAAAAGGGAAATGAATGAGCAGATGATTAACCAACTCCTCATTCTGCCTATAGGATTCACAATCTGGAACCCACATTTTGTAAGATTGGCATGGGGAAGGATTTTATGATGCATAACTCTCCACCAAAATAGATTGATCTTCAAGACCAATTGGGAGTCTCAAACCCTTTTCCACAACTCATGTTGTTGTCCATCACATATGAGCATAAGATAGGCATAACTCACTGTAAATCCTCCACTGGTAGTGAGTTTCCAGAGAAAGTTGTCCTCCCTTGGGAATATTGAGTTTCTTTCCCCCATCAGTCTCCTTTGAAGCTCCAGGGCTGGTGGGATTAACTATTGAAGGCTTTGGCAACATAGGTTAATTTCCTTTCAATATCTAAATTGGTCTATGTAGTTCACCACCCTACTCCCAAAGAACCATTTAGCCTTCACACAAAGGTTAGAGAAAGCAAGAAACAATGAAAAAGGGCATGTCACCAGCCCAACATTCCTCCCAAGACTATATTGTCAATCTGCCACCAATCCACCATTTGAAACCTTGAAGAAGCATCGATTTGCAATTGAGGATACTACAAATTTTCAATCCCGTGGGGAGCTCTTCCATATTTAAACAATGATGAAATATTTCCTTGCTTAGGTACTTAGTCGACATAATATCACACCAATTGCTTTATGGGCAGCCAAGTTCCATCCAACATTAGCAAGAAGAGCCATATTGAGATGTGAGATTCACCTCACACCCAACTCCCCGCACCCCCACCAATGGCTTTAGGCCAAAAAATAATATCCCAACTAACCAGTGCCTATTAGGAATAAAAGTCCACAATACAACTGAGAGAGGGGGGGGGGGGGGGGGGGTGAATCAATTGTATGACAGATTATTAAACTTAAACTTTGAATAGCAACAGTATCAAATCCAATGAACATAATGAATGCCAACACAATAACACAATATTTTGTTGTTGAGGAAACCCTGTTAAAGGTAAAACCCCAGTGGGAATTAACACCCACTAATGATGTACTAAGAGTATAGTATCCTTGTTTAGAAGATCTAGCCCTGTTAGGAGCTGATTAAAGCATTACAGTACATAGTCCTTGTTAGAGGACAAACCCTGTTAGGAGTCAAAGAAAAGGGTAGGCTCACTGCCCAAAGAAGGTTAAGTCCACCTTTAGAACACACTATTTGCAACACACATGTATATGAGGAAATACACAATCCTTGTGAACTGTCTGATAGAAACTATCTTTTCTTGATCAGTTCCAATGAAGTACATACAATTCTCTGCTCTACATCTAGCAGGTGCAAGCTCGCAGCTTCCACAGTCCTCTTTCACAATATCCACATCACATACATCTCATACTTATCTTTTCCAAAGAAAAGATCTTACATTTATATCCAATTACATTTTACATGATTAGGTCGGCCAATTAGCCTTTCCTACAAACAATTACATAACGCCTTGCTAAGATACACATGGTATCTAAAACAAGTATACAATAATTAAGGACCGACATCCTTAATTCATGTTTTTCATCCAAAATACACACTACATCTCTGAAGTCGACTTCCAAATAAGTCTTCTCTAGAACACTTGCCACAAATGACATCATCCTACTTTTCGTGACTTGCACAAACCAATGAACATTATTCAGTACACTAACTGCCATCCCTTAAGCTCACATACACTGAATCCATACCTTCTGTAAGATATACCCGAAACACAGAGACTCACTTTGTCAACTTTCACTATCACAGTCTAGTAGCCAGTCTTCACCAAAACATCTGTTACTCAGCCAATACATAACATTACATGATACAATCTTGGATATAAGATCACAACATCTTCCTATACTCTCATTTGACTTCACACATTCTGAAACATTCGTATAGTGTCCGCACATTGTAATAACCAACCTATTTTCTTTATACAAATATATGTTGACATCAGTGACAAAACACGAATGACAACAATAGCAGTTCCAACATCACTCAACATAGTGATTAAACATATTAAATGTATCAAAAATCTCCCCAATGCATTAGCAATATCCAACAATCCACCCCTTTGGCATTGATGTCAACATATGGGAAAATCCATCAACCCAAAGTTTTGTAACCAAACAATACTCTCATAGTACAACTTCTCATAGTATCTCTCCATACAATCTCCCCATACAGTAGGGATTTTCTCATAGCAACTCTTCCCCTTTGACATCAATGGCAAAGGGTTCCATAAGTCATCAACTGTTCTTCTACTTTATCTTCATCAACCAGGTGTTGAATCACCCAAATGTATTATTTAAGCTTCCATTCGATCACTCCCCTTGAGGAGTAGATCCATACATCAATTCCAGAATATGATAAGGCTCTGAAAAACTCTGGACTGATGCATCCCTGCATCATTTATTTCTGACTAGGAGGGGCCTGAACCCCAAGCATACCTCTGAGATACTCAAAGGTATCTTTTGGCAATGGCTTTGTAAGGATGTCTGCAATTTGTTCCTTTGTGCTAATATACTCCAACCTTATTTCCTTCTCTGCCACCTTCTCTCTCAAGAAGTGATACTTGATAGAAATATGCTTAGTTTTAGAGTGCATCATAGGATTCTTTGACATATTTACTGTACTGGTGTTATCAAAATGGATAACCACTGGTTCATCAAAAGTTATTCCAATGTCTTTTAACATTTGTTTCATCCTAACAATTTGAGTGCAGTTAATAGAGGCAACAACATACTCTGATTTTGTAGTAGATTGAGCTATACAATCTTGCTTCTTACTTAGCCATGAAACCAACTTTTTCCCAAGGAAAAATGCACCTCCACTAGTACTCTTCCCGTCATCAATATTCCCTTCCCAATAAATATCAATATAAGCATGAAGTTCAAAGTTATCATTCCTATCATACCATAAGCCATATTCAGTTGTCCCTTTCGGATATCTAAATATCCTTTTCACAGTAGCTAGGCATGTCTCTTTAGGTTTTGCTAGATATCTAGCCACAATTCCAACAACATTAGCAATATTTGGTCTGGTGTGAGTTAGTTATTGTAATCCACCAACCATTGATCTATACTTGGTCTGAAAAACACACTTTCTCTCATTATTACTTAATAGTTTATGACCAGTCTCCATGGGTGTACCAACTAGTTTAAAATCTTCCATTCCAAACTTTTTCAACATTTCTTTAAGATACTTAGTCTGAGAAATAAAAACGCCATTCTTGTTCTGAATTCTTTACAGTCCTAGAAAGAATTTTATTTCACCTATCATGGATATCTCAAATTCATTTTCTATCTCTTTAGAAAACTTCTTACATAATTCATCATTTCCTCCAAAGATAATATCATCAACAAAAAATTCTATTATCAAAACTCCATCTTTACTGTCAGCATTACCTTTTATGAACCCAAGGTGAAGTATGTATTTGTCTAACCTTGCATACCAATCCCTTGGAGATTACTTCAGTCCATACAATGCCTTCTTCAACTTGCATACCATGTCTCCATCATCGCATAGAGGAAATCCATCAGGTTGTTCTATATACACTTCTTCTTCAAGATCCCCATTCAAGAATGCAAGTTTCACATCCTTTTGATATACCTTGAAGTCTTTATGTACAACATAAGCCAAGAATCTCATAGCCTCTATTCTAGCAACATGAGCAAATGTCTCTTCAAAATCTACGCCTTCTTGTTGTGAATAACCTTTACATACCAATCTTGCTATTTTTTTTACAACTCCTTCATTCATTTTGTTTCTGAAAACCCACTTAGTTCCTATTACATTTTTGTCTTTAGGTCTAGGAACCAATTCCCAAGTGTTATTTTTCTTTATCTGATCTAACTCTTCCTCCATAGAATTTATCCAAGATTCATATCTACAAGCTTCATCTATGATCTTTGGTTCAACTTGTGAAATCAAACAAATTTCTTCTCTAGCCTTTGATCTAGTCATTACTCCTTGATTTGTATTAACAATAATTTGTTTTTTAGGATGGTCTTTCTTTACATACATCAGAGTCTTAGGAACCTCAGTAGCCTCATTTGTGTCATTATCACAAGTCTCATTTTCACATTTAGTCTCAACAAGTTCTTCTTCTTCTGTAGTGGCAGCCTCTTTGATCTCTGTATCCTGAATACAATCATACATTCTCTCTTGTATCTGAAACCTTTCATCTATCTTTACGTTGTTACTTTCAATCATCTTCCTTAATCTCAGATTAAAACATTTGTAAGCCTTTCTTTTAGTAGATTAACCAAGGAAAATACCTTCATCACTTCTAGAATCAAACTTCCGTATATCATCATCTCTTTTGATATAGCATTTACTACCAAATATTTTGAAATATTTTAAAGTAGGAGTATGATCAAACCACAATTCATAAGGAGTCTTGTACCTTCTCTAATTTGAATTCTGTTCAAAGTGTACACTGTTGTCCCAACAGCTTCTCTCCAATGCATATGAGGTACATTTCCTTCAAGCAACATTGTCCTAGCAACATCCAGTATAGTTCTATTTCTTCTCTCTACTATCCCATTATGCCGTGGATTCCTAGGAGCAGATGTCCGCCTTTGTATTCCATGCTCTTTGCAAGATGAATTGAATAGATTTGAAGTAAATTCTCCACCTCAGTCTGATCTTAAACATTTTATCTTTAGATCTGATTCATTCTCTACTTTTGCTTTGAATATCTTGAATTTGTCAAATGCTTCTGATTTATCTTTCAAGTAAGTGATCCACATCATTCTAGAAAAGTCATCAACAAAAAGTATAAAATACCTTTCACCATAGTATGATCTTGTCCTTATAGGTCCACATAGGTCTCTATGTACCAGATCCAACTTTTCTTTTGCTGCATATGATTTTCTTTTATAACTGCTTCTAGTCTGCTTTCCCATAACACATTCTCTGCATACAATGTTACATGGTTTCACAATCTTCGGTAGGTCTCTCACTGCATTAGTCAGTATTGCCTTCACAATATTATCAAAATTAACATGAAAAAATATTTTGTGCCATAACCAACTGTCATCTACCTTCACAACAAAATAAGAGGCTCCAGATGTATTTAATTCAAATACATTACCTCTAGATTTAGTACCGGTTGCAATCAACTTTTCTACCTTACTTCTGATAAAACATTTACCATCAGTGAATTGTAATTGAAACTCTTTCTACATTAGTTTTCCAACACTCAAAAAGTTATGCTTAAGTCCATCAACAAGTAGTACATTATCAGTATTAGTCTTTCCATCCAAAGTAATAGATCCTACTCCTATGATAGGTTTAGGAATATTCTCACAATAGCACCATCATACTTCACTAATTTAACAAACTTATTTTTGTCTCCAGTCATATGATGTGAGCAACCATTGTCTATAATCCATTCAGATTTCTTGTCAACATGTGATACTGAAGCTTTTTCTTCATGTACCAGTTTTTCATCTTTAATAGCAATAAATCCAATCTCATAATCTAAGTCATCATCATCAGAAATACCTTCACTAGCATAATAACATTCCTTATCTTTTGAATACTTAGACTTGAAAAACTTAGGTTTGTGCTTAGGAACTCTTGTAGGACATCTAGATGCAAATTGACCTATCTTATTGCATGAAAAACACTTCAAAGATAACTTTCCTTCAAATTTACCCTTACCTCTCTTTTCTCTTCTAGCAATCAGTGCAACAAGTTCATCCATCTTTCTTTCCTTTTCTTGTATCTGTTCCCATTCTTCAGCATATTCATTGAGCTCTTCTTTTAGGTTCTCACTGTTGGTGCTCGGAAGTGAAGACATTATCTTCTTGTGTGCAGATGCTTTAAATGCATATTCAACTTTAGGTGCAGTATCTCCCATTTCTGCAGCTTCAAAATTAGTTAGCTTTGTAATCAACATTTATATGCTAAAGTTAGGAGTCAAAGGTATAATCTCTTCTATAGCTTGAATTTTGGTCTTGTAAATAGGTGTCAATGATCTAAGAATCTTAGAAATGGCTTCTTCCTCTTCAAAAGTGCCTCCACAATTTCTGATTCCAATTATAGCCTCTATAACTCTTTGTACATAAGCCCTGACACTTTCATCATCCTTCATTTGTAGCTTCTCCATCCTAGTTTTCTAGTTCTGTAACTTTGCTCGCTTGGTAAACTGGTCTCCTTGGGTAAGTGAAAGAAGTTGGGTACCAATTCGGCAGAAGTCTTGTAGAATTGGAAGATGCCGCTCAAAACGAGCACTCGATTTAGGTTTGGGATCCCGATCTGAAATTCAAAAAATGGGTACCCATTTAAAACGGGTGCCCATTTCCAAATTTTTTTATTTTACTAAAAATGCATTTTAACACTTCGAATTTATTTTTAAGAAACGGGTGCCCATTTTTAAATTTAAATAATGGGCACCTGTTTCTTTAGACATGAGCGGGAAACAAAAATCAGCCTCAGAGTTCATTTCAAAATAGGTTTGGTTTAGGCTTGGTGGAACCACGCCTATACCTTGATCTCCAAAAATTTGGTTACGACACTAGAATGCCATATATATGCCTTGTCGTAATTTTTTGAGGGCCTTCCTGATCGTATTTTTTTATGAAACAAAAACCCATTAGAGTTCGTATTGTCCCAATTTCAAAAATGAAAATTTCACAGTGATATGATTATTTTTTCTATTTTTGCATTATTTATTAGCTAAAAGTGGTACCTAAATGTAAAATAGTGAGGTTCACTAAAACTTTAATAACTTTTTTTTAGAGATTTTGGAAAATAAATTATATGACATCAATCTACATACAATTCTCTTGAAGGTAAAAAAAGAATTTTGAGAAAATATGAAATTTTCATCAAATTATGGTGGTCATACACCAGAGGTTTAAAAAATGTGTTTTATAGTCAATTGAAAATTAATTAAAAAAAATATATTCAATAAAAAAATAAGGAAACATATGTTCATCAATATTTGGTGTCGTAGGTATATTTTCCCAGAAGGATTTACAAAAATTCATTTATTTAGGTCAAAATATGGTGGTTGTACACGACTATGGTATGATCCTAAAATACGCATTTTGAAAACATCAGTTTTAAACATTCCTACTAAAAGGAAATTTATACCATGTGGGTATTTAAATAAATTACATATTCTAAAAGTAGACTCCAAGAGCTAGATTTTATGTTACTAAAGTTTTTTGAGATTCAATCTCTAAGTCCCTAAAATTTAGACATCAATTGACAAGAAATTTGAAAAAAAGGGAAAACACTTTGACTTTTTGCCCAAAAGTGGGACTCAACTTCTTGCAGCCACCCCCTTCATATAATGCTTCTAACATTGTCCAAATCTTGTGTGCAGAATCCATATCTTTTACCTCAGTAAATTATCCTTCAGAGAGTGCGCTGATCATTGCTTCCCTTACGACCATGTTATATGAGAATATCTTCTTTTCATCATTAGTAGCCTTTGCCAGTTCATCCTCAACCTTCATAGACACTTGATTCTTTGTAATCATCCCGTAGTCAATGCCCAAACATAGCAAATGAGTTCACATTTTGTTCTTCCAACTGTTAAAGTTTTCAGGATCAAATTTCAGACTATCCGTCCTATAGAACGCCATCTCCAAGATCACCTCAAGATGTTAAGATTTCTCTCTAAGGACCAGAAGCTCTGATACCAATTGTTAGGAATAACATTCCACAATACAACTGAGAGGGGGGGGGGGGGGGGTGAATCGGTTGTATGACATATTATTAAACTTTAAACTTTGAATAACAACAGTATCAAATCCAATGAACACAATGAATGCAAACACAATAACACAATATTTTGTTGTCGAGGAAACCCTGTTAAAGGTAAAACCCCAGTGAGAATTGACACCTGCAATGATGTACTGAGAGTATAGTATCCTTTTTTAGAAGATCTAGCCCTGTTAGGAGCTGATTAAATCATTACAGTACATAGTCCTTGTTAGAGGATAAACCTTGTTAGGAGTCAAAGAGAAGGGTAGGCTCACTGCCCAAAGAAGGTTAAGTCCACCTTCATAACACACTGTTTGCAACACAAGGGTATATGATGAAATACACAATCCTTGTGAACTGTCTGATAGTAACTGTCTTTTCTTGATCATTTTCCAATGAAGTACATACAATTCTATGCTCTACATCTAACATGTAGAAGCTCGCAACTTCCACAGTCCTCTTTCATAATATCCACATCACATACATCTCATACTTATCTTTTCCAAAGAAAAGATCTTACATATATACCTAATTACATTTTACATGATCAGGTCGGCCAATTAGGATTTCCTACAAACAATTACATAACCCCTTGCTAAGATACACACGGTATCTAAAACAAGAATACAATAATTACATTACAATAATTAAGGACCGACATCCTTAATTCATGTTTTCCATCCAAAATACACGCTACATCTTTGAAGTCGGCTTCCAAATAAGTCTTCTCCATAACACACACCATAGATGATGTCATCCTACTTTCTGTGACTTGCACAGATCAAAAAACATTCTTTATTACACTAACTATCATCCCTTAAGCTCACATACACTGAATCCATACCTTCTATAAGATATACCCGAAACATAGAGACTCACTTTGTCAGCTTTCACTGTCATAGTCCAGTAACCAGTCTTCACCAAAACATCTATAACTCAACCAATACACAACATAACATGATGTGATCTTGGATATAAGATCACAACATCTTCCTGCACTCTCATCTGACTTCACACATTCTGAAATATCCATACAGTGTATGTACACTGTAATAACCAACCTTTTTTTTATACAAACATATGTTGACATTAGTGAAAAAACACAAATGACAACAACAACAGTTATGACATCACTCAATGTAGTGATTAAACATATTAAATGTATAAAAAATCTCCCCAATGCATTAGCAATATCCAACAGTGCCATCCTCTCTCTCTTTTGTACTTGACCAAAGGAATTTTCTCATGATTAACTCTATTTTGTCTACCGACTTATTAGATATTCTAAAGATTGAAAGAACGTAAACATAAATTCCTTGGAGGGACTGTTTGAGGAGTTACAACTTACCTGCGGTACTAAGAAACTTGCCTTTCCATCATGTAAACTTATGTTGCATCCTACCCATAATCACACTCCAAAACATGTTTGGAACCTTCTTGATAGTGTGCAACAACCCAAGATAGGTATCATATAGAACAATAAATTTGCAACCAAGAATATTCTTAACCTTATCTTATAGAGGATTGGGATTGTAGAAAACATAAATCTTTCTTTTAGTATAATTGATGCTCTGCCCCGACATGGAGGCATATTGATTGAGAAGGCATTTCCAACTTCTGGATTCCATCATAGATGCAATACCAAAAGGATTGTATCATCAAAAAATTGCTACAAGACTACTGGGGATAGGGTAGATGCAAGGCACACCCCTTGAAGTTTCTTTTCACTTATCATACACAGATAGTTTTTGCCCAGGACCTCTGCTACCATAATATATAAGTAGGGGGATAATAGATCCTCTTATTTGATACATCTAGTAGCACTGTAAAAGCCTCTAGGGGTTCCATTGATAAGCACCGAGTATCAAACCATGGTCACACACTCTTTAATCAACACAATCACCTTCTAATCAAAACCAAATCGGTCAAGCACCTTAAAATGGAAGTACCATTTGACCCTGTCATAGGATTTAGAGATCTCTAATTTAAGATCCATTCTTGAGAGTGTGATCTTCTTCATAAAGTGGAAAAATTCATAGATAGTAATGGCCACATCAAGGATTTTTCTACCAGGAATAAAGTTATTATGGTTGCAGTTTATCAGATTATCAAGAAAAGACTTAATTCTATTGACTAGTAATTTAAAGAGAATTTTCTAAATCATGTTATATAGGCTTATTTGTCTAAAATCATGGAGAGAGAGAGAGAGAGAGAGAGAGGTTCTTGAATTTTGGGAATCAAAGCAATGATAGAGTAGTTTATTTATTTAAGAAGCTTATCCTTTTTGAAAAAATCTCTAGCCACTATAGTCACATGGTGACGATGCCCCCAAAGGCTCCACCAACTTTAGAAATACAGAAGTGTGAGCCCGATCACAAAAATATCGCAAGATCAATAAAACATGATTCACTCATTTAACTTCTTGACGCAAGATAATATTAATACCATTTTCAATTATAAAGTTCCTAAGAGAATTTTTTTTTATGACCATTCAACTCTCACATGTTCCATGAGAGGAACTTCATTTCTTCAACTTAGTTGCAGAATCAAGGGTCTTTTTCCTACCATTGGTGATTTCCCTTATGATATCCCTTTGCCTTGTAACTCACTATGATGGTTGACCAACCTTTATATCAGAGGCAACATCTGCCTTCTTATTCTTATTCTTCTTTTTCTATATCAACCAACCATCATCAGGCACTGTAGTGCTAGTTGAAGCTCTTGACGAAAAGAAACTATTTTTTGTGGGTGAAGAGGTAAATAATGATTTAAATGGTACACAAATATCTATAAGAGGGGTAGAAAAACCCCCCATTTGAAGCATGGGTGGTATTTCACCTTCCTCCATGGTCATGGTTTGAGTAAGGAATCTACTAGGTTGTCAACGTGACCTTATCCTATGACATTGTACTATTAGACAACATTTGTCACATTCATCTCTTAGTATAGTTTCTTTTAGGTCTCCTGAAACTTAAGGAGCCCATCCATGAAGGGGTAACCATCATTTTCAAAGCCTGGCCCCACATCCTCTTGGGGTGCACTAACCCTCAAAGGGGATGAAGAGAAAGCTTTTAATTTTTGTTGTTCTTGCCGCTCTTCCCTGGGTCTTTACAATCAAAGATCATATGGACAAATTTATTGCATTTTTGGTAAAAGACCATGACATTCTCATTAAATAGTGCTTGGGTCCATTTACCCAGTTTATATTGCATGGTAATAAAATTTGGTAGGGTCTTTTTAATAGCCACATTGACATAAAAATAAGTAAATACTAACCTGGACTTTGTCTTGGTGACCTCATTGGTTGAAAGACAATTGGAAAAAGTGCTTCCAATCCACAGAAAGATCTATTCATCCAAAAATTATAGTGGGAGACCTGACAACCTGACCCACAATGGAGCAATTTGACTAAGGTTTGTTGCCGGGTTAAAGCCCAGACTCCAACAAAAAATGGAGAGCAGATGTTTCCCATATGTCTATGATTCAGACAAAACATGTGTCAAATTTGTTGTTGATGTAAAAAAAAACAAGGCCCTAGGCATTGCACAAATCACCATACTACCCTTAATCCTCCATCTTTGGGAAACTCATTTCCTAACCATGTCAATAGTTGGTCGAAAGAAAAAAATAAGCGACCCACCAAAGTGTTGTACATAGAGGAGATAATACAATCCATCACTGCATTGGAAACCTTGATAGTAATTTCATCCTCCATTTGTGTGGACTTTGGTACAAAATCAACATTCACCTCCTTTTGGTAGTCACCTACCAAAAATTGCTTCCATCCATTAGGCCTAGAGACACTTTGGGTCTTTGCTTGGTCGCTCCTATCAACTATCGTGCCTGAGACAACATAGTCACCATTGTCAACATCTCGAGTCACGTTTTCAACCTGGGCCAGACCCCATTGAATAGGACCACCAAGCATTCTCACTAGTCTATTTCAATTTCATTATTTATAAAGTACATAGATATAACCAAACTAAAAGAAAAGCAAGGAAAATAAATAACTACTCATATACTAACCAAAGATTTTCCAAAGTAAACGAAAAGAAAAGAAATAAATAACTACTCCTATACTAGCCAAAGATTTTAAGAAATAGAAAATGAGATAAGAAAATGGTTAAGAACTCCTAATCTTGTAATTCTTATTCATGTATCATGTGGTAAATAAACGACTTAGAGAAAACCATTATTCATATGATCATTTATGCGATCACCACTTAAGAAGGTACAATATTTGAAGGGACTATAAATGTGAATACACATACAATTTCGATGCAATACCAATGTGCGAAATACTCCATCATCACCAAAGCATCCATGATTTTGAATACATACCATATTCATCAATATTTGGTGGATTGAATATGTGAAGTAAAAGGCAAATGCAAATAAACTAAAACAAAAACTTCAAAAGAAAAAGCTGTAAAAAGTCAAGTATATTATCAAAAGAGGGTTTTCAACCCTTTTAACCGATGTCTACATCCATATTTATATGTTTTGATGGCTGAATTCCCTAAAAAACTTATAAAAACCAAAATAGATGGAATGTGAAAGGGAATTTTGTCTTTTATCACCTCTATCTAATTAGATAATTATATTCAAATGAAACTCTTGTGTTGGTTTGTGGAAAACTTAAGATCCCTAAGAGATTCATTTTTTTTCCAACTCCTCGAATTGATATTTCAACATTACTTCTCTATAAAAAAATTTCATGAAATTCATCACGTCTTGAATCAAAGATTGAGTCTTCTTATACTTGTTGTAACAACCCTTCAAAATCTTCATGTGAAAACCATAAGCTAGTTCCCATTTGAGATGTACATATGACTCATAGTCTCTCATCAATGAATTGTTGGAAGCCTATTTTTCCATTTTTATGATTTGAGGAAGAATGCTATTGATAGCTTGATAATCATTACTTACTTCTACCATCAATACTTCATTATTTTCCATTTTTTTTGTTCTCTTTCACTACCAATTGTATATTCCAAGCATGGAAAAATCATGTCTCATTCCCTATTTTTCTTGCTCCAAGTATTCTTTCTCAAGGCTTTCATAACATATTGTGGAACCACACTCAAGAAACATGATCCAATAAGACCAACACAATAATTAATATATGCTACAAGATGAACAACGTTATCATTCGATTCCTTATTGGTGACCTTTATCTTTATCCATGTTTTGTGTTAATCAATTCATTGATGATTTGGAAATCAAATTACTTTCCAGTGTTAATGGATTTCCTAGAGAGATTTTGGTCACTATGTAATATACGAATTTGACGCAGGAGCATCTAAGGTGTAAGAGAAATCTTGCATCACCCAAAAATATTATCTAATTTTTCAATAAGGGCTATCCTTGGGCATGGTTACTATTTTTTCATGAGTGTACTATTTTTATTAAGCTTTTTGTTTGAGTATAGACTGTCCCAATTAATTCCCCGAGAGTTCATTCTGGATACATAAGCACGTCGGTAAACTTTCGTGGCAAGTTCAACTTTGATTTTGAAGATATTGAATTTTATGTTTTGATGAGGTAGTACAAAAACTTTGAACTCATTTTTGAAAGCCTTAGAGGCTCCGAAAGGGCGTCAAAATTTTCTAACATATCAATTTGACATCCCTTTTTGTAGAGTGCTTCGAGAGGTTTCGAGCCCTCTAGAGACAAGTGCAAGATCTACAATAGGAGCTATGTAGAGGAGTCGATATTTGGGAAAGAAAGTAAAGTGATGATGAATCTGAAGAAGGGAATTTTGAAGAAGAGTGATAAATAGTCAGAGATCTTGACAAGGTTATGTTTTTACGGGCCATTTCCAAGATTGGAAAGAGACCAAAGATTGAGGCTTTGGCATTTTATGGAAATCTTAATCTAGAATAGTTGATCGATTGGCTCAATGATATGGAAGAGTACTTTGAGTATGAAAAAGTAGAATACCCTGAGAGGGTCATATTTGCAAAGGACAAGATGAAAGGACATGCTAAAATTTGGTGGAAAGAGGTTCAATTAGAGAGAAACATAAGAGGGAAGGAGAAGATAACAAGATGGGATTGGATGGTGGAAAAATTGAAGATACAATTCATTCCTATTGACTATGGGCTTGATTTTATAAAGAAAATGCAAGGATTGAGCAATCAGGAAAATTTATCTAGGGGTATACATAAGAGTTCTATTGAGTCCTTATCCAAATGGGTCATTCTGAAGCCAACAAGGATAAGGTTTCCCGTTACATAAATGGATTGAGGCTGAGTATTCAAGAAAACTTGATAATGGTAAGAATGTCTACCATTGAAGATACATATCAATTTTCTTTGAAGGTAGAAGGAAAATTGAAAAAAAAGTTTGAGATCAAGCCAAACAGAAGATATCATGGTGGAAAGTCAAGTGGATGGTCCTATAGAGGCCAAAATATAGATAAAAAGAAGAATGATGACTCTAGTAGAAATCAAATTCATAGGGGAAATAATTCCTATTGTCCTCATGATCAAAATAATGGAGATCAAAGAGGAAGAGGGCCATGGACAGGAAGAGGAGGTTTTCATGGAACATGTTTCCAATGTGGAAATGAAGAACATTGAGCTTATGAGTGTTATTGGAAGGACAAATAGGAGAACAAATGGTAATGCACGAGTTGCACACGTAGATGAGAATGCAAAGTTTGCGCATTTTGAGGATGTTGAAAGAGGAGAGGTCCTTGTTACCAGAAGAGCCTTGCTAAATGATGAGAAGGGACTTGAGAAAAGGAAGAATTTTTTTTGCACAAGATGTAAGTGTAATGGTTGTGTGTGTTTGAATGTGGACCTCTAAATCAGGCACAAATGCAACATAGTCATTGTTCAATCATGAGATGGTGAGTATGAACATGAATTGTCCATCTCACAACATCGATTGAATCGACCTGTTTCCTCCTATGTGGATGGGGTGTATAATTACTCTCAGAATGAGAGCCAACAACCATAGACCAATCCAGGATTTTCAAAACTATGATGATATGCAAAACTGAAATTAAACTAAGATGAATGCCATTAATCTAGAAATGCTTTTGAAATAAATATGAAATGCAAATTTATTTTAGAAGCACTTGAAATAAAGATGATATTATGCTAAGAACAAATAAGCAAATTAACTCTAATATGAGATGCAATTATACTAAAATGAGATATTAGACTAACTATGCAATAAAACTTTGAAAATAATGTAATAATGGAAACTAAAATTGACTATAGTAGAGATGCTCTAAAAAATTCCTCCCTCAAATGAAGAAATGAGGTCCATTAAATAAGCAAGCTTGAGGAGGGAATGAAGGGGTTCTTGATTTGAAACTCCTGACCCTTCATTTCCATTTGAGACAAAAATGCAAGAATTACTTAATAAAAAGAATGGAAAATGCCACACAGGTGGCCTTTCAAATATCTTGAATTATTAATTTAAAAAGGAGTGTCCATTCGAATAACAAGTAATTATTAATTCCTTTTTATGGGTAATTAGCTAAAGGGGGTAGATTTTAATTTAATTCTAAGCACTTAGGACTTTAGGATTAAATTAAATTATCATAGGGGTAATGTAGCTAATAAAAGTTGAAGACTCTAGGAATTAATTTTGATATTTAATTAATGAAATTTATGGTCTTTGCAATTGACATCAAGTCAAATTAAGTCAGGTAGGAGAGAGAAATTTTCCTAGGGAACTAGGACTTTGAAGATGTAAAATTGATGAAAATGCACCAAAATTAATTGGATTTATTAGGTGCCAATTTTAGGGTATCACATTTGCCCCTCTTTGAATTGATGTGTGAACAACGCATTGATTCAAAGAATAGTCTGAAGTGATGGATGACAAGAAATTTGGAAGTCTAGGTTAGGTTGCCAAGACACCAAGTGGATCAAAGCATGATTTTCTGAAGTCTAAGTTATATTGCGAAGACAACGGTCTTGATAGAAGATGAGAATCGGGGTTAGATTGCCCCAATGCCTAGAATGAGATTCAAATGCAAACTTAGGACTGTCTCCAGAATCAGGGTTAGATTTCCCCAATACTAAGCTCAGCCCTCTGAGACCCGGGTTAGATTGCCCAGATAACAGTCTAAGAGAGATTTCAAGAGCCATCTCCAGAATGAAGCTTGACTCCCAAGAATTAGGGTTAGATTGCCCCAATACCTAAAATATTTTGAGAACCATCTTCAGAATGAAGCTTGATTCCTGAGGATCCGAGTTAGGTTGCTCAGATACCTAAAAGATAGATGACCAGATAACTAGATGCGAGACACAAGATGCCCCTAGCAATGAGAACTGAAGATTCAGATCAGACTGATTCAAGAATTGATTCAACAAGATTCAAATGATGCAATCATCCTACCCCCTCAAGAGTGAAATTGAAAGATGACAATAGAAGGATGATCGACAACAAGAGGTTGTAGAGCAGAAGCAATTAGACTAGATTTGAGAAGCTGTAGAAGCAAATCAGAGCCAAGCGGAGGTCTTGTTGACTAAGTTTGACCATGGTTGACCAAAGTGGACTAGAGTTGACTTTGATGAAAAGAGAAAAGATCTTGAGAACATGATGCAAAGATGAGGGTCTGGCCAGAAGATGACGACAGAAGGTTGACTGCACAAGCGCCCGATCCCAAAGGGTCCCAAAATTTAAAACATGATTTTGAGCTATCTAGAGATGTCAGATTTTGATTTTGATCCCGAAAATGGATGCAAAATAGTCGATTTAGCCAAGGGTGCAATTTTCATGCAAAACGGAGCACTTTTGAAAGTTAGGTCAAAAGCTATATAAGGCCCAGAGGGGTCATTTTTCAATTCATTATTCACTTTTGTCTTCTTGTGAGTTTTGAGCTCTGATAGAGAAATGGAGGGAAGTATGAGAATTTTGGAAGCTTGAAAGGCAACTTTGATTTTCCTTGTGGAATCCACATAGCTTTTAATTTTTTCTCTTTTCTTCTTCATGTTGAGGTGCTTTTGATGACAATCCCTGTAACATGGATTTCAAGATCCATTTTTTTATTTTATTTTTTGGCTTTTGATTGTCTTCTTCTTTTTGAGGACCTTTGTGGTCTTTTGAACACCTCTATTGCTTTTCTTTCTTTGTAGTCACATGTCGATTAGATGGGACATGGTGACCTTGAGATATAAGTGGATTCTCGTTATTTTTGTTTTTATGTTGCACATCCAAGTTACTTCCAAAAGACTTAGGAATGGTGGATGAAAGATGCTTATATGACTGGTTTAGGTGGAGAGGTGGAAATGGAAGTGGACGAGCCACTTAACTCAGGGAGGAAGAGGGGGAGGAGCCGATGGGATGGGCTCAAGTGCAAAAGTATCAGCATCTCCTCATCATTTATGAGTGAATCAGATAGATCAAGAAAGTCATCTTCCATAGAACGTTGTCAATTGTGAGTTATCTTAGAAGAGTCAAATAAGTTTGGAGAAATATTATGTGAGCCTAACCGAGATGACATTTTCCAAGAATTAGGTCCCCTTTCAGGTGGCAAGAGCGCATGAAGATTCCATGAGACTGTAACAAGATGGGGTCTTACATACCCATGATTTTCTGGAGCAGTAGAAGTATAGCTTGGAGTAGATGGCCTAGGAGCCATAGGAATGATCTCCATAGAAGGGTGAGAAGGATCATAATCAATTTCTTGATCTGGAGGATTAGAACTTTCTCCTCTTTCAGAGTTGGCAGTAGTAGCATCTTTGTGTACAACATCAACTGATATTTTTGTAGTAGCATCTGATATGGAGTCCCATTCATAGTCCTTTGAGTTTACTTTGTTGTGGTGATGTTGTTTGATGTAATCAGATAGAGACATAGTAGGCGGCATATTTTCTTTATTGCTATCATCTATTGCAGGAGGTGTTTCTTCAACAGCAGGATCTTTCTCAGTAGCAGAAGTGTTAGAGTAATCTAGAAGAGGCATACCCTATGGCATACCCAAGATAAGGGAGACATCAGAGAATTTCTCCCATTCAGTATGTGTGCCATTAGAGTCAGAAGTAGTAGAAGTATGTTCTGTAAGGTGGATAAAATCCTCCTGGTGAGGACCAGGATCATGTTCTTGAGGTAGATAAGACTTTCTCTGGTGGTCAGAATCAAAATGTTGAATATTCAAGAGCCCTTCATATGTCATAGGCTAGATTTTTGTGTCTTCATTATTTGAATCCTTGCATGAATGAAAGTCATAGCTAGGTTGGTCAAGCTCATGGCCCTAATAGCCAATACCAAATCTATCTTCATAGGGTTCTTCACAAGAATGCAAAGATGGAGGAAGAGTTGTTAGTGACAAGATGGACTCAATCTGATATTCCCCCATGCCAATATCTTTGATCTTTAGTGTCTTTTCTATTTCTTTTAGCTTGGCATCATAGAACTCAGTGGACTCTCTATTGGTAGGAACAAAGTTGTCTGTCATTTGGGTAAGCATCTTAGCAGAGCAAGTATTTAGGCCAGCATTATTGTCAATGAGGACATGAATAACACGCTCAGGACCTTCCATAACTTCAATGTGTAGGGGAGCATCATGCGGATGGCTTGGAGAGTGATCATCTTCTTTAGAGAAGGACAAGTAATGTGGTGAGGTTAAATGACCCACCATAGATTGAAACTAGTCGAGATTGAGATCTTTGGGGATGTTTACCTTAGCGAGGGTTTTATCCATAAATAGTTTTGGTCTAGATGTCAAAGGCTCAGGACCTTTGAGAACAATCTTCACACAAGATCAAGTGATAGCATTCGCCCAAGATGGAGACAGTGTGGGGTTACAAGAGGGAGGTGCAGGGCCTCGCAAGACAAATGGAGCTTTGGGTTTAGGAGCATCTTCGCTCCTTGGAGAAATGATCATGTCACAGTATTCAACATCAACAGGTTCAATCTCATTGGTGACAATGTCGCTAGTATCATATGTATAGTTGACCACATCATTGGTACCTTTAGTCTTGGATTATTCACTTTTCCCATGAGGAGGAAAGGAGTCTTTAAATTCTCGATGATCTGAATTCCTATTATGGTTCTCCACCAAAGTCCTATAAACCACATTGAGAGGTTCTCCCAAGGAAGTGGAGTCACGCTTGGGTTGAGAGATCCAATGTTTGTTTCTAGCAAATCTTGAAGGTGGTTGAGTTTCCATCATAGCCTTCTCAGTGGCTTTGATCGTTTATATGCTAGAGCTGAGATTAAAGACAGACTTTGAGGGTTTTGGCATCACATTGTCAACAACCCTGTCATTCATAACATCTATGTTTCTATTGACAATGTTATCCTTATCCCTATTTGAGGGAGAAGGTCATTGCTTGTTGTCTTTGTTCAAAGTCAATTCTCCCTTCTTGACCATAAACGCTTCTATCCTCACAGCCCACCTAATCATATTGACAAAAGTGAAGGGACCTTGTAATCGTACTTAGAATCCAAAATTTGGGACAAGATTGTCCAAGAAGATATCAAGCTTTTCAGAGTCGGGTAATTCATTTGGATACTTCATGCATAGTTGTCTCCATCTTTGGAGAAATGTTAGGAGAGGCTCCCCTTGTCACTGTTTCAAATCGCAAAGGTCCCGGATGTTGACTAGATATCGAATATTGTGGGATTGATCATAACTATTTTCATTTCGAGACTGACTATGACCTTGGTCATTTTTAGATTGCTCATGACTATCGCTGAATTTACCTCCCCCTGGGAAGTGGAATAGATCTCCCATCTTTTTGGTAGTATTCTGAGGGGTCATGAAAATAAGATTGAAAGAGTCGATAGGTTTGATTCTAGAAAGTGACCCTTTAGAGCCTTGCTAGTGTTGAAACAATGGGTTACAATATTCTTGAAATAATAAGTCAGACTATATCTGAAATAATGGATTGTAATACTCTTGGAATGAAGAGGAATGTGAGGATCTCTCACAAAATTTAGATTTCATAATAGATTCGGGATGACCTATTTCTTGATTAGGAGATTCACTTCTATCTCGACCAATATTCTGAATGGGATAAGTTTTTCCACTTCTAGTCGTGACAGTCATAGACGAAGATGAAATGAGAGAGGACTCGGGGTAAAGCTAGACTCGGTCTCTAAGAACAATGCAAAGGAGATAAAGGCTAGAACAATCAAGATGCGAGATGGACCTGGTATGAATCATCAAGAGGTGGCTAGAATAGCCGAGATAAGACTATCGCAACACGAGATACAAAAGGCATAAAGAGATAAGGTAAACCAATGAGAGATGACATGAGTCAAAGAAAAGATAGATTGATTCCTAACTCAAAACAACCAGTTTCTGACAGTGAACGACAGGAAAGTAGAAAAATAGACCTCAGACAAAAAGCAGATCAGATAAAAAGTCAAACAGTCAATGGCAAACAGGTCTCTATTTTTGCAAACTAGGCTATAGTCTCGTGCAAGATAGTACCAGGCCACGCAAGAGAACACTGAACTTTGCACGAGAAAACAAAGTCTCGTGCGAGAAAGTGCTCTGAAGTGTAAAACCTCGAGCGGGAAAAGTGAAAAATCTGATAATCTAACATAATTTTTGAGGTTAAAGTTGAATTTTGAGGTACAACTTGAACTGATGTCTGACAAAAAATCCAGTTTCCTAACAAGTTTGAAGAGCAGTTTAATCAACAATCTCGTTTTAGGATTTCAAGCATTCGTTTAAAGACACAAAGGTTCAAATCAAGCAATTGTGATACAAAAAGTTGTCGTTGAAAGACCTATCAAGGACAAAGCAACTTGATAGCATCAGGGGAGTCTTTGTTTGATAATGATTGGACAATGTTTAAGACTCGATAACAAACACATAGCTTAGTCATATAAAGAAAATGGTGAGAAGCCAAAACCTTTGCCCCATTTCTTATGCACATACGTGCACCTCACACAGCCATGTCACCCCCTAGAGGGCACCTGTGTTTTTGGTGTTTCTAAGGACTCAACAATGTACATTCAAAGGTTACCCTTGTAGCAGGGGCCAGTGTCACAACCACCTCCAAATGTCTAGGTGTATGCCTATGATGGGAATCTACGGGAGAGATTCTTCCCCCTCCTTGTGCAAAGATTATGACTCCTTTCGGAGGTGAATCGGGTAGGCCACTAGCTATGACAAGTTCTTAGTAGGCTTTCATTCATGCTAAGCTTCAGTTCCCCTGATACAGGGTTGAGGCCTCGTAGCCACACCAACACCCGAAAGTCATACACCCCCGTAAGCAGGGCTAGGAGTGACACCGCTCAGTATAACAGATGGAGCCTTCTCAAGATGATAGTCAAAGTCTTGAGAAGGAAGCTAACATGGTTTTGGAGTCTTTAGACTCAACAAAACATTATTTATTAGAGTGAGGTGGAATCACCAGCAATAGGTGCGTACTCACTTGGGTCGTTCCCAAAGGCTCAATACTGACAGGCCCTCTAAAGGTGATACTAGACTTGGTTTAGATTCGGGGGTCAGATTTTTTGGTTCTCCCAAAGGGAGAAGAGCATACTTCTCTATCCCGTTTCCTCACCCAAACACATCAAGAAGATTCATCACCGAGTTAGCTTCACTCCACCACAACTACAAGATTTTGGGTTTCTGTTTCTTTCAAATAGAGAAGAGCATAATCCCTTGGCTAATAGAAGTGTAAAGATTCACTACCTTTCTCTGCTTCCCCAAGAATTTGTCATATTAGTAAGATCATTAGGATTTCGGGTTCATTCATGGTCATCACCTCCATGTAATGAAGAGCCAAATTCCCTACTCATTATCAAAATCCTCAAGAAATTTTAACGGAGCCCTATTTAGACTATGTGAATAAAAATAGGAAACAAACACAACATTTTTAGCAATCTTCGACTATCGGCCTGCAATCAAACCATTAGCATGTTTTAGTTCTTGGTCAAACATCCTGCAGAAAACTATTATGTTGTGAAAATGACAGAAAATACTAAGCAACAGCAAGCAGAAAACTGTTAGAAATCCAAAATAGAAAGACAAAAAGTAGGAAAATTTAGGCCACTGTCCTAGAATCTCATGCGAGGAAGTACTCCTTGGTGGGTGAGGAAACACAGGCTGCCACGCGAGGCCACACACTCTCACGCGAGGAAGTGCTACAGGGAGTAGAATCTTGCGCGGGACGCTCTAGATTCTCGCGTGAAGATCCGTACACAGGCAGTATGGACGCTCGACAGAGCATGAATTTTTATCAGAAAAAGATGAGAATGAGGCTAGAAATCAGATTTTCTACCCCACGGTGGGTGCCAAAATGTGTGTCTGAATGTGGACCTCTAAATCAGGCACAAATGCAACATAGTCATTGCTCAATCATGATATGGCGAGTTTGAACATGAATTGTCCATCTCACAACATCGATTGAATCGACCTGTTGCCTCCTATGTGGATGGGGTGTATAATTACTCTCAGAACGAGAGCCGACAACCATAGACCAATCCCACAATGGAGGATTTTCAAAACTATGATGATATGCAAAATTGAAATTAAACTCAGATGAATGCCATTAATCTAGAAATGCTTTTGAAATAAATATGAAATGCAAATTTATTTTAGAAGCACTTGAAATAAAGATGATATTATGCTAAGAACAAATAAGCAAATTAACTCTTATATGAGATGCAATTATACTAAAATGAGATATTAGACTAACTATGCAATAAAACTTTGAAAATAATGCAATAATGGAAACTAAAATTGACTATAGTAGAGATGCTCTAAAAAATTCCTCCCTCAAATGAAGAAATGAGGTCCATTAAATAAGCAAGCCTGAGGAGGGAATGAAGGGGTTCTTGATTTGAAACTCCTGACCCTTCATTTCCATTTGAGACAAAAATCCAAGAATTACTTAATAAAAAGAATGGAAAATGCCACACAGGTGGCCTTTCGAATATCTTGAATTATTAATTCAAAAAGGAGTGTCCATTTGAATAACAAGTAATTATTAATTCCTTTTTATGGGTAATTAGCTAAAGGGGGTAGATTTTAATTTAATTCTAAGCACTTAGGACTTTAGGATTGAATTAAATTATCATAGGGGTAATTTAGCTTATAAAAGTCGAAGACTTTAGGAATTAATTTTGATATTTAATTAATGCAATTTGTGGTGTTTGCAATTGACATCAAGTCAAATTAAGTCAGGTAGGAGAGAGAAATTTTCCTAAGGAGCTAGGACTTTGGAGATGTAAAATTGATGAAAATGCACCAAAATTAATTGGATTTATTAGGTGCCAATTTTAGGGTATTACAATGGTAAGGTATGCAATGTCATTATAGATGGTGGTAGTAATGATAACCTTGTTTCACAAGAAATGATTAATAAATTAAAGTTAGAGAGAAGGAAGTGTTTGCATCCCTACTGAACTTATTGGTTGCAGAAGGACCACAAGGATTTGGTTGATGAGCAATTCCTGGTAAAGTTCAAAACTGGAAACTATCATGATGATGTATTGAGTGATATTATTCCTATAGATATTTGTCATATTTTTTTAGGGAGACCATGACAATTTGATCGTTGTGAAGTACATGATCGATATGTAAATACCTACTCTTTGACAAAGGATGGAGTCCGACTCAAGCTGAAGCCTTTGAAGGAAACATAAGAAAAGGTATGTAGTAATGTGAGAATATGTTTAGTTGAGGGAAGGAAGTTTCTAGAATCCATGAAGCATGAGTATATGTGTTTTTATTTAATTCCGAAAGTTGATAAAGAGGAAATAGAAGATGTACTTGTGGAAGTTGCATACTTGTTGGATGAATTTTAGGATATTGTATCTGATAATGTACTTGATGGATTGCAACCAATAATAAATATTAGTCATCAAATGGACCTAATTCCTAGAGATAGTTTTTTAAATAAAGAAGCCCATTGAATGACTCTAGTAGAGAGTTAAGAGTTGAACATATAAGTGCAAGATTTATTCCGGAAGGGGTTAATTCGAGATATTTTTATTCCACATGTTGTACCTATATTAATAGCACCAAAGAATGATTGAGAATAGAGGATGTGTATAGATTCTCGAGCTACCAATAAGATCACTATCAAGTATAAGTTTCACTTGCCAAGGATGGATGACATTATGGATTGTTTTAGCGGAGTTGAGTACTTTACAAAGATAGATCTGAAGAGTGGATATCACCAAATTTGGATTAGAGAAGGAGATGAATGCCATATAACCTTCAAGATAAGGGATGAGTTGTATGAATGGTTAGTCATGCCCTTTGGGCTAACCAATGCGATGAGCACATTCATGTGGATCATGAACGAGGTATTGAAAGGATTTTTGAGTAAGTTTATTATTTTTTACTTAGATGATATTTTGATCTTAATTAATACATTGGAAGAGCATATAATGCATACTCGTAGGATCTTGGATAATTTAAGGGAAGGGAAGTTGTTGATTAATCTGAAGAAGTGTAGTTTTGTGAAGGAGTTAGTGTACTTGCGGATTTTTGTGTTAGGAGATGGTCTTAAAATGGACCTAGAGAAAATAAAGGATATTATTGAATGACCTACTCCAAGGAGTACTACTGAGGTAAGATACTTTTTATGGTTTGGCTAACTTTTACAAAAAAATTATCAAAAATTTTAGTAGTATCTGTGGACCCTTAACTAAAACCATGAGAGGGGATAGAAAAGAGTTTAAGTTGACTATAGTAGTAGGAAAGAGTTTTGATTTTGTTGAAAAGAAAAGTTATAGGGCAGCCTATTTTGGCACTTCTAAAGTTTATTAAGGTATTTCAAGTAGACTGTGATGCTAGTGGAAATGCCATTGGAGCTATTTTGAGTCAATAAGGTAAATCCTTTTCTTATTTTAGTGAGAAGTTGAATGATTCCAAAAGAAAATGTTATATTTATGATTAGGAGTTTTATGCTATTGTTTAGGCATTGAGGAAGTGGAGACATTATCTTTTTCCTAGAGATTTTTTTTGTTTATCGATCATGAAGATATACATTATTTTAATAGCCAAGAAAATTTGAATCAGAAACATTGAAAATGGCTTGAGTTTTTGTAGATTTACACTTTTGGTTTGAAGCACATAAGTGGTGAGGCCTAGAGAGCTTGCACATAACTTGTTACTCTAGACAAGACTAAGTGGTTGGATTTTATAATCCAATATGGTATGTTATTCAAAGGTAGCCAATTGTGCATTCTAAAGAGTTCCACGAGGGAGAACCTAATCAAAGATAAGCATAGTAGAGGATTGGCTAAACACTTTGGTTGAGATAAAACCATTACTCTAGTTAGTGAGAATTATTATTGGCCACAATTGCAGCAAGATATTAAGAAGTTTGTACAAAGTAGCATAATATATCCAATACAAAAAGGAACTAACTAGACTACAAGGTTATATTAGCAATTACTCATACTAGAGTGGCCATGGGAGGATATTAGTATGGAGTCTGTTCTTGGTTTACCAAGGGCTTAAAGAGGACATGATTCCATTTTTTTGGTGGTGGACAAGTTTTTGAAGATGACACACTTCAGTCCTTGTAGAATGATGAATGATGTTGCTCAAGTGGAAGAATTATTTTTCAGAGAAGCAGTGAGACTACATGGTCTACCAATGGGCATAGTTTCAGATCGAGACACTAAGTTTGTTGGGTACTTTTGGAGGACATTGTGGAAAAAGATAAAGACATATTTGAAGTTCATCTCAATGCACCATCTATAGATTGATGGATGGATAGAAGTAGTGAATATGATTTCGGTAAATATGTTGAGGTGCTTAGTAGGAAATAAACCTAATGGGTGGGATTTAATTTTACCATAGGAAAAATTTGCATACAATAGTTTTGTCAATAGGAGCACTGGTAAATCAACATTCTAGATTATATATGGAAGTAGTCCTAGAAATGCTTCATAATTAAGGAAGTTGGAAAAATGAGAGAAGAGTAGTGCCGAAGCTGAAGGCTTTGTAGAACATCTAAATAATTTACATGAAGAGGTGAGAAAACATATTAATAAAATGAATATTCTATACAAGGCTTAGGTAGATTAGAAAATGAGATATAAGAAATTTTAGAGTGGAGATGAAGTCATGGTTCATTTGAGAAAGGAGATATTTCTAGTTGGAACATACATTAAGTTAAACATGAATAAGTTTGGACTGAGAAAAAATCTAAAGAAGCTTGATTCAAGAAATGATTATGAAGTACAATTGCCCAGTAAACTTGATATTTCATGAGTATTTAATATTTCAGATTTGTTAGAGTATCGTGATGAAGGAAGATGAAATAACATAAGGACAATGGAATATTCCACCACCTAATTCAACTACCAAGGAGATAGATGACATCTTGGAAGCACAAGAAACATGAAATATGAAGAGTACTTGGTCAAATGGAAATGAAAACTTATTGAAGATTCATCATGGCAATACCTTGGTTTTCCTCTAAACACATGAGATGTGGCAATGTCCCTTCTCAAATTACCCTAGGTGTATGATGCAAGAGCATTTAGGGTGTAAGAGAAATATTTCATCACCCAAAAATATTGTCTAGTTTTTCAATAAAGGGATATCTTTGGGTAGGGTTACTATTTTTTTGGAAAGTTTACTATTTTTAGTAAGCTTTTTGTTTGAGCACAGACTATCCCAATTAATTCCCTGGAAATTCATTTTGGATATATAAGTCCACCGGTAAAGTTTCGTGACAAGTTCAAGTATGGTTTTGAATATATTGAATTTTTTGTTTTGACGGGGGGTACAAAACCTTTGAACTTAGTTTTGAAGGCCTTAGAGGCTCTGAAAGGGGGTCAATTTTTTCTCAGATATAATTTTTCCCTCTTAGGATGTAGAGTGCTTTGAGAGTTTTTTTAAATGGGGTTATAAAGACAATCGACTCAACAATTTGCAAGTTATGGCTTTCATAAGTTGTGCCACCAAGATTCAAGTTTTGATACAAAGGAAGAGAGAGAAAAATCACTTTAAAGTGAAAAATTGAATCATTGGGTGCCAAAATGGGAAAATGTCACTTTATAGAATATTCTAAGGTAGTTAATTGTGCTACTTATATAGGGATGAAGGGGGGCTTTAGGGATCACATCTAGAAGTGTAGATTGTGGCATTGTCTTGTAAATTATTATAATGATAATGCCCATTGGTTGTAGCATGTTACTTTTATGAATATTGTAATGTTATTTCATTGAAGATGATAGAAAGAAAGTGTTTATGTTCTTATCATTGTTTTGTTCTTGCAATTTTCTATTTATTTCCATGTGTTGTGTGTTTGGTTGAATAAGGGGAGTACCTTTCATTAGGATTACACGTCTACCTAAGGATTATTTGACAATGGTGTAGTGATTTGAGCTTGTCTATTCTCATGAATGTTAGTTATGATTGAAAAATAATAACTCAATCCTTTTTTAGAGGAGCTCTTTGGAAGCATAGAAACTAAGTAAGTGAAATAATGCAACACAGGCTTAGTAATCCTCATCCTTTGTATGATTATTTAATCAACCCACTTAGGATTGGTTATTTTATTTTTCTTTTCTTGCTAAGAACTTACTTTAGGTTGTTCTGGGTGTTATGAGAATAAGGAGATTTAGGAGTGGAGGTTTTTCATACAAGATAGGGAGTTCCATTATGGTATATAAAAGGTATGCACATGAAGAATCAAACCAAGGTTTCTTTGAGGGGGAACTTTTAAAGAACTTGAAAGGGAAGAATTCAAAGGTGGAAGAAAAGAGGAAAAATCATGGGATATAGGGATGGTGATCTAAAAGTTTCTTCACAAGAAGAATGGAAAGGTTCATCAATCCAAGTTAGTTATACTTAGATATCATTGAAAAAGGAGTATTTTGATTTTCTAAATATTGAAGTGTGATGTCCCCATGTTGAAATAGGATATTAATAATTAAACAATAAAATTTAATAAATAAAATAAGATAAGATAATCTTTAATATAATATCAAAATATTAATATAATAATAATATAAAAAATAATAATCTATTATAAATATAAATAATAATATATTATAAATATGAATAATATAGTCAAATAATAACAATATATAATGAACATATATAATAGTATTAAATATTAATATAATATAATAAAATTAAAATAAAACTAGCGTTGATTATAATTGAGAACTAAGGGTGGACAATGACTGTTCTGGAGGTGACAATTATACAAACGTAGACTAACAAATTCAACGCAAATAAATATGAGATTCATCTATTAAGGGATTCGTATAGTCAAGGAGAGATGACATAAATAGTTAGTGTTTATCAAACACGATGGTTATTAAGACACCAATGATGTAGTGGTAAGAGTTGTCAGATAGTCCAATGTGATGAAAATGCTTAGTATTTGCCAAACCAAGGAAATGGCATGATACAAGTTGTCAAACCAATTATATCAACTATTATCATTAACCAGTGAGAAAGTAACTATGAATAATTGATATTTGAATAGGCACATGATGTAATTAATGATACTGGTAACTAATAAGTAAATGATTGTTAGATATGAGATCAGATTACTGAGAGGGGGGGTGAATCAGTAATCTACCACATATCAAACTTTCAACCATTTAAAACTTTATCACTACATTCACAAGATTAACTTTAGTAGAAACAAATGAAAATATAACCATAAATACATCCAAGAAATAATGAAATACTTAACATAGAGATTTATCTCGTGGAAAACCAAATAGGGAAAAAAACTATGGTGGGGATTAGTACCCACTAAATAATGTAACTTTCTGAAGTACTCCCTATGAGGAGCTTAACCCTGTTAGGAGTTTTTAGAAACATTGTTAGATGATACCCAGTTAAGGGATTTACCTTAGGCCTGTTAGAACCTTTACCTTTTTAGGAGTAGCCTTGTTAGAGGACTTCAAACACAAGATAATGTGCCACCTTGTTACAAAATTTATAATAGGGATCCGCAAGGATCTGATTAAGGGATTTGAGCTCTTGTAACTGTTAGGGGATAATAGAGAGAATGAACTATTGAAAAATAAATAATGGCTCCACTGTACGATCAAGGTCTTACAAGAGTTGGGGCTAGGGTTTTGCCTACCCTATCCGAAAAGAGGAAAAATCTCCACAACCCTGCTCGCCTGAATCTAACTAGGCCACATGGTTCACAAGCTAGGACATCAATTTGTAAAGGTTCTGCCTTGGTACAACATTTAAAAAGGCAAAATTTCAATTTTGAATATGGGAACTACTCAAAACATAGATTCCCACTACAAACTTCCCCTAAATGAAATAGGGTGAATGGGATAGCGGATTCAACAGTGGAAAATAGGTCGAGGAACCCATCTTCTATCTTCTACTAGCAATATGAAGCTGTAGGGTTACTGAATGAGGGAAAGGGTGATGACCCTAAAAGGGTGCATGGAAACACCAAGATCAAAGATGTCCAGATGAGGAGGATACAATTTGGGTTGTTGGGGTCTTAGATAGGCCCAGTGCATCTTGAACACTCATAGAAGGAAACACAATAGTTCGTACCCCATGGGTGTTCTACGACGCCACCTTCCAAGATGGTTGATTTGGATGTAGCAGCAAACGATGAGGTAGAACATAATCTATCAGTTTTTTCTAATTTATCTTTGATTGGAAGGTTCAAAGGCCTCTACCTAATTCTGAAAGAGTTGCATGCTTGGATAATTATGAATTGGGATCCCATGCTTACGGGTTATGTCCAAATTTATCCCTCTACAAAAGGGTTTTTTTATTGTAGTTTTTGAGAAGATTCAAGATAGGAAAAATATATTGTGTGATCATTTCTGGTGCTGGGAAGAAAATTTCCCATTGATTCTTAAACTATGGCACCCAACATTTTTTCTAAACTCAAAATCCTTTTCTAAGATTCCAATCTAGGTGAGAATTCCCAACCTCACTTTGCATTTGTGGTTTGATTCTTGTTTGGAAGGAATAGGTGATTCATTGGGAAATTTTCTAGTGATTGATGAGGAATCCTCAAACCTGTTCCATTCCACATATGCATGCATTCTGGTTGAAATGGATGTTTTTGATGGTCTCATTGCATAAATTATGATTAAAACCTCCAAAGGTTATTGGAGGCAGACATTGGACTAGAAAGGCATGCCCTTTAGATGCATGAAATACTTTCAAGTTAGTCATATGAAAACTAAGTGTAACAAAGTGACTGTACAGAAGAAAGCCTCATGGTGGAAAGGGACCACTTTTCAAAATTACATGGTTGAGAAGAAAAGTGAGAAATAAAAGATTTTTTCAGAGGTTGTCATGGGAGAACAAACTCAGAAGCCTTTAGAGCCCCCTGAGCAGGATGGGAAACTTGAAATGTAGAATAAATTTTTTAATTTCAATGAGATTAATACAGTTTTGCAAAATAACAATGCTTTTTCCACCCTAAAAGGTAGAGAGAAGTGCAGGTCATCTCATGAACCCGTGTGGAATCCAGTTGAGAAGGATCAACTCCATCAGGAGAATTCAGAATGTGAAGAGAAAATGATGTATCCCAATAACATTATAGATTGGGAGAATGTGGCAGCTAGAGTTGAAGATGGTTGGCACATTGTTAAAGGGAGAAAATAGAAGAAAGAAAAATATGCCCCTTTCAATATGACTCTAAGATCTCACTTTGAGGGAAGGGGTATCCCTAAGTATCAATATATATAATCAGGGGTGGGTTTTTTTTTCTTATTGTTATTTCTTTTTTTGGAATGGTAGTACCCTCTCCTGTTACTACCCTTGGTTCAGGCTGAACCTCTCCCGTTCATCTTTTAATTCCAATAAATTTAGTGTTACAAATCAAAAAAAGAAATAAAGAGAATGAATTATAGAATATCACTACCTCTTCTTGATAAGATCTATTGAAGAAAAAAATATCTTCTCAATAGACTTAACTTTGCACTAGCTTGATCGCAACTAGTTCTTCACAACTGCACTTATCCAACACATGATCAACACTAGGAACTTTCAAATTCATCCTTTATATATTGTTCATCAAGAACTTATTTTTTCCACCACCTTAAATTAGCCTTAAACAACTTACACTTTAACTTTCAGAATTCTTTCTTGAATCTAACACATCAAGACACACATCTCGATGTATAAAATAATTTTCCTATACCGGGTTAGCCAATACAATGATTTACATAGAATTTTGTGTCAAGGAGTCAAACATGTTTTGACCAAACACAAGCTTCCTCTAGAATCTTCTTCACAAGATAGCATCACACAATGTGATGCCAGATCATCATCTCCAATATTTAAGACATGTCACTAGATCATGACTGACTCAATTGAATTCACTGCAACCTCTATACTGATCACCAGATAAAGATTCATCAGTTGTTTCTCAAGAACATAAATTCTTTGACCTATTAACAACTCCGACTCTGCTCACGGGTCACCTATCCTTCACACCAGTCACTCAAATGAGTTGTGATTATTGGAGTTGATGAGAAAACAACCCACAACTCCCAAGAACACATGCATGGAAACACCTGTCACCAAAAGAGAGAGAAGCAAGAAGCTAAAGAGGAAAAAACTCTACTCCAAAAATTGACAAAGACTAGTTTGAAGGATTGAAGAAGCCTCCAAAACTAGGAATGTTCTAGAAAATAGGAAGAAGGATGAACATGTACAACATCACTAAAGAAAGAAGATGTAAATTCTGTAAAGAAGTAATTGATGATCTGAAGATCCTCCACTAAAATATGACCAAGTATAGAAGACTGTAATTTGCATGAGTGCCCTCAAATGACACTATTAGAATCGGGAGGCAAACAAAGGCAAACAACTGAAGTTGAAGATACATAATACTATAATCTGCACGAGTTCCCTCAAATGACACTACTCAAATCATGAGGCAAACAAAGGAAAACACTTGAAATTGAAGATATAGATGGCATCAAAACACCAAAGTCTGAAGAGATGATCAAACAAAGCTGGAAGAGTGTGTCCAAAAAATAGGAAAGAAAGAGTGTCCATATGGTAAATGATCCATCTCATCGGAATGCATAGGTACCCAACCACTGCATCTGCCTAATACATAGAGTCAAATACTGAATACATAGCTCACACTATCAAACCAAGGAAGCAGTAGAACCAACGGTGGAAACCCCCTCATAATGTTGACAAGGGAGACACTAAAAAGATCATCCAATATGAACTGCATGATGAAAAAGAATCTAAAACATCAAAGGTGCAGAGAGAGTACAAACACATATAGAGATACCTAAGGCTAATGTCGTTGGAGGTGAACAATCTACAATAGGTAGAGATAATCATGCCATTGTCTCTCTTAAGGGTAATATGTCTATGCTATGGATTACCTATTCCCATCATGAAATGCATTTAGATTGTCAACCCAGGGATGTAGACTTGAAATGGGACATCACAGTTTGTGCACTAAGTTCCTTTAGGAGTCATAACACCTATGCTGCAGGAAGATAAAATGCATAAAATGAATCTATGCTATTGTTGCAAGAAAGTAAACACACTTGACTATTGAATGGAATTACTACAGAAAACTTATGAAATGAATCTAAGCCTGTCTAACAACTTAAAACATTCACCATACCTGTCTCTGCAAATGCTGTAAGAACAACCACAGTGGAAATGCTGCAGGAGTAAAATAGTAACTCTATTTGAAAATAGGAAAAGTACATGAAGCAAATCTATTCTAACTTAATCTAATCCACCTTCCAAGTGGGCCCCCTTGGTTGGCTTCTGCTAACTACTCAACACAAGAAATAATCCAAAATCACTCTTCCATTAAATCCTTCTTAACTGGTTACATAACAATTGAATAACTCATGAAGAATAGAAGAGAGAAACTTCCACTATACTGAATACATAATTCTATCTTTTCTCATTACCTACTAAATCAGTTAAAATCCCTTTATATCAAGGATTGATGCTTATTGAAAACATAACAGAAAAGTCTCATTAAACCTTGACAAATATGGAGGAGATAAAACAACCACGACATAATACAATTACTATTGACAACAGAATAATAGTTCTGAGGAAATATAGCAAGACTGATTCCCTATATTCTCTGGAACAAAAGCTCCTTCAAAGCATGGCATATCCATCAGAACCATGCTGGATTCTCCCACCATGGTTGGTCTTCTAACGCTCCTTCTTTAATGTAGATGTGTCACTCTTCATATCGCTTCATGTTTTCCTAAAAGGTTAGTAAGATTCGGTACACATATGCAAGTCAACATTTCAACTCCTACTTAAATGTTAGAACACAACTTGAAATAACTATATGAAGTACTACATTATATTTATAATAGTTAGCAAAACATATCACTCAAGCTACCCATAGATTTTGTGGCTTTAGTTGTACTTAGCATAAGTTCACATAAGTATAAGTCATAAATGTTTTGGAAATGTTTGTCAGAGCATCAACAAAATATGAAGATTATAACAAAATTAAGGCAATAATTGGACTCATCATCTGCCCCCTACTAACATAATGCTTGTCCTCAAGCATTGTATTTCCTGGCTATGGTCCTGAAATCACCAACGGTCATCTTTCCCTTCTTTCCACTTCTGAAAGTGTAGTAAAACCGCCTTGTGCATTCCAAGTAATTTTCTTGATGCTCTTCAACCAACTTATCCAATCTAGTAGTATTGATATCGTATAGGGGCCAAAAGAGTGTAAGTGGCTGGAAGGATAAAGGCATCCATAATTCCCTTCTGGGCTGTCATTCCAACTACATGTAATTAGTCACTCTATGGACAACTGCTTCATAATTAATTAGGCTATGTGGTTCTACTTTCCTGAAAGTTTTTGGCAATCTGTTCCACTTGCTTTTGACCCCTGAAAGAGCTCTTTGGGCTGTAAAATTGGGCATTGTCTGATAATCTCTGTAAACTTTATCCCTCAATGCAAATAATTTCTCCCCGATTTCAGGCTTTGGTCTCCCATAAGTCAAATTGAGCCAATCCCTCAAAAGAACATCATGCTTATGTGACTCAACCCTTAATGGAAAAGGCTCAGATTTCTACAGATCCTTGTAAGTGTTCAGCTATCTGTCATAGTTTGTCTCATTATGCATCCATGAAATCAAGTCCCTTAAGTGAATATCCCCTATATAGAGCAGAGGATTCCACTTTGTTTCATGTGGGATAATAAAATTGTGCAAATAGAACTCACATAACAGATTTTGTTTCCATGATGGTAGAGTCTGATACAAACCATAGAATTCTTGGGCCGACTTGAATTCATAATCAATATCCTTGATTGTCATCATAAGCTGGAACAACATAAATTTCTCCTTTAAGCAAATAGCATATACCCTAGGTGGCGGCCTACAAGCTATGACCTGGTAAGCTAGTTTTAGGGCCTTGTCCATTTTCTTTTTTTGTTTCTTTAGCTACTCCTTGAGAGCTTCAATTTCCTCATCCTTATCAAACATCTCCCTTTGCATTTGATTTCTTCCCTTCTTCCACCATGTCTTCTAAAAGATAAAATGGTTGTATAGATGAAGGAGGACATACTAAATTGTTGATGAAGGGAACTCTTGCATCTAAACTTTCTTTTTCTTCTCTTTAGCAGCCTGCTGAAAGTAGTCAGTGAACCATGTTGATCGATAGGGTATAATGGATACATTGGAATATACAAGATGCTGAGGAGGAGTAGATTGAACATTCACATGAATGCTCTCTTGCATTACATTAGGGCTCGACTCAGGCATTCCTTGATCATTTTGTGGCATGCTACTGCTAGGTTCTTTCTCATTAGGAGGCTCCTCCATATGATGGGGTTCTTCCTGTGTAGGGGAGTCATCAGGAATATATTCAACAGAGGGATCTATAGTAGGTTTTGGTGCTGGAATAGTTGGGTTTTGAAGGGAAGGTGGAGACACTTGTCTTTGCATGGGAGGGCTTCTACACACAGTTGCCTCTTCAACCACTATGGTTTTAGGTTGGAAAGACCTTTTTGGCTTATGTGCTATAGGAGTAGATGCTGCAGGAATAGTTACTGCAGGACTCAACTGTTTTCTTTTACTTATTTGAATTGTAGGGTTTGAAATTTCACCTTCTAAGTTAGGGATTTCTTTTCTAACCTTCTGTTTTCCTTTTCTTGAGGAAGAAGTGGGTATATTACTCTCTAGAGTAGGTTCAGAAGATTGGTTTTCTGGGGGCAATTTTGGTTCTTTTTCTTTCACAGCTGCTTCTTCAGTAGGGATGGAAGATTCTACTGCATCTTCTAGAGGTTGGGCTATAGGATTTACTTGGGGTTGCAAAGTTTTAGATTAGACAAATTCTGCCCATGACATGGGGGAAACATCCCTAAGAGATTTTTCAACCAAAAGCTTGATTAGGGCATGGTGACTAATGGATTTTGTATTTCCCTTTTGAGTTTCCTCGACATTGATACTTAGCATATTATAAAGAAAATTGGGAATATTAACCTAAAGATTATGCCTAATACAACTAAGCAGTTTAAAATGATGAGCATGCAGGTTTGAAAATATTCCTTCACAAGTTAAATACCTGATGATGTGCGTAGCCAGTTCTGGAAATGGCTATGGAAAGGACAATCTACTACACCCCTGCTTAGTAATTTCAAGCGAAGGATCAGCTGACCTAGAGAACTGAGGTTGAGATGACTTGGCATCATGCTCATTTGGATAATGTTCTCCCACAAATGGTAACCCTGTAACTTTTGCAATTATCTCTTCAGTAGCAACAACTGTCAATCCCCATATAGTTGCTTGTCCTTCTTCAATTGTACTCATGAGTTCTGCTGCAACCTCCTCATTAAACTCTGTCAGCTGAAGAAAATAGCCAAGCCAGCCACATGCATTGAACCTACAGATTGCTTCAACATTTGCTAGAAAAATACCATGGATGATTGGTTCATGTCTCTGTAATTGTCCACCCCTCTTAATAATGCCCAATCTCTAATTTTTCAGCTCTCCAACCCATTGCTAAGCTTTCGATTTCTCTGCAAATTCCCTCTTTTGAAATGCAATTGTGATTCTTAAAAATACTGATATTTTTGCTTGCATTACCTTTGTTTTACTTGACATGAACTATAATAATGGCATTGATTTCAGAGGACATCAATACCTTAAGTGCAAGTTACCTCACAAATTAATTATGATCCTTTTGAAGTCATGTCAAGTTTAGGAAATCAGAATTTGAAAGTACGGGAAATGTGTGAAGGATTAAAAGAATTAATGGAATGCAACCTAAGTACAACACTAATGTAACAGGGTATGACAAGGGTAGTTTAGGAATGACACTTGGAAGTTAGTACACTTCCCTTGCCCTCTACGAAAGTTGAACAAGTGTCCTCACTTGTTAAATTTAGCACGAGGTTGGGAAACTGGCTTAATGCATATATTATACATTTAATGTAGTGCTAGATATAATTAATTAAACCTGTGTGCTAAAAGTCAGTAAGGAGTTCAAAAGTTGTACTTGGTGATTAGTTATCATACAAGAATGTGAGTTGATGAGAGTGTCAATTCTGGCGGCCACATAAGATTACTGACGTGGCATTTTATTGAAAGCATTTGAAAATAGAAATTATGGGTGACATGGAATTTGAGTGGGTGGTAGAAATAGGAATGAGATGAGTTGGTGAGAAGAAAAGAGAAAAGTGAATGAAGAAATATACCTCATTAAATGAAGTTTTATTATGAGTTCTAGCGAACATATGTCATGGTGATGCTGCAAGAGGAAGGCTTTCACCTTCTACTGGAGGAACTATTTCTTGAGGGTCTGCTAAACTATGCATGTAGAACTATTTCAAGAATTCTTCTTTGGTTTGAGGCTTGTGGTACAAGCACAAGTGGTGTCCATTGAATAGCAGCTTAAATTGTACTGGGTCAAATGTGGTTAGCTAAATTGCTCCATTATCAAAGACATATTGAATTTCATAGGGTCCTAACCATCTAGTTTGCAGCTTTCCTAGGTTCTCCTTGAATCTGGAATCATATAATAAAGCCCAATATCCTACTTGAAATTGCTTGTTCTTGATATGTGAATCATGCCATCTTTTCCTTTTATTCTAGATTAGCTCTATTTTTTCCAATGCTGACTTGCGCATTTCATCCAATGAGCTGAGATGGAGGAGACGTTCTATTTATGTTACAGGAAGATTGATGTCTAGCTCAAGTGTTGTGCACAATGTTTTGTATTCAAATTCAATGGGCAACATTGCTACTTTTCCATACACCAATTCAAATGGTGTGAACCTTGTTGTTGTCTTCCATGTGGTATGGTAAGCCCAGACTGCTTCTGTCAATTGACTGCTCCAATCCTTGCGATGCAAGTGTACTGTCTTTGTTAATATTGCCTCTATTTCTTTGTTTGTCATCTCTACCTGTCTGTTTGCTCGTGGATGATAAGGACTAGACTTTTGATGCCTTATGCTATACTCATTCATTAGCTATGTGATCAGGTTTGATGTGAACTATGCTCCTTGGTCTGTTACAAGCTCTTTGGGGACTCCATACCTGGTAAAAATTTCTTCATACAAGAATTTTGCTATTTTTTCATTCCTTGCATTCTGCATAGCTTTCACTTCGACCCATTTTGTCAAGTAATCTGTACAAACCAAGATGTAGGATTTTCCATTTGATGGAGGATCAATTGGTCTGATGAAGTCCATACCCCACTTATCAAAGGGTGTCATTACTACTTGTGGATTAAGTGGCATCTCATCTGATTTCATTGGACGACCCATCCTCTAACACTTATCACATTTTTTTGGTATAACTAGCTGCATCTTTATGTAATTGAGGCCAATAATATCTTGTTGTTAAGATTTTCAGGGCTGTTTGCTTCACTGCAAAGTGACCTCCACAAGGCTCATCATGACAAGCATGGAGTATATCATATACTTCATCTTCTCTTACACACCTCATAATCTGATCTGGACTAGTGTAAAATAGATTGTTATCTATCCATGAAAGCTAAAAGCTTTTCTCTGCAAGATTTTTCTTGTCTTTCTGAGAAAAATGTGGGGGCATCTTATTTGCTGCAAGATAATTGGCTATGTATGCATACCATGGGTTTTTGATTTCTATATGGAACAAGTGTTCATCTAGAAATGTATCTTCAACCTGAGTAGTGTCTTCATCAACATTTTGTAGTCTAGATAAGTATTTAGCAACTACATTGGCCTTCCCTAGCTTATCAACAATTGTTATATCAAATTCTTGCAATAGTAAGAGCCATCTTGCCAATCTACCTGTTATAGCAGGTTTGTTCATTAGATATTTTATTGCAGAGTGATTAGCGTGAACAAAAATGGGATAGCCCGTGACATAGTGTCAGAATTTGTTCAATGCATAAACTACAGCTAGGATTTCCTTTTCAATAACTATGTAGTTCAATTCAAGGCCATGGAGGCTTTTACTGATATAGTAAATTGCATTCTCAAGGTTAGTAGGCTTTTGTCCTAGCATAAAACCTATGGCATAATCTGATGCATCTATATGGATGTGGAATGGAATAGACCAATCTAGTCCTTTTAGGATTGGTGCAGTTGTTAGGAGTTTCTTTAGCTGCAGGAAGGACTTATCACATGCTTGTGTCGACTTAAATTCAGCTTCTTTGGTAAGCAATGTATACAAAGGACTAGCAATTTGACTAAAATTTTGAATAAAGCGTCTATAGTATCCAACATGTCCTGGAAAAGATCTGACATCTTTTTGTTTAGTAGGAGTAGGTAGTGTAAGTATTACCTCAACTTTAGCTGGGTCGACTTGAATTCCTGCTACTAAAATGAAATGCCCAAGTACCACTCCTTCCTGCATCATCATAAAGCATTTCTCACTATCAAGGGATAGATTATGCTCCTTACACCAGATTAGTACCTTTTCAAGATTCTTCAAAGCCTCTTCAAATGTAACTCCAAATGTTGTAAAGTCATCCATATATATCTCCATACAGTCATGTGATATGTCAGCAAAAATACTAATTATAGCTCTTTGAAACATTGCTGGATCATTACACAACCCAAAAGATAGAACAAAATATGCATATGTCCCCCATGGACATGTGAACATAGTCTTCTCCTGATCCTCTAGAGTAATAGTTATCTAACTGTATCCACTATATCTATCAAGAAAGGAAAAGTACTTCTTATTGGCCAAAGTATCAAGTACTTGGTCAATGAATGGTAATGGGAAGTGATCTTTCTTGGTAGCTTTGTTTAACTCCCTGTAATCCACATAGATTCTCCATTTACCCCCCTTTTTGGGTACTATAACTAGAGGTGATACCCATTTACTATTAGATATAGGATATATAAAGCCAACATCTAAAATCTTTTGCAATTCAGTTTTGACTATCTCCCTTAATGTTGGGTTAATCCTTCTTTAAGGTTGATGAAGGGGTAGGCTTCCTTCATTGATATATATCCTATGAGTACATAGTGTAGGGCTTAATCCCTCCATGCTCCCATAGTCGCATGCAAAGGATTTCTCATGTGTTTGCAGTAGTTTGGTTACTTTCTCCATTTGTTGTGAAGGCAACTTATTATTCACATGGAGATTATGACCTTTAGAAAGCTCACCAGTAGTTGTAAGGTCAAGCATGGATACTTCAGGGATAGGACTTGTGTTTACTTCACTAGGTAGCAACTGGTGGATAATATTAGGTTCTAAAGGTAATACACAACTCTCAAAATTATCTTCATATGTGCTTAACTCTAACACATAACTCTCAGATATATCTTTGATTACAACACAATCATTATTAAGAATGTTCCAAATGACTTCATCTTCCTCTTGCAGCTTTAGAAAGGATTGCCTATGTAACATCATGAGCTAAACCAAAAAATTTAGTTCTTCTTCCCCATCTCCTAAGTGTGGCCATATAGGTGTACTCAAATCTAGCTGTGGTTGAGCTAGAGGATACAATGCTAGTTTCTTAGTGGCTTGCCCATCTAAAATTGTCATGTTTCCTGATCTACAACTTATGTTTGCATCAATTGTTGCTAACCATAGAAATCCTAGAATAATAGGGTAACCAACAAGATTGACCTTTGGTGAGAGGATCATGAAATTAGCAGGGTACTCCCAAGAATATAAGGCCACTATTATGTCTTCTATCATTCCATCAGGGGTAACAATAGAGCTATCTGCTAATTGCAATATTGTTGGAGTAGCTCTCAACCCTTCAATGCTCAATTTATGCATAGTATCCTTAGTCATTACATTAATGACAACACCTAAGTCTATTAATGCATTTTTGACAGACTGGCCATTAATGATGATATTCACAACTGGACTCCCTAGATCTGAATATTTTGGAATTACTAGTTTTCCTAGCATGATATCAGCCAATTGTCCTATAACATGAACTGTTGTAGGATCCTTTTTCTTTCTTCTAGGCTTTTTAAGACAAGCTTCTTTTATTGCTTTTCCATAAACTAGAGCATCTTTTATTGCTTGAAATAGGGGAATCTGGACATGCATGTTCTTAAGTTGGTCAATGATATCAAATGGCTGATCTTCTTCTTTTGGTATGGGCTTCTCCATGCTGCGCCTTTGGGGAAAAGGTGGTTTAACTGATGTATGAACATTAGCTGAGTTGGAAACATTTTTTGATGCAACAGTATTTGGAAAATTATTCTCTGGAATCGGTACTACTATGGAAGGAAGGTCTGGCACTTCAGAGATAAGGGGTGGTTCAGGTGTCGACAAGGTAGTACCTGATCTTAGGTGTATATCAGCTATATCAAGTGCATAGGCAGGGTATTGTTGAGCATTGGTAGCATACATTTTTTGCTGTGGTTATTGACAATTGGGATTCAGTTGAGGTTGAGCAGGTAATTGTGTCTACTTTTGAGGACCTACATTTGGAGGTGGTGGCATTATTTTAGGTACATTTGTTGGAGGTGTTAGAGGTGGATATCAAGGATTTGGATTAGGCCATTGCTGAGGTCCTCTCCACTGCTTAGTGGGATACCAATTTCCTTGTGGTTGTTGCCATTGGTTCAGAAATTGTGACCATTGGGGTTGCTATGGAGGATACCACTGATTCTATTGATTATTTGGCCAAGCATTATTCCAAGTGGGTTGATTATACTGTGGAGGACTTTGGACATTCTGGTTTTTCCGCTGACTATTATAAGGACTTGAAATTTGTAATGGGTCTTGAGGCATACCTTGTCTCATGGCCCATGGCCAACATTGAGAAATAAAGAATACTTTCTCATCCTCTCCTTCTATCTTCAAGTATTCAGTTGGAAGATGCTGATTCTCTAGGTTTGCAACCAATTTTCACTGACAATCCTTCTTTTGTTTGCAGCAATGAGGACATTATTTATCTAGCTGCACCTCTGCGTCTTCATGTTTCTTCTTAGTAGCCATCATGTCCAGGTGTGTAGCAACATCATTTGTGATGTCTTTCTTGAAGTCTGACAATAGGTTTGAAATCTCCATCTTTGAAATACCAGAGCCACTTCCTTTGGTCGACGTTGAGCAAAATCCCCTTCCTTTCTTGACCGCTTCTCTAGAATAGTTCATACAAATCTTCTGAAGGTCATCCCAGGAAGACTGAGATATATCACCTCCATCCATGAGGTCTAGAGGTGCAAGACAATTTTCATTCACCCCTCTTAGAAAAATTAGCTTTTGTGAATCCTCCTACAATGCATGTTGCGGGTTCTTTTGTAAATTAATTAAGAAGCATGATATGTAGTCCGGTAATGTCTCATCTTCCCTTTGTGACATATGGAAGATGTCATCTCCTTTTGAATCACTTCCCTTGCAGTATTCTTTATACTTTCTTAGAAACAAATCTCTCATTCCATCCCAATTAAGCTTATGACTATCAATATTATAGTCAAAACTTTGACACAGAATGTCAAATTTGAAAAAAAAGGTGTTAGGATCCTCTGTAACAAAGCCATAGAACTTTGGAAGTGCTGAAGTAGGTATGTTCTTGAGGTTAGGATTGTTAATAAGACTTGGAATTGGAAATGTAGGAGGTTCCATTACTGGAGGTGATGCCACAATAGGTAGAGATAATCATGCCATTGTCTCTCTTAAGGGTTATATGTCTATGCTATGGATTACCTATCCCCATCATAAAATGCATTTAGATTTTCAACCCAAGGATGTAGATTTGAAATGGGACAACGCAGTTTGTGCCCTAAGTTCCTTTAGGAGTCATAACACCTATGTTGTAGGAAGATAAAATGCATAAAAGGAATCTATGCTATTGCTATAGGAAAGTAAACACACTTGACTATTGAATGGAATTACTATAGAAAACTTATGAAATGAATCTAAGCCTATCTAACAACTTAAAACATTCACTATACCTATCTCTACAAATGCTGTAGGAACAACCACAGTGGCAATGCTGCAGGAGTGAAATAGTAACTCTATTTGAAAATAGGAAAAGTACAGGAAACAAATCTATTTTAACTTAATCTAATCCATCTTCCAAGTGGGCCCCCTTGGTTGGATTTTGCTAACTACTCAACATAAGAAATAATCCAAAATCACTCTTCCATTAAATCGTTCTTAACTAGTTACATAACAACTGAATAACTCATGAAGAACAGAATAGAGAAACTTCCACTATACTGAATACATAATTCTATCTTTTCTCATTACGTACTAAATCAGTCAAAATCCCTTTATATCAAGGATTGACGCTTATTGAAAACATAACAGAAAAGTCTCATTAAACTTCACCAAATATGGAGGAGATAAAACAACCATGACATAATACAATTACTGTTGACAACATAATAACAATTCTAAGGAAATATAGCAAGACTAATTCCCTATATTCTCTAGAACATTAGCTCCTTCAAACCGTGGCATATCCATCATAACCGTGCTAGATTTTCCCACCATGGTTGGTCTTCTAATGCTCCTTCTTTAATGTAGATGTGCCACTCTTCATATTGCTTCATGTTTACCTGAAAGGTTAGTAAGATTTGGTACACATATGCAAGTCAACATTTCAACTCCTACTTAAATGTTAGAACATAGCTTGAAATAACTATATGAAGTACTACATTATATTTATAATAGTCAACAAAACATATCACTCAAGGTACCCATAGATTTTGTGGCTTTAGTTATACTTAGCATAAGTTCACATAAGTATAAGTCATAAATGTTTTGGAAATGTTTGTTAGAGCATCAACAAAATATGAAGATTATAACAAAATTGAGGCAATAATTGGACACATCAGGAGGAACACTCACATGAAAAAAGTAGATGATAAACAAAGGAAAACATCAAACCCCCTTGACACTTTATAATGGAGTGCAAGTACATAGAGCACAAACATGTGCAAGATCCCATACATGCAATACAATGACACTTTATCTTAGTGCGTGTGCATAAAAGAATGTTATAAAAGTGAACTATACACTGCTCAAAGAAGAGCGAAGGCTTCTGAAACAAAAGAACAGCCAAAGATGAGTCATCACTCAAGGGGAAGAGATCCCAAGACTTGCAACGTCCAAGATATCCACCAGATTGCAAAAATGAAAGAAACTGAATAAAATATACATGGAGAAAAATCTAGAAAAATGACTCACAACACTAGAAATATATCTAAAAAATATTTTCAATGATATATCATTTTCCCAAAATGGAGTCCAGATGCGCAAGATAGAGCTCTTAGAGTGCAAAATTGAACATTTGGATTTGACAATAAAAACACCATCAAAAAAGAAAAATTAGAAATTTAAACCTCCATATCTAGATAGAGCTTGGAACCAGCTTTTCGACGATATCACGTTTGCTTGATTTTGACACTGTATGCTCAAGTTATGAGAAAAAAACCATAGGTATGTTGAAGGGCCTAAACAATAGTGTAGAAGAGTGCTGATGCATGTTGATGTCAAAAAATGATGAGCTTAAAATTGATAGTCGTATGGCTGTCATGGCCAAAATTCCCCTGGGGGCTGAAAGATCTAGGCCCCTAGTCACCATACGACTAGGGGATGAGGTTGCATCCACTTGGGGGTTAAATTTGATGGCCAAATGGTCGTTTCCACCCAAAAAAAACATAAAATTCAAAATTGTTGTACTTGCATCATGATACGTTCCAGGGTCGTACGACCCTAGTATGCAAAAAATATTGCCTTAGAATGCAACGTCATTTGAATTAAATGTGTCTTATATGGATTTGGGGGTTCTTGGCCATTGCGAGCTCAACAGTGAGGTCTGTTTGAGCAAAAAATTCTTGAAAATACCAGTGATCTCCTTAGGATGTCCCGAGGCCAGTGCAAATTTTTTTTGCCACAGATTCTAACTTATCTAGGGGTTCTTGGATGCTTTGAACATAAATTTGAGGCCCGTTTGAAGGTAAGATGACCAGAAAGAGATCCCCCCAAATTCAATAGAAAAACCCTCTGAAACACAGATCTGACGAAGATGACCAAATCTCTTAGAAAGAGGACATGGGAAAATAGATCTGAAGCTCTCATATCATATTGGAGTTGATGAGAAAACAACATGCAACTCCCAAGAACACCTACATGCAAACACCTGTCACTAAAAGAGAGAGAAGCAAGAAGCTAAAGAGGCCTGGACGCATGGATCCATGAAAGAGGAGATATTCTTTATGTGCAAAAACAAAAGTTGCAATTCAATAAAATGAATGTTTGTAAATAAGATTACAAGAGAGATCAATCCTTATAAAAGGATATCAAAACCCTAAAAGGGTGAACAAACTTAGGTTGCATGATAATAATTAATTATTATATGCCTAATGTTTAGCTTAAGAAGAAAGAGATAATAAGTGACTTAGTAATTAACTCAAACATGATTTAATTAATAAGAAAACAACTTATTACTCTAACAATGATTGTAACATATCTTCTAAACACTATTGTCCACCATATCTTGTAACCGCATCACATGAAATGACAAAGATTTGAGAAACCAATCAAATCACCTATCGCCTATCACCAACTATTCTAGAAATTGATCTATCCACCTTCATCAGATTGTAACTTCCTTATTGATCTTCATCAATAGTAGGGGTCATGCATTTAAAATTGAGAGACATCCTTACATCTCTTATAAGAATTTCTACACCTAAAACTTATCACAACACCTTGAGCATCATACATATACTTAGCAATATACTAGCAACACTAAGTCAATATTTTACATCAATGACAACTCAATAAATGATCATCATGCAATCAAATATTTTTCATTACAACACCAAAAATCACTTATCATCACTGCATTAGTTATACCAATAATCTCCCCCTTTGGTATTGATGAAAACACTCTCTTCAATACCCACTTTTGCGTGATACATTCTACATTATGCTTAATATCAACAACACTAGGAACATAAAAGTGTTCCCACTTTTGTCTTTACCTGATCTTTCAATTACTCCCCCTTGCACTGAACTTCTCTCATCTGCATTGCTAAACATTCTCCTTACTTCTTTACTTACTTTCTTCCTTACTTTATCTCCCTTAATTTCTCTCCCTTACTTTATCTCCCCCTTAAAAATAATGCCAAAGGCATCAAACACACTTGATATCTACTTTTTTGTTCCTAAATAATCCATCATATCACTTCATAAACTTCTCCCCTTAAGGAGTATCCCCACAACATCAATCCATATATAAAATATTCACTGAATAAAATTAGATTGATGCAACTTCATCTTCTTTAATTCAATTCAGATAAGGGAATAACCCCTAACTTACTTCTTAGATACTCAAAAATGTATCCTTAGGTAATGGCTTAGTGAAAATATCAATAACATGCCTCCTTAGTTGGCACATACTCCAACCTTACTTCCTTTTCATGTACCTATTCTCTAAGAAAATGATATTTGATAGCTATATGCTTAGTCTTAGGGTGCATCACTGGGTTTTTAGAAATATTAATGACACTTGTATTGTCACAATAGATAACCACCATTTCAGTTACCTTCTCTTGAATTCCTTAAAAAATCTATTTAATCCATACTTCCTATGTATAATTAATTGCAATAGCAACATAATCAACTTCAACTATGGATTGTGATATATAGTTCTGCTTCTTGATTTTCTAGGATACAAGCCTATCAACAAGAAATATTGCACCTCCACTTGTGCTCTTCCAATCATCAAAACTTCTTTCCCAATCAACATCAATAAACACACTTAAAGATAAATCACCTTTATGCCCATACCACAGACCATAATCTTCAATTCCCTTAAGATACATGAATATTCTCTTCATCGCAATCATATGTGATTCCTAAGGATTAGAAGAAAATATAGCCACTAATCCAACTTCTTGTGCTATATCCAGTCTACTGTGCAACATATACTGTAGCTTACTAATCATGGAACTGTAAATAATCTCATCCACCTCTTCATAATCATCTTCTTTTGATAATTTTCAATCGATTACCATAGGGATGCCAACCAATTTTGAGTCCTCCAACTCAAATGTCTTCGACATCTCTAGCACATATTTGGACTGATTGATGTAGAAACCTTCTTTCAACTTTGAACCTACAATCCAATAAAGAATTTGATCTCACCGATCATAGACATCTCAAATTCTTTTCTCATCTCATCTGCAAATGATCTACTCATCTCTTCATTACCACCGAAAATGATATCATCAAAAAGTATTTATGCAATTAGTAACTTATCATCTTTCTCAATCTTCAAATATACATTACTATTGTCACTTGTTCTTATGAAACCAATCTGAATCAGATATGAGTGCAATCTCTCATACCATACCCTAGGTTCTTGCTTCAATCCATATAAGACTTTCTATAATTTTCACACCATGTTATTACCTTCTGTATTGGTAAATCCTTCTTGTTGTTCATTGTATACCTCTTCTTCTAATACACCATTGAGAAAATTTGACCTAACATCCATTTGATATACCTTGAATCATTTGTAAGAAACATATGCAAGCAGTATCCTTACACCTTCAAGTTTGGCTACAAGGGAAAATGTTTCACCATAGTCCAGGCCTTCCTCCTATGCATATCCTTTGCATGAATCTTTCTTTTTTCCTTACCACTTCACCTTTTTGATTCATCTTATTTCTGAAAATCTACTTAGTACCAATTACATTCTTGTCCATCTGTAGTACCTCACCTCTAGTCCAATTTTATAAATGTTATGATTATTCTAGGATGATAGATTATATGTTAGGAAATTATTAATGTTTATGATTTTATTGACCCCATACTTGCATGTATATGGTTGATGTGTTTGTTTTACATTTTTGTTTGACGTACCTAATGTGGTTGAGGGACGAAGTCATAGTTACTTTCTTGCAAGATCCACACGATCGGCCGATCCCCGCTATTGTCTGTTATATATTTATATATGTTTGTACATGCAGGTGTTGTATGCAGGTTCACAGGTACCGGGCATCGTCTTCCCTGAATTGTCAGGATGAGCATGCCCTATCACAATATCTCAAATGGTAAGAGAGGGGAGATAACACGGATCCAAAACCCTATCCTAAGCCTGTTTATCCTAATTGTTGGATAAGTATTTGTTGACTACCCTATTTGAATTTGTCAAGTTGACAAAGTTTGTGGAATCCCTATCTTGAGCTTGTATGTTTATTTGATGATCTTGATTTATTGCTGTTTGATTATGTGATTTTTTTATAGTCATGGAAAGTAATATTATTTTTGGAAAAATAATATTAAATGTATTTCCTATGTTTTGTATGATTAATAATTAATTAAAAATCAAATATTAGGTTATTTGGTTTTAATTAATTAATTATGTGAAAATAGGATTATTATTGTTCATTAGATATTAAATTGTTAAATTGCATGTTTTAATGATGTTAGGAATATTAAATTATTTAATAATAGATTTTATTATTAACATGTGCTTTATTGAGTTTGAATGTGATTTATTTGAAAAAGGAGTCAACTTGTCTTTAGGAGACTAAGTTGAGTTGTGCACAATTAAATATATTTTTAATTATTAATTGGTATTTTTCTTTCAACTCAAGAGGGTGAGTTTGAATAGGAGATGTCCTATGAGTCATCTAGGGTTTGCATGAATGGTGGAGTTGAATCCCTAATAGGGGGATTTTTCTTTCATTTGGATGGGGAATCAGGTTGTTGGAGATTTGTGAAGAGAGCTTTTGGAGAATTTGTGACATTTTTGTGTTCTTGCACTTTTGGTGTGTGTACTGGAGTTTTTGGGTGAAGATTGTTTGCATTTGGATTTGAGATTTTCATGTATTGTGATTTACATCTGTAGGATTGAGCTTTTCTATTGTCAGATCTGGAGGTTTCAGCATTCTATAGGCTTTATATTTAGTTTCTGGCATTGGAATTGAGGTACGGGTTTGAAAGAACTTTCTTGTGTTTTCATCTTTTGAACTTTCAGTAATTTTCTATGTTTGGTTTGATTTATAGTTTTAGATCTGTGTCTATTTATGCTTTCAATTTGGGGTTTAGAATACTCATAGATTTTCTATTTCATATTTTTATATATACTTGGCATAGTAGGGTTATGTTGTTGAAATTTCGTGAGAAAATTCAATACAGAACCCTTAGAAAATGAAAAATTAAACTAGCTATAGTTTAGACTATTGTATAGAGGAAATAAATTAATGGGCTATTGAGAAAAATCTATTTGGTTTTAAAAAAAATGCAATCTGGTTAAAAACCCAATCTCTGTAAAAAAAAGACTGTGGAAAAATATTACCACAGTAAATTGGTTTGTTTGCAAATGAAAGGAAAATTACATTATCAAATGGAAAATACATTTGCAAATAATAGAGAAGAAAACAAAATGAGAAAAAGGCAAATTTACATGTTCATTGGGCAAAGTGTTGTGTTTATCCTTTTCTGGAAAAAAAAATCCACATGACCTTTCATTTCTGTTTTTGAAAATATCTTATTGATTTTAAAAAAAAAAAATGCTTTTTTGTCAAA
>BSBK01004204.1:187500-524740 GCA_027943335.1 Chamaecyparis obtusa
AAAAGGGATGAGTTGGCATAGTCGATGGCTTCATCAGTACGAGAGGTCATTGACACCATGTAAGGTCACTTGGGTGCCAGGATCTAGCAAGATTACGAGGACAAAACTCAAGGGTTAGACGTACATGATGACACCTTCCTATGCATAGTCTAGTTATCCTACATGTGTTGGTTGCCTCTGGAATAGTGAGTCTTTCATAGCATTATTACTTTTCACCTTGAGTTAGAGAGCCTTTAGGATCATTTCCTTAGCTTGATATGTTTGATGTTTGTTATCCGAATGGGATCTGTTGTTATCTCCTCAGCACGGTGGGAGTGGACCTTTTTGGTTCACAAGGTCAGGTGGTAGTGGTTCTTTTACCATTTGAGATTCTGACGTTCGTGTACCAGTGTTGGATGATCCCTATGTCAATTTTTCCTTCTTGATCTTCATTGTTGGAGTTGTACTCTTCTTCTTGAACTTCTTCCTTGTGATCTTGTAACTTTGTATCAATTATTCAGAATATCATGTGTTCTTCTTTTCAGTTATTGTATTACATACCTTGCAACATGTGTAGTGGATGCAAGTTTATGGATACCTTATGGTACTAGTTGTATTTATGTTATCTTTGATGTGAGGTTGCTTCTATCTTTCATTTGTTTATTAGAGTGTTGTATTTGTACCTAATCTATTTTAATTAATTTTATATTCACGTAATCTTCGTCATGGAATCCTTGAGAGTTGTAACCTATGTGATTTGTTCATTTCATTGTATTGCTCCCGCATTATAAAACTTTGATGTACTTGTATGTTAACTTTAAAAAAAATTATTCTACAAACTTAGATGCATGTTTAGGTTAAGTTCTCCTAGGTTCCCTGGCGGGGCATTACACCATCGGTCTAGGTACTAATGACCAAGTTTTATTCTTTTCAATATGCTCCAATTCTTCTTCCATAACTTTCACCCAATCATTATCTTTCAATGCATCATTCACATTTTTGGGTTCAAGTTCAAATAGAAAATATGTACTTTCTCTTGCCTTTCTTCTAGTTAAAACACCAACATTTCTGTCACCAACAATTTCATCAAATGAATGATTCAATATCACATACCTTGGCAATACTGGTCTAGTTCTAGGAGTACCTTCATCCGCTTGAATTGGTTCTTGTACATTAACCTATCTATCTATCGATTCTTCTATTGAGCTCTTCTCCACCGGTTGTACATATACAAATCCATGATAATCTTCAAGTTTCTTCTTGCTAGATTCATCATTCTTCTCAGAAAATTCATCTACTCTTACATTACCACTTTCCACTATCTTATATTTTTTCTTGTTCAAGCACTTGTAGGCTTTTATTTTTGTGGAATAACCTAAGAATATTCCCTCATCACTTCTTGGGTCAAACTTTCCTAAATTTTCATCTCTTTTTATGTAACATCTACTTCCAAAAATTTTGAGCTAACTTACACTAGGAGATCGACCATGCTACAAATCATAAGGAGTTTTGTTTGTACCTTTGTTTAATTTAACTTTGTTCAATTTGTAAACAACATTACTTACCACTTCTCTCCAAAATGTTTGTGTAACACCTTTCTAAATCATTAATGTTATGCCACAATCAATGACAAACCTATTTCTTATGTCAGCAATACCATTCTACTAAGGTGTCCTAGGAGATGCCATCTGTCTTTTAATTACATGTTCTTCACAGTATGAAATAAACTCATGCAAAGTAAAATCGCCTCCTTTGTTAGATCTAAGACACTTCAGGGTCTTACTGGTCTCCTCCACTTTTTCTTTATAGATCTTGAACATGTAAAAAGTTTCTAATTTATCCTATAGAAACAAAACCACATCATTCTGGTATAATCATCAACAAGAAACATGGAATACTTATCTCCATAGTAACTATGAGTTCTCATTGGACCACATAAATTGGTATGAACCATATCTTGGATACTTTCTGAAAAGTAATTTTTACTGATAAAACTTGAACTAATTAACTTCCCAAGATGATATTCTTTACACATTACATTGGCTGGCTTCACTAGGTTAGGAAAACCTCTCACTATCTTCATCTTACCAACATTGACCAAGTTATCAAAATTTACATGACAAAACCTTTTATGCCATAACCACCAGTCTTCTACCATAGCAATCAGACAATTCTTAATAGTAGAATTTAGATGGAACAAGTTATCTTTGGTTTGTTCACTGGTAGTAATTAATTCTTCTGATTTTCCAATGATTATGTATATACCTTCATTGAACTTAAGTCTATATTATTTATTATTTAATTTGGTAACACTTAACAAGTTGTATCTCAAACCATCAACCCAGTAAACATCATCACAATTTGTCTTATCATTCAAAGCAATGGATCCTTTACCTTTTACCATACAGGGATCATCATTCCAAAATCTTATTGAACCTCCATTACATTCCTCCATCTTGATGAAATTGCCTCTATCACTGGTCATATAATGAGTGCATCCACTATTAATGATCCAGTCACCATTGTGATTCATGTTAGACACCAAAGATCTTTCCACCTTCTTCAGAGGGTTCTTCCATTATAGAAACAAACACAATTTCTTCTTCATCTCTTTCATCAAATTCTTTGTCAGTAACACCTTCCTTATCTAGATAACATGCTTTCTTGTTCTTGTCCTTAAATATCCTTGGCTTCTCCTTCTTGTCATTGTTAGGAAACTTAGAAGAAATATGTCCAATCTTATTACGTGAAAAACATTTTAAAGGCATCTTACCCTTATATTTACCTTTTCCTCTAGGTACTATTTTTACAAATAAAGATTCCAACTTCTCATGCTCTCTTTCTTCAGAAATGAAAGATTCATAATCATTAGAGTAAAATGTTGAAGAACTATTAGATATCTCCTTTCCTTTCCTGGATGGTGCGAGAGTCAATCATGACTTGAAGGAAACTTTAACTTTTGGCATACTGTTATCATAATTTCTTAATTCAAATGCAGTCAATTTTCCTATTCATGCATCAAGAGTAATTGTGATGGTTCCTAGATATCTAAGTTCTTGAATAGTTGAAGCTCTACTAGCATAATGGGCACAAAGGGGTTGCAAGCCCATAAATTTACATCAAACAAGGCTCATTCCTTGGATAAAGATCAATTGGCTTAATCCTCTTTTATTGTATCAGATATTGTAGTGATGTCTATTTAAGTAATATTATTGGAATAATAATAATAATTCCTTATTATAAATTGTACCATTTATACACTCATAAGTCATAAACTATAGTAGTCAATAAGGACCTTAAGGAAATAAGCTCCTAGAGATTTGGGTTTCTAGATAATTATCCCCATTTCTTGACTTGGCCAATAAGGGAACATTACAAGTGGTATCAAAGCATAATCTTTCCATCCTATGAGGAACATGCATGAAAACCTATCAAAGGAAAGGAAATAAAAACAAGATGAATGCACAATTAGCCAGCCAAATGAGGGCATTTATGGAACAAGAAAATCAAACAAATGAAGCACTATTCCAAGCACTACAAAACATGGGGAACTCAATTGATATTATTAGAAATAATTCCGCTAATGGGAAAGACATAACTTATAATCACCCAGAGAACCATAATGGATCCTCATTCTCTAGAGTACCCAAATCCCCTTTCATACCAAGAGATGAGACATTGAGAGGAGAAGAAGGAATTGAACAACCCACTAATAAAACCATGGACAATGATAGAGCCTATGATATTTTGGAACCAAAAATCAAAGAGCTTATAATATTTAGGGAATTACGTGAGGATCAAAATAAAAAAATGCCAAAAAGGATAAGGTCAAACCTAAATAAGGGTTTAAAACACAAAGTGAACATAGTAACCCTTTCGAATTTTGATGGGTCTGACAAAATTACTATGCATGGTTGGCTGCAAAAGTTAAAAACTTACCTTACCCTTAGTCTGACGATAGGGGAAGATGCACTCCAATTCTCTATCCTCTACTTAGAGGGAATACCACACGAGTGGTGGTACCATGGAATCCACACCCAGGGCCATCAAAATATCACCACCTATGAGGAATTTACACAAAGACTTATTAAACAATTTGATAGAAGACATCCCCAATAAGACTTTAAAAACTTAACTCAAATCAAGCAACAAAGACAAATCAAAAGTTATATTGCCGAATTCCCAAAAATCCCAGTTCGAGTTTGAATGGTAGATGATGAAAGATTGACTTACTTATTCATGTACGGATTAAAAGATTCACTAAGAGGATTGGTTAGTGCTCTCAAAACTGCATCTATTGATGATGCCATTGAAATGACTTTGAGGCTAGAAGTTTCATCAACAAGTACTAGACCCTCGAGAAACCATAGCAAATAATTCCATGGTAAGAATGAAAATCATAAGAAATAATTCCCAAAAAGAAAGTGCTTTCACTGTAGTGAGGACTTTGAAAGAGGACATGTATTCCAAGATGAGAAAGCTCAAAAATAATGAGAATACTTAAGAAGGAAGAAGTTACGTTTCAAATGCAAGGAATCATGGGAATTAGGGCATAAGTGTTAAAAAAAGAGTCAAGTTCATAGAATATAAGAAACACTCGACCTAGAAATAGAAGGAATGCCATCTAAGAAAATGAAATATGATCAAGGGAACCTCAACAATAGTTAATCAATGAATTTAGGAGAAAGCCAATGGATCTTCAAGGAATTTCAACCCTAGTTATAACAAACAAATTTTAAGGTTGTCTTAATTGGTAACATAATAGTTAATAATGTAATTTTGATTATTATTAAAAATATTTGAAAATAATAATAAATTAATTAAAGAGGAAAAAGGGCCCCTATTGTAAGTAGCTTTTCTACAAAGTCTACAATCCAGGGAGAAATTATAGGGCACCCTATTGCATTACTAGTTAAGGGGAAGACGGTAAGGGCACCATATTGCAAGTAGCTTTCCTATAAAGTCTGTAATCAAGGGAGAATTGCTAGGGAACCCTATTTTAGTACTAGTTAAGAGAAAGGTGGTAAGGGCACCCTATTGTAAGTACCTTTCCTATGGAGTCTGTAATTAAGGGAGATTCTCTAGGGAATCCTATTGCAATAGTAGTTAAGGGATAGCTGCTATGAGGGCATCCTACTACTTTGCGATAAAGGGAGAATTGCTAGGACATCCTATTGCAATACTAGTTAAAGGAAATATGCTAAGGGAACATTTTCACAAGAACCTTTCTGAATTTTATTTAGACATAAGAGATAAGGCATAGATAGATAAGAAAAAACAAGTATTCTTCTAAGTAGACCACCTTGCGTGAATGCCTAACACATGCCACCGAGGCCAAGGGAGCAAAAATTCCACTTTTGAGATTAGTATGGGATTGGCTTGGACTAACTTATCATGAATTGAGTTTTCCTTTAAGTTTATATATACATATGTATGTACTTATTTTCACTTTGTGGTTGCAGGGTTCATAATAAAAAACATAATAAAGAATTAAATCTTGTAAACCATTTCCCTAACCCTAGCTCATTGAAAATTGTAAATCATAGGGTTTAATCAAGAATGTGTGTATTATGTGTCTACATCATGTATGTTTCATTTCTTCATGCATTAATGTGTATACCTCATCTTATCTCTATGTCTTCATGCATTAATGTGTATACCTAATGTTTTCTCTATGTCTTCATGCATCCAAGTATATGCTTCTTGTATGTTTTATGTCATCATACATTACAATATATTTCCAAGTGTTTATACTAGAATAAGAGAGTAAACCCAAAATATGATCAATATCAAGGTTCTGTCAAAGAAACCACTTGGACATTGCTTGAGGACAAGCAATTTTGAGGAAGGGAGAATTGTGATGTCCTCATGTTGAAATAGGGTATTAATAATTAAACAATAGAATTTAATAAATAAAAATAATATAATATAATCTTTAATATAATATTACTATATTAATATAATAATAATATAACAAAATAATAATCTATTATAGATATAAATAATATACTGACGACTTTATCCTAGAAATTATTCCGGTGGCTACCCCCCCTTGTTTATCTAACAACCCATCTATGGATCCTGACCCTATCTTGTCGGCTTTCTCTAATAATGATAATAGTGAATTTAAGGATGATCTCCTTACCTCAAAAAGAAGAGGGAGACCAGTGGGTTCTAAAACTAAAAAATCATCGATGAAAAAATAGGGCATTAATAACTTTGTTGAAGTGACTCCTTTGGAGGAACCTTCTGGATCTAATGCATCACCTCCCACTATCGTTTCCTCATGAATTGCATCTCTTGAAACATTAGGGGCCTTGAATGTCCTGATAGGAAGTTTTTTATTAAGCATTTTCTCAGCACTATTAGATCTACTGATGTCCTGATGTTACAAGCAATTAAAACTATTGGATTCACACTTGAATCCAACCTCAATTTTCTATGGATGAATGCTACTAAATTTTTCACTAATCACCCTCATGGTAGAGGGGGTGTTTCCATCCCAATGAACCCAAAATGGGATATCTATATTACTAGAAGTGGTATTTCCCCCTGTAATAGAGCTATTTGGGCTATGCTAAACTTTAATACCTCAACTTTTGGCATTTTCTCTTTATATGCCTCTAATGATTCTAAGGAAAGATCTTCTCTTTAGGCCTGGTTGGCCTCCCTCCCTAATATTCCTTGGCTTATAGGGGTGGATTTCAACATGGTCGAATCTCAAGAAGATAAAATTGGCAGCCTCCCTTTCTCTTGGAAAGATACTAAAAAAATCCAGTGGGATAAATTGAAATAGGGTAAACTTCTCTTTGACCCTCTGATTGGCAACAAGGACACTAATCTAGGTCTCTAGCATACCTAGTGTAACTTTTAGCAAGGTCCCTCAAGGATCTACTCTAGACTTGATCATTTCTATATCAATAAGAACTTCTTCTTGATTGCTCCTGATGAGAAGGGTAACCTTGTTTTAGTCACCCCCACATCCCTCTCTGACCACCACCCTATCTCTATTTTTGTTAGATTTAGTGGAACCCTTGTCCTTAGTAGAATCATCAATCCTAAATTCATCCTTAACACTAGCCTTCTTGATGATGTTGATATCCTTGTGGCCATTAGCATTATCAGGCTCATTAACAAAAGCCAATATCCCTCCATCTCTCATGCTGATAGGTGGAATATGAACATTCTTGCTTGACAGAATTTATTAAGAACTATAGGGAAAAAGTAGGCTAAGGACTACAGATTCAATGAGAAGAAACTTATCTATAATCTTAATGAAGTTGAGACTAGTATTCAAGCCAATCCAGCTAATTCTTTGCTTATCCCTCAAGTTGCTAGCGTGAAGGAAGCCCTTAGACAACATCAAAAACTCAAAATCAGAGAGGCTAAAATTTGATCTCGTGCTCATTGGCTCTAGTTTGGTGATAGAGGATCTAAATTCTTCTTCAACCTCATCAAGAAGAAGCATACCAATGAAACCATTGATGGAATTGTTTTTGATAATCAAGAAATTACTGACTTAGAGTACATTAAAAAGGCCTTTGCCGATTTCTATAAAAATCTTTTTACCTCGAAAGATACTTTGGAGGCTAGCTCCCTCAGGGACCAATGTAGAACCCTTATTCCTAATAGAATATATGGTATGGATGCCTCCCTTCTTAGTAAATACATCTCCCTGTATGATATAGAAAAAGCTATCAACTCTCTTAAGAATGACAAGACCCTTGGCCTTGACGGTCTGCCTCTCAAATTTTACAAGGCTAACATTAATTGGATATGCAAAGATCTTCATGAGATTTATAAGGAATCCCTTAACTCTAGTTCCTTGGGAGCTCCATCAATAGAGGAATAATCAAACTGATTCCCAAGGATGGGGATAAGACTTTACTTAAGAATTGGAGGCCTATCACACTCTTAAGTATCTCCTATAAAATTTTTGCTAAAATTTTGGCCCTTAGGCTTGAAACCATTCTTCCCAAATTTGTGTGCTCTACCCAAACTAGCTTCATTAAAGGAAGATACATTCTTGAGAACTTGATCACCAGTTGGGAAGCCTTAAATTGGGCTAAGTATTCTTAGCAGAATTCATCTATGTTTTTATTGGATTTCGAAAAGGCTTATGACAGAGTCAAATGGAATTTTATTTCCATGATGCTGGAAGCCTTTGGTTTTCCTCTCTTCTTTTGTAACTCTATTAAAATGTTACTTAAAGATGTTCATACCCAAGTGATTATTAATGGTTCCCTCTCTAAGCCTTTCCCCCTTGGCCGCTCCATCAGATAAGGATGTCCCTTGGCTCTTGACTTGTTTGTCATTGCATCTGATGCCCTCTTTTACATCCTCAAAGATAACTATCTTTCCCTTGCTGTTAAGGGTATTACCCTTCCCGATGATACCAAGCTTATCAATTGTCAATTTGCTAATGACACAACTATCTTTCATGAATCTATTGAGAAAATTTTGATGCTCTGCAAAAGAAACTCAATATCTTTTATGATATCTCTGGGGCTTGTCTTTCTTAGTCCAAATCTATATGTCTTGGTTGGGAGGAGCAGCCACTTGAATGGTTTAAAAAATATAATTTTCAGTGGGTAGGTCCTTACAATATTGTTAGGTATCTTGGTATCCATTTCTCTATTGAGCCCTCTCTTAAAGATATGTGGCTTTGGGTTAAGGAAAAAATCACCAAATAGTTAAATAAATGGCACAAAATGTCTTTATCCCTGGTTGGTAGAGTTCAGGTCTGCCAAAAAATCCTCTCCTCTTACAACATATATTATGCCTCTTCCTGGATGTTTAACAACTACCAAATGCTTGAAATTCAAAAGGCCATCAAGAACTATCTTTGGTCGGATGGCAAAGGTAAAAAGAAGCTCCATGCTGTTAAATGGGAGTGGTGTCAGATTGACAAGCTCCTTGGGCGTTTAGGGTTGATGGACCTTAAAATTGGGGGCTTAGCACTTGCCTCCAAATGGATCTTTCACTCTTTGGATGGGGATGATCCTTGGAAAGTTCTTGTTAGGAGTAACATTGAAAGGGATTTCCCTAAGAAAGCTAAATTTTGGAAAAACTTACCTTTTTGCGATTTGATTTGTGGCAACTTTCCTATTGTGGTTCAAGGCTCTGTTGTCTTTAAATCCATTTGGAAATCTTGGAGCCATGTTAGAATCTATATCACGAACAAGAACTTTCATGATACCAAACAAATCTATGGTGAAAGATCCATTTGGTGGAATTTGCATTTAGTTGGTAAGCCTCTTGCCCTCTCCCAAGGATGCTCTACCAAGCACTGGTCTACCATTGGGATCACTCAGTTTGGTGATATTTTTGAAAATGATAGGCTCATTATGTGGGATGAGCTGAAACTTAAGTTTAATATTCCCCCGTCCCAAAAAAAGACCTACAATATGACCATTAAAGCTTGCAAAGACATTCCTACTATCCGCCATGTTGACTCCAAGAGATTTTGTAACATTAAATGGCCTAATGGAACCATTATAACTAGGCTTAAAGCCAAAAATATTTACAATGTTATTGATTATAATGATTCCATCATCAACCATGTCAATAAAGTTTGGTACACTAATCTTGATGTTTCCTCTTGGAAGAAACACTTTGATAAGTCGTGGAAAAGCATGATTAATCCTAAGATTAAATGCTTTAAATGGTTGTTAATTCTTGATAGACTTCCCATTAGAAATGAATTTTTTGAGATGCATTATTATACTATTTGTAGAACTTTAGAATCTGGGAGGCATATTTTCTTTGATTGCAGCTTTGCTAAAGAGATCTGGCTCATGTTTGGTATCTCTTTTCCTACCAAGTTTCATATTTTTGAAATTATTATTGGTCATATTGATGGGATTAAGAAGGATACTAATCTTTTCTAGAATATTCTTTCTTCTAACATTCTATGGAAAATCTCAAAATGCAAGAATGAGGAAAGGTTTTAGAACACTCCTAGGGTTCTTATTGAGTCTTTTCAAAGTCTCACACATTTTAAAATTTTCTTGCAGGTTCGTATTACTATGAAGGTTGATAAAGACAAATTTAAAAGACTTCTCAAGATTGGTTACGCCACCTTTTTCTCCACTGAGCTCAAGGATAGACACTTATGGAGGAGGCATATGGACAACCTCCAGCTCTTTGAGCAAACTATTAAGCAGCTGAATAAGGAAGTTAGGAGGACTAATAAAAACACCACTGACAACATGATCCTCTTGCTCAACCAAATTCATAACCAAAAGAATATTGTTTGGATGGAGGGAAGTTTGGGTTGGACAGTGTAAGTGGATTCTCATGAGGACCTACTTCATTAGTCCTTCTTTCCTATTTTATAGTATCTATGTTTTGTTACTATACTCTCTGATACTCTCATGATGAGGCTTTATCTCTTTCTCTTTTGTACTCCTCGGTGAACTATTGTATTTTGATCTCCTTATCTATAATAAAAAATAATACATATTATAAATATGAACAATAGAGTCAAATAATAACAATATATAATAAAAAATATATAATAGTGGGTGGTCCCACAATAGTGTGTCCCACTTTTTGGCCAACTTTGACACAAAGATCGACATTCTGAGAAAAAACTTCACTTTCAAACACCTGTTGCCGCAAAACTATAAGGAATTTGAAGATGATGTAAACTAGAGTCTTTTAGAATTTTCTTTCTAGTTTCTAAATATATTTTAAAAAAAAATTAAAATTCATTTTTCCTCCTTCGAAAAGTGGTTTGTGTCAAAAATTGTGTTTTTAAGGAGTTACTGTCACTTGGATCAACATAGCTTTTTTTAAAAATATGATAACGATGTAATTCTTTCAAGATTATATTTTTAACTTCAATATCTAAAGGATGCAATTGGTTTCATTCATTTTGGGTCAATATTTCATAGTTTATTAAGTTCTAAAGTGATAGTAACTGTAATTTAGACACAAGGTCACTTGGATCGCTCTAACTTGATGTGTGTAAATCGTAATTCATTTTTTTTTTAATAGAAAGGTAACACAAATACTCTTTTCCTACATATTTTTTATAATTTTTTATATGTAATTTACTATTTTTCCTGAAGTCTTGAAGAGACAGGTTGTTGAATGACCAAAAAACCTATATTTAGTTAAAGTAATATTTAAAAGTGATAATGAACTCAATATGTATTAAAATTATATTCATTAGAAAGCTTGTTCTGAATAGCATCATACTACATAGATAGGTTTTTCAAATGGATTCATTTGATCTTCCAAAACATAAAGTCGAAATGATTTTTTGTTAGCATTTTAATAGGTGCCAAGGAGACTCCATTGTAGGTATGAATGAGGAGTATAGCTATTATATCAATGTTTTTTTAATCTAAGAGGCTTTGAGCTAACCATTTGTAATTAATTCCTTAAAATAGAACCTCTCAAGGCTTAAATAATCATATTTTATTAAAAATGTGTTATTTCAGCAAAAATCAGCATGTCTAAAAAAGTGGGACACACTACTATGGGACCACCCTAGTATTAAATATTAATATAATATATTAAAATTAAAATAAAACTAGTGTCAATTATAATCGACAACTAAGGGGGGACTATGACTGTTTCTGGAGGTGACAATTATACGAATGTAGACTAACAAGTTCAATGCAAATAAATATGAGATTCATCTATTAAGGGAGTCAAATAGTCAAGGAGTGTCGACGGGAATAGTTAGTGTTTATTAGACATGATGGTTATTAAGACACCAATGATATAGTGGTAAGAGGTGTGAGATAGTCCAATGTGACTACAATGCTTAGTATTCACCAACCCAAGGAAATGGCGTGATACAAGTTTTCAAACCAATGATATCAACTATTATCATTAACTGGTGAGCAAGTAACTATGAATAAATGATATCTGAATAGGCACATGATGAAATTAATGACATTGATAAATATTAAGTAAATGATAAGCATCTCTAAAAATAGTCAAAAGCATATCAATGATACGTTTTGGTCCAGATTAGTATAGTTTAGTAATAGTTAAGGTTACATGAACTTTTAATATTTGGAGAGGTGGGAAGGGATATGACATGCCTCTTTACCAATAAAATTTTCATTCAAGATAGACAATATAAGAAGGTAGTCCTCTTTACTTTAGGGGGCATTGAGTCATTTTTTATCACTTTTTATCAATCTATCTAGATTTTCTCTCATCAAGGTCTTGCCTCAACTAGGCACAAAGGGGTTTCTAGTGCACAAATTTATATCAGACAAGGCTCATTCCCTTGGATAAAGATTAATTGGCTTAATCCTCCTTATTGTATTAGATATTGTAGTGATGTCTATTTAAGTAATATTATTGGAATAATAATAATTCCATATTATAAATTCTTCCATTTTTACACTCATAAGTCATAAACTATAACAGTAAATAAGGACCTTAAGAAGGAAATAAGCTCCTTGAGATTTGGGTTTCTAGATAATTATCCCCATTCCCTGACTTAGCCAATAAGGGAAAATTTCCAAGTGACTCTTCCGTTTGTTGTGTTGTTGAACACAATCTTTATTTTAGGGGTTTTCTTTCTCCTTATTAATATTAATCATTCCTCCTTTTTCTCCTCTTCTTGTCTTGTTACTACTTTTGGGAGACTCACTTATCTTTTTTAATGTTTCCTCTAGCCACTTCTTTTGATCATTGTAGATTTTCTAACCTCCACATTCTTAAATTATATAGAAAATTAATATTTTGAAGGTGAAGATGTTATCTCTATTTGAGCATTAAGTGTTGTCATTAGTATCAAATAAGATCATTCGGTAATCTAAGTTGATCAGTCAGTAAAAGATGGAATAAGGAGCTATAGAAGATAGTCAGTTGAACTTACAAAGCCTTCATATCGAGCATTCACAAGGTAGAACCAAAATTTAAATGGATATAGGATTAACCGAGTATGTTTACTGAGCATTAGAGTATACCAAGCATCGAGTCAGTGAACACCGAGCATCAGTTAATTCACCGAATAGAGAATGCATTGTTTACTGAGTTGTTCAGGAAATAATATACTAATTAGTAAAGGCACATATCTCTATGCAAATAGTTTACACATATGTATAAATGTTTTACCAAGATCGAGACACATTTATTATGGATGTAATCATTAAATGTTGTGATGATTCCTATGTAATAGTTAATTCTAAGTTATTTTTGTACACTATAGATCATAGGTTTTCTAAGATGTTGTAAACCTAATTAGGTTAAATAAATTTTCTATATAATTATAATTGATGTCATTTTGACATAAGAAGAGGAAGGAGTCATGATAGGGAGATCATGAAGAAGTAGTCTCATAGATAACATCAGAATTCAGACAAGGGTTTACATGATTGAGTAGTTATCATAAACAATATTTAGTTTTATTAGAAACATACAAGGCTACCAAGAAGAACAGAGAGTAATATACTACACATCAAGGTGAAATATATTTGGTATTTCATTGATTTGATTTAAAAAAATACAAGTTGTCAATTGAAGATATTTTATGTTATCTTTTAACCATCATAGAAGGATTGTAAATCTCTTAATAGAGTAGACTTAACCTACTATTGTAAATCTCCTAACCAAGTGCACACTTATTTAGTGTTGCTAAAGTCCTTTCACAAGGTAGATCTAATTGATCTTAAGTTACTCCTAAGAGGGTAAGATCACCATAAGTGATCACACTTGTAGCCTTAACTGACATACTTTATTTACAGCAGTACTGAAGAATTTGTGGATGTCATCCCCACTGCAGTTTTTACCTTCTAACAAGGGTTTATGCATAACCAAAATACTTGTGTTATGTGATTATATTTCATGTATGGTTTATTGTTTGTTTTCATGCACTTTACCTTTGCAAGTTAATTGAACATATGTTGCAAACAATGGAATCAGTTGATTAGATAGCCACTACTATTGTAGATTGTTAATTTAGTAAATTTTTTTGAGGGTACTGATTCACCCCTCCTCTCTCAGTACTATATCTTTCCTATCCCAACAATTGGTATCAAAGCTAGATCTCTTATTTGGAAGTTTAATCAATGAAGAGGAAAGATCTCAAGATGGAAAGATATAAGTTGGACAAGATAATTGAGAATCAAAAGATTCAGATGCAAATATTCATTGAATGATACAAACAAGAAAGGGATGAATTGAAGAAGTTATTGGTTCTGAGAAAAGATATGACTATTCAAAATTATGAGACTGATTATCATGAAGAAGATATCAATGACCCATTTGAGAATACTAGATCTAGATCAGGAAATATATATGACATATCTAAAGGGAGTTTATTTGATTTATTTGAGAAAAATATTCATTTGATTGAACAAGTTAAAGCCTTGTAGATCGGTTAAGAAGCACAAATGGTAAGAATGATTGATGTAATGAATAATGCTAGACATGCTGAACAAGAGAGAAATTTGGCTATTGAAGATAGAAGATAAATGACTGAGAAATTACAAGAGAAGGAATCTAAGATACTGAGACTTACCGAGCATCACTTTGAGATATCTAATCAAATGGTCATTGTAAGTCAAGAAATCAATTGAGTGAATAGTGGGCTGACAAGGAAACTTGAAGACATTGGTGAAATTAGAGAAGAAAATGAAAGACTGAAAAAATGAAGTAAATATGAAGCAACAACATAATGAAATGATTAAAAAGACTGAAGATAGCTCCAAGAAAATTGATGAATTTTTGATTAGTCAAAGAGGACTTGGAAGTACTACTAGATTAGGCTATACCGAGCAAGGAGAATCATCTAAGCAAGTTGAACATATGAACACCTATGAGAGTCAAAGACCTAAGAAACTATCATGCTATCACTATGGTAAACTGGGCCACAGATCAAATGTTTGCAGGATTAAAGAAAAAGGTAATCCTAAAACCACTCCTAAGTTTAATGGTCATTGTTATAGTTGTAACAAGTATGGACATCAAGCACATGAGTGCAGATCTAAGTTGAATAGGAATCCTTAAAAAATCTACATGGAGAAATACTGTTGCACTTGAAACATGCATGGACATACCTCACAAGAATGCAAAACAAAGATGAAGCAAGTCTGGATGCCAAAAGGACAAAACAAGACCTATCAACCAAGAAGACAAGGTAATGCTTATACTTGGGATTATAACACATGGGTTAACTATAAAACATGTGGAAGATATGACATATTGCAGCTAACTACATGAGGAAGAACTGGAGAGGCATATATCATAGCTGGACAAGTACTGGTATGGCATGTTTACACTATCACAAAGTCAGTCACTTAAGTAAAGATTGCGTAGAATGAGCACCAGAGACACAAATCTATGAGAATGACAATACAATTGAAGATATCACAAGGATAAGAAACACTATGTGGAGAAAAGCATCAAGTGATAATGTCGAGTCAAGTAATGCAGTCAGTGACATCTCATCCATTGGATTAGGTGACATTGCCACCTCCACCTAAGCTGAAAATGTATGTATGGAACTGATAATTCTAATTGGATATATCTATCATACAGTTCCTTATATCAAGTGTTCACATACCAAATCTTCATAAATTAAGATGCATTATGGTTTTACATGTTTTAATCTTTAAGTGTTTACAGTCAGTATATGCTAGACCGAGTGATAAGTTGCTAATCAGTAATTATCAACAAGGTTTGTAACCGAGCGTCAATATTAACTGAGTGGAATTTCATGTGTCAACTAAGCTTATGTTATTTCATGGTATATACTGAGAATGATAGTTTTCATCGAGCCATGTTAGGTTGAGCATTTATTGCAAAAATGTTTGAGCGGAAGGTGACAATGCTATAAATACATGGAGGACTTAGTTTATTTTTCACTGCGATCACAAAGAGCTAAGAGTCTACAAAGTGAATTTAAGAAAAATATTTCCAGAGAATTTGAGCAAAGGTTTGAAGGATTCAAAGCATTTTCATCATTGTTATGAGTAAGTGTTATCTTCACCAAGCTATTTATTTGACATTTCCTGAAACCCTAAATGAAGAACATGGCGTCTGCATCTAAGGTTAACATATCTAAGAATGTAGATGAGGAGGAAGTAAGATTGATTGTTTTTGCTACATGTGATGAGCTGAAGTACAAACTTCACCCCGAAGTTGCTTCGCAAATTGACAAAATCAGAGCTTTTTTTAGCATACCGCCTAGGGTTTTACTAGTTGAAGACATATGCTCCTACATTCACTGCAAAATCAGAGAGATTGGTGATTTTGAGCTTATTGCTACATATCAAAAACTATTTGTTGATGAAAAATTGAAGGATGACCATGAATATATGAGATTCAAGGGTTTGACCAATGCTATACATTTTCTGAAGGTTTTTAGGAATGAGTGGATAAGAATCATTTTAAGTCAATTTCATGCTAGGAAACTATGGCTAGATGATCTTGTGAAGATCACGAATGATATTATACATGCAGTAAAAGGATACCCTACCACAAACAAAGTCAAAGCATTGAGGAGTGCACCAATAATCAAGCTAGAGAAAGCTACTGGAGCAAAAGGGATGATAGATGATTGAAAGTTAACACAATCACGGATCCCAAAACAAGGTTTGGTGCTTACGTAATTGGGTACATAATTTTTCAATCAAGAAGACCCAACGGTGTACCATGAGGAGTGGTAGACATTGCATTCAAGATGGTGAAAAATGGATTTTAGTTGGATCTTGCCAAGTTGTTGTTGAGACAAGTTGAGGAGAATATGAAGACTATCTGGTTGGAAAAATCCAACACAAGTTTAGATCACTATTGCTTTGCATATTATTTTATGTGCAAATTTTTTTCCCTTCAATTAGTAATGTTGACTGGACTACCGACAAGCCTATGACATTACAAATTACTAATTTGATAAAGAGTTCGGGTGATAATTTTATGAGCATGGTGGATATCTATTTTGAGCAATTCAAGGATAGGATGAATGAAAGGAGTCAAATATCAAGATAGTTGGTAGAAGAATATGAACATGACATCTGTTTCCTAATGGATATAGATTATACACTGATAAAGGCAGTAGAACTAAGATCAAAGTGGTTAGCCCCAATGAAATATGAAATTGATATTGACCAAGCCTCTAGGTCAATCAAGGCTTCATTGGAAGAGCCTAAGGATCCAAAAGCTACTAGGTTTGGAACCTATGAGGAAGCTAAACAAAGAATTAAAATGGATCTAGTCATTGGTAAGGAAACCAAGAAATCTAGAAAAATGAAAAATAAACTAGTTAAACAATTTGGAGAAGACACAGATGATGCCGAGGCATATAAAAACATTTTGGTTGAGGTAGAAAATGAAGGTCAGTTAATTCTTATTGACATAGCATATGATGATGAGGAAATCAAGTCTGACAAAGATACATAATCTATACCGGTTAAGCCCACTCCTACGAAGAAGCAGAAAAAAGTGCAAACTAGGGCACGAACAAGGTCAACCACTGCATCTTCACCACCACCGAAGAAAGGAGTTGTCAAAATTTCTAGGCCTACACCAACCAAAACTTATCAGAAGAAGAGAAGTACTAAAGCTACCTTTGAGGCATCAAAGAAAAGAAGGAAGCTGATAAGAGGAAAAGATGACATTGATGATGAAGAGGATAACTTAAATCAATTTAAGGTTGTTATGAATAAGGATCATTCAATTGATGAGGTTGCATAAAATATAATAGACACTGGAGGTCTTAGCGACCCAAATATAAGTCAGTTTGAATATTTGTCAACCGAGGATCAGAACAAGATAGAAGCAGTAATACAAATGATGATCAAATTCAAGAAGGTACCCATAGAGTTTTCAAAGTATGTACCAAAAATTTTATATGATAAAATATCAGCTAGATGGACTTATGCTTTAAGCACTAAGAATATAATGAGGGAACAATCCCTAGTAATGGCAATGCCAACATTGACAGTCCCCGAGATTGAGGAATTGACGAAGACATATTCCAAGAGATTTCTAGTGAAAAGCAGAGTACTACAAATACTTGATGAAAATATGGTGGAAATTAATGAGAATAGTCAGTTGCTATAGTCTTCTATTCTAAAAGCTTGAGCTGAGGTAGACAAGATGGCCTTGGCCATAATACTTGAGAGGAAGACTAAGAGAAAAGGAAAAGGCATCCATAAAGATGATGCAAATCTAGAAACTAAGGACCCCATTGAGCTATCAGACACCGAGGTGCTTGACACAAATATTGACACTGACTACCAAGATGTGTATCAGGATGCACTTGAGAAGGTGATAATAATTGGAATCAATGATGGTTCAAATGGTGTACTTATTGAGGCCATCACTAATGGTGATCCTGATGAAATCAAGGATGATGAGGACATCACAATTGTTGGAGCTCAATAAGAAGAACAAGTCCCCACTGAACCAACAGTAAGTATTATACTAGGTGACCTTCCTATACTAGTTCAAGTAGTTGAAATCATAACTCAAAAGGAACCCGAAGGCTCAATACCTGAGAAACAAAAGGACACAATAGGGGAGAAAGGAACAAGCAAACAAGGAATTGTAGAGTCAAATGAGCCTAAGGAGAAAGAGGCTGACATTCAGACACATGAAGATCCTAAGCCTACAGAGACCACCAAAACCAACACCACTGACACTACATCAAAGGCTCCAACCTAATCGACCAAGACTCAGGTCACCAAGGAGCAGAAGAAGGATGAAACATTTTAAACTAAGCAAGACAAGACAAATGTAGAGGTAAAATCTCTAGTTCCATTTGTTAAGTCTTCACCACAAGAGACCAAAAAGAAGAAGGAGAAACATGGAAAAGGGCTAGTCACATTGGATGAAGTAATTGAAATTCTAGACTATGATCCAAGGACTTTGGACCATGAGGAATTGAGAGAGTATGGAGAATTGTGTACAAGAAAGGAAACACAAGAAAAAATCAGGAAGGAGAGTAAGAGCAAGAAGATTTTAGAGGATGTAAGAGACATTCTTCAGCAGGTTGTTCCCAATGTCCAAATTAATGAAGATACACGTATTTTGGACTGACTTCCAACTCTTACAAATCATATCAATGCCCCAGACATAGATGCTAAGAAAAGGATAGAAGAAAGGGAAGAAGCAAAAATTCAAATGAAACTTGCAGAGAAGATCAACTAAGAAGTGGAAATAAATAAGGTAAAGCTTTCTGAAGTTATAACCGAGCTACAATCAATAACTCATAAGATAATGCAAATTTTGTTTAAGTTATGCACGCCAGATACATTCACTACCTAGGTCAGTGAAAAGATAAAGAATTTGGATGCAGAAATCTTAGCCAGTGCAAATGCTTCTCTAACCAAGCTAGATGCTTTTCATAAGCATATTCTTAAAGTACAAGAATTGAGGTGGTTGAGAGAAGACCTAAGGAAGAAGGAAGATATTATAAGTGACCAAGTCACCAAGCTACAAGACGAGCTACTTCCTCACCTAAAAATCATGTAGAGACACATTGAAAAGGCTAAAGTATTATTAGCTATCCCAAAAATATCAGTTTTGGAGAACATATTCGACATGCATGCACAAGTCAGTCTTGAGCACATTGCTCTTACCAACTTGAAAGAGGAATGGGAAAACCTCTTGGCTTTGTTGCAAAAAACCCACTAGCACATTTTTTATAAGCTATAAGTACATTTTTGTTTTGGCATTAATTTAAAAAAGGGGGAAATCATGTATATGCCAATGTACTTCACTACATACTGGGAACATGCACCGAGGGGGAGTTTTTGTAGAAGAGATAGAATTTTTTTGAGATTCGGCACCATAGTAATCTTTAAGAAACCCCCCTCTTAAACAAGATATAAAATCTTGGCGAATCTTTCATTTTCTTGAAAAAAATAATTAATTTCTATTGGCGAATCTCTCAATTTTTTTGACAAAAATAGTATTCTAATTAGCGATTATTTTTTAATAACAATTTTTTTGTAGAAAATATTGGTGAATCTCAAACAATAAAAAGAAATTAATTAATCACCATGGTGAATACTTCTATTTAAAAAAATATAATTCTTATAGAAAATTATTAGGCTTAATGTGGAAATCTTTGATGGGTTTAAGGAATAGACTCTGTAATAATTACTTTCTACCATTTATTTAAAATATAATCTAATAACCTCATTGTATTGAGTGAGACAAATGTATTGATATTTTTAAATACTAATGGGCCCCAAAATTTCTTCAATACCATTGATTTATATTGAGATCAACAATCTAAAAGAAATTTTAGCTCCCATAAGCATTACAAACCAAATAGTAACATTTTTACCTCATAGAATATAATGAGGCTAGTCCCTAGATTATACTTTAAGTCAGTAATAGAAACTAAAAGTTGGTGATAGATCCCTATAGTAACTAATAATCATGATACATTATTGTAGAATTAATTTAAATTTCTACCATAACTTAAAAATTCTGGCGAATAAAATCTAATCATGTATCGAATTTTTGAGTTGAAGTTATTTATAAAATAAATTATTTTGCGATTTAAATATTTCTAAATCAAAATTTTGTAAAAATGTGGTGATTTAGGTTGCCTTAAATCTTGAATTATTAGCCAAATTTGGATTCTCAAATTTCCAAAATTAGCCAATTGGCGAATATTAGCCACTAAAAATTACCATGTTTGGCACCTATACATTATAGTTTTGATACTAATGCCAAAGGGGGAGATTATTATCTCTATTTGAGAATTAAGTGTTTTAATTAGTATCAACTAAGATTAGTCAGTAATCAAAGTTGATCAGTTGGTAAAAGATAGAATAAGGAGCTATAGAAGTTGTGCATGTGAATTTTGTACCTAGCTGTAGATACAACACTTTAGTAAAACATTAAAGTTTAGCAAATCAAGAAATTTGCAAATGAAATAACAAAGCTAACCAGGTGATTTACTGCCTTCTAGTAGGTATGAGTTTAATATTCTCATATTCTAACCGAGATCAGTGACAATGCAATACCTAAATGAAGGATTTAAAATGATGAAAGATGGATGAAAATGAATGCAACTTAATCTATCTTTTTGGATTTTCTATGTAAGATGATGAAAAATTGTATGAAATTGATCTAAGATAAATTGAAATGAATGAAAATCTATTCTAAGAATGCTATGAATGCTATGAAAATGGATTGAAAATAATGAATGAAAAATTGCAAAAAGATCTCACAATCGCCTATTCGCAAGAGCTCGATTCTCCAGACAATTGAAAGCGCAATTGAAAGGAAGGACCTTTTGTGAAGGGATGAGCCTTGTTTATATAGAAATCCAAGATTTTTGAAAGCTCATGGAAAGCCAAAAATCTCTCCCTGATTAACTCAGATTTATTTTTGAGTTATCAGGAAATCAGAATTAGTTAACTCACAAAATCATGCAAAATTAGCTTTTTAACTCAAATCAAAAGTTTAAATCAACTTTTTAACTCGAAATGGATGTTGAGTTCAAAAAGATAACAAATTGAATTGATCTACTGATTTAAAGTTTAACTTCTTTTTTGAATGTGCATGGATAATTATGAATTTAATTTAATAATTCAGAAGAATTATTCTCAACTTAACTGATTTTTGAATTAAAACAACTGATTTATGGGTTAATCAATTATTTAATCAAACTTTATTCAAAAATTATATCATTAAATATTGACAACTGGATTTAATTAATTAAATAAGAATTTAATCAATTATTCATAGGATTTTTTTATTTATTGTCAAAATTAAATAATATTAATTAGGAATAAATATAATTAAATGATTGAGTGGCAGAATTAAATTAATTAATCAAATATTGAACATATTCAATTAATTAAATTTAGGATAAATAATGACATTTATCGCCAAATAATATTCAATTAGGATAAATTAGGAATATTTAGGAAATATTCCCCAATGTAGAATTGAGATTAAATCAATTAGGGTTTTGATGATTTGATGCGCAGATGTGCCTTTGGTTAGGAATTTTATGTCAATTTCGATCAATTTGTCGACATAGGAGGTCAATGGTCCTATAGCCCATTTTTGTGGTATTACATTTTGCCCCTCTTTGAATTACTGTGTGAAGCGCATTAGTTCAAAGATTAATCTATTTTTGATGATGAGATGGATTCAGTTATGTGGTGGAGAAACTATACCTAAAAGATTAACTGATTCTAAGACAGAAACCGATTGATTGATTTGAAGATTTGGTGATTTAGGTCCTGATTGACCAAAGAATCAAGATGGTGTTAACTATAGTAATAATGAACTAGTGATTATGAAAAAGTGTCAAAATGCCTGATTCTGAACCTTATGATTACAAAGAAATGACTATCCTGACTCCAGACCTGATTGTCCAAAGGAATCGAAAGGATGTCAAATCTGAACCCTTCAGTGACGAAGAATCAAGGAAATAACACTAATGAATCGATGGTTACGAATAGCTGATATAGTTTACAAGATTATGAGAGAACACCAGATTGATATGGATCTTGATAAATTTGATATGCCCCAAGCGATGTGCCCCAAGCGAAGAGGACTTTTGATGAATTAGCAACTAGATGTGTTTTTTTTCTTGATTACTGAAAGAAAGATTGATTGACAGAATTAGTTAATGATGTACAATACCATGCCCCCTTTGGGATGAAAATCAAAATTTGACAAGAAAGTCAGCATTGAGAGATTGTTGAAGCATGTTTAATCGATTTGAGAAATGGTAATGCACGCCCAAAGATGCATTCTACATCGTTTAGAGCTCCCAAAGACCAAGTTTGACTAGGTTTGACCATGAGTTGACCATGGTTGACAAAGTTGAAAGTTTGATAGTTTGATGTATGATAATCAGTTAAGTTGAATTCTAGATTTCATTGATGTTTAGAAGGTCGATTATGCAAGCAGTCAGCCATCCTAATTCTAAAAATTTTAAATCATCATTTTGAAAAGTAAATGATCTCAGATTTCAATTTTGATCCTGAAAATGGGTTCAAAATGTCGAAATTAGCCAGGGGTGCAATTTTGACGCAAAACGGAGCACTTTGAAAAATTAGGTCAAAATCTATATAAGGCCCAAAAGGGTCTTTTTCAAATCATTATTCCTTTTGACTTTAGAGAAACCCATGGAGGCCTCAGAGATAAAATGGAAGTTCCTATCTCCTCACACCGATTTGAGTGCAACTGTCGATACTAGCTCTTACAAGTAGTGGTTGTTGTTGCACCAAAAGATCAACTTGTTAATGCCTGATACAACCACTAGACTTATAGAAGACATAGGAGGCTATTAAACCATGTCACAAATCCCAAGGGGAGCACTGACCATTTTGCCAACAATCTCACCCTTGGCATTACTGGAGGGGATTCGAACCTGTGACCAAGCTTTGATACCACTTGTTACAAGTAGTGGTTGTCGTTGCACCAAAAGATCAACCTGTTAATGCCCGATACAACCACTAGACTTATAGAAGACACAAGAGGCTGTTAAACCATGTCACACATCCCAAGGGGAGCATTGACCATTTTGCCAACACTAGCAACCTCCCTAGTATAGGAACTTGGTAAGTGGACCTATGTGCTTCTCCTACATTCAATTTTTCTTTTTTTTATGCTTTATAAGATTTTTTAGCACTTTTTTTAGTTTCTTAATTTTTCATTCATGAAAACTCGTACGACAGTCTGCTTGGACTCGTATGAGTTTTTAGGTCTTGGTAGAGTGTCATGTGTGTTTGAACTGTAACTCATACGAGTGGGAGCCATCTATCGTATGACATTTCATCAGGTCCCTCAAGTCTTGTACAAGAACTATCTCAGTGTCGTGTAAGCATGAAGTGTCATACAGGACCTTGTAGAAACTCGTACAAGTTTTGGTGCTAGTCTGAAAAATCGTATGAAAAATAGTGAGCATTTTTCACATCCTTAGGTCAAAAATTTGATTTTTCTCATTTCATAGGCTGATAGCTTAGTCATTAATGCACCTTCTGAAGTATTCAATTTCTCATTTTCCATGCTTATAGCCTAATTTTTGACCTAGTTACTGATACGGTGTCCCTGTTCTATCTTGTGTAGATTCTCTATCCAAACATACATGTCTGTATTTCTCACCTAGCTACCCAGAGATTGTGTAGCCCTTCCTGACCCACTGAGAGTACATCTAGCTACCTATGGCTTTGAGTACCTGATTCAATTACCTGACATTCGAGTAAACCATGGATTGATTACTGTACTTGTAGAGAGGTTTCATTTTAAGACCCAAACCTTTCATTTTCCTACTGGATAGATCATTGTTACACTAGAGGATGTTTATAGGATACTCCGAATACCATTTCATGGTCCTCGTTCTAATTATATCAGTGTGGGGAATTTAGGTTTGCATGCTTTTAGGACTCTGTTTGGTGATGATGAGTAGTTAGCTCAGTCAATTTCATGGGAGACTCTTGTATAGAGATACAGTCAGACTCATAGACTAGAGTGCATCTTAGCAGGGATGATCAGAGGGATCATCATGTCAAATCATTAGTAGAATGGTCTTCTAATGGGCTGGGCCCTGATGGTTGCATGCCTAATGGCTAGTCCTACTGAGCTAGGATGGGGTCAGTGTTTATTAGCCCATATGTTTAGTGAGATGCATGAGATTGTTTACCATGAGGGTAAATCATTTGCTTCAGGTGCACTTGTATTACAAATTTGGGCTCGAGAGCACATCTCAATATGTCGGCCCATATGTGGTGATGAGAGGCAGCCACATGAGCCTCTAATTTATATATATTCTAGTTATGTCACATAGGTATGGATGGGCTGTATAGAGTATTGGAGACATGTCTTAGATGACATGACTTTTGTGATTTGGAGGCCTACTTACAGGTTGAGGTGTGGCCAGCTATTCATGCCCAGTTTGGTTAATTCTATCATAGCTGAGTTTTGCTAGGATGATCCACCATTGTGCTGGAGAGGTTCTTGATCACATAGGTATGGAGATAGTATTGCATTATACAGGATGCCCCATAGGAGTTTGATGCTTACGCATGGCTAGTTTGATAGCTGGGGTTAGGATGGATGGCTCAGTTTTCATATGCGCTATGTAGTCAGGAGTACATTGGATATGCTACCAGAGATTGGGATTATAGGCCATAGGTAGCCAATGCTGGAGTCACTGATGCCTTTATCACTTGGTTAGCAGAGCATCCGATGAGGCATTTCTATGATCTGACTGAGTTGACTCCTACCATGGAGGATGCTGAGGATGTTATAGGTGCGCCTATGGGTAGAGGATAGAGACACATAGATGTATAGATTATAGTGGTACAGCCGACACCACCGTGGCCTAGAGAAGTGATGAACCCATCAAGGCCATGAGGACAGATGAGACCACCATGACGACATACAGATCCCTTGGTCAGAACCTCAATTTTGTATCATAGACATACTAGAGGTGAGAGTGGTACACTTGGTGGTGTGGGCAGTGTGGATGAGGTTCTAAGAGTGCAGCAAGATGCTCTGATGGAGGAGGTTCAGGATGCTCCTAATTTTGATTTAGGTGCAGAGATTCGACGCTGTAAGGTGCATAGAGGAGTTGGTGTAGACCATCCTACAGAGGAGCCTGCAAAGATAGTGGCAGCTGAGATTGTGTCCTTTTGATATACAAATTTGTATAAGCATCAGAACATAAACATTGTGATGACCTGAATATGCCTTGCAAACAAACACACCAAACAAAGGAGAGATCATCCTCAATCTCATGTGAATTTACCTGTAGTGAACCTTTATCATTCACATCCTTGGATAATTTTGCATTTCACAATAAAGAAGAAGAAATCACTCACAAAGAAAAATTTAGATCAAACTTCCTTGAATTTTCTAGGTATCAATGGTTGAGGTACACATGGCCATCCAATACATGATGGAGGCACTTATAGTGGACACGAATTCAATCCAGAATTTCCAAAGTTGTTAGATTTTCACATACAAGCAAAAGATAAATAAAAGATTATGCCCCCAGTTATCACTCTCTAAATCCTATGAAGGACATCATCAAGGAGCTCGAGGGGATAGAATATGCAAAAATCTCAATGTGAATTAGTAAGCATACAGAAAGATTTAAACATGTCGCAGTGATTGTTTTCAGTTTGTTGTTATTGTTTGTTTGTGTTTGATTGCAAAATCCTTTCCCGGTGAGGAGATAGGATGACTCACTCAAATATAGTTTTGGAAGGACCTTGACTGGAAATGACTCATCTAAAGATACTGAGGACTTTAGGATATGACGTTGATTGCCCCTAAGTTGAAGCTTTGATAGGATAGAGACACTTGTGTAGGATTGATGCTCAGACTGACTTTATTGAAAACAAGATGTGAAAGCAACTGGGAGATATATACAAACTAAAGCACACTGAAATCTGGGAAAGACAAAGATTGCACTGATAGATGGAGAATTTTTGAACAAGTGGTGCCCATTTTCTGGGTTTTCATCATCTTGGTAGAGATTCTATTTTTGTTACCAAGGTGCCTGTTTCTAGGTTTTCACCAAGGCACTTTTCTTTTTCTTCTTTTTTTGTATTTTTCATTTTTTCAATTTTTTTTTGTATTTTTCATTTTTTCATTTTTTTTTTGTATTTTTCATTTTTTTCATTTTTTTGTGATACATCAAGGCACCTATTGCTAGGTTTTTACTAGGATGATCATTTTTTTAGGACTTTTTTCTAATTTTTCTAATTTTTTTAGGACATTTTACCATAGACTGAATGCTTGAGGCATAGAATTTCTTCAGATGAAGAATGTTGATTGGTTCTCGGAGCTGTTCTCCTTTAGTCATTGAGAATTGATAGGATTTAGAGCCAAAAGTAGTAGTGATAACAAAGGGACCTAGCTAGTTGGGTTCAAACTTCCCCTTGCGCTCTCAATGTGATTGATTTTTGGGATTTTCTCTCAAGACTAGATTGCCAACCTAAAATTATGTGTCTGACTTTCTTGTTGTAGCCTCTAGACATTCTCTTATGATATACTCTGAGATGATCATATGCTACTTGTCTGCGCTCATCTAGTAGTTCAAGTTCTTGCAACCTAGACACTCTGTAATCATCATCAGTTACTAGACCATGCATTCTCAATCTTAGTGATGGGATTTCAACATCAATAGGTAGTACCACTTCAGACCCATAAACTAAAGAAAATGGTGTAGCCCCAGTGGGTGTTCTGATACTTGGCCTGTAGGCCCAGAGAGCTGGATTGATCATGAGATGCTAGTCTCTTTATGTTTTATTAACTGTGCAATGTAAGATCTTCAACATATTTTTGTTTGAGGCTTCTTCTTGTCCATTCCCTTTAGGATAGTAAATGGATGACCAATATTGTATTATTTTGAATTTAGAGCACAAGGAATCTAAGTCCTTATTCTTGAATTGACCACCATTATCTGTGACTATTGAATGTGGAATTCCATACCGACATATGATGTAGTTCAGAATGAACATTGATTTTTGTTTGTCGGTTGCTTGAGTCAAAGGAACTGCTTCTACCCATTTTATAAAATAGTCTGTAGCTGTAATGATATGAGTATGTCCAATGGAGGAATGTGGATATATAGACCCTATAAGATCAAATGCCCATTGTTGGAAAAGCCATTGTGTAGCAAAGGGAATAAGATCTCTCCCTGGTGCATGAATCAAGTTACCATGTACTTGGCACTTTTGATAGTTCTTTGCATATTTGATAGCCTCTTTTTCCATTTCAGGCCATTAATACCTATCCCTAATATATTTTTGAGCTAGTGTTAAACTATTGGAATGTGATCCACATACCATTATGGACTTCCTCTCACATGCGTTGAGACTCCTCATGTTCTAAACACCTAAGAAGTGTACCATCTAGACTCTGTTTGTACAGATCATTACCAATGATGACATACTAAGATGCATTTCAGATAAGGTATTATTTCTCATGGAAGTTGAAGGTATCAGGGATGATTTGGTCTTGAAGGTAGGAAAAAAGGTGTTTGTATCTGGAAGAATCATGACCAACAATAGTGCAGATTATGCAAGTTTTAGGGGAATCATATGTAGGAAATGACAGTGCTTCCACTAGGAACTCGTAATGTATCTCATGTTCGGGTTGCTGTAATAGAGATGATAGTGTTTCCATAGCATCAACAACCTTATTCTCCATTCTAGGAATCTTCTCAAAATTGACTGGGATGAAATACTTCTTAAGGTCATCAACCATGCATTTGTATGGAACTAGTTTCTCATCTTTTGTTTGGTATACATCATTGACTTGGTGTATGACTAACTGTGAGTCTCCATGAATGTGTAATTATGTCACTCACCACTCAATTGCTATCTTTATGCCATTAAGTAGAGCTTCATATTCTAAAATATTATTTGTGCAACAAAATTTTATTCTGAATGCTTTAGGTATTGAGTAACCTTGTGGTGTTATGAATAATATGCTTGCTCTAGATCCATTCTTTGTATAAGATCCATCAAAGAAAAGATGCCAAGTCCTAGAAGATATGTGCATGATGGATGAATCAGGAAATTCCACCTATAATGGTGTATCATCAAACATTGGTGCTTCAGCCAACTGATCTGCAATGACTTGGCCTTTGATAGCTTTCCTTTCAACATATTCTATGTCAAATTCGCTCAATAGCATCACCCATTTAGCTAATCTACCTATGAGGGCAGCTTTTCTCAATAAGTATTTCAATGGATCTATCTTAGCTATCAATTGTGTTGTATGAGCTAACATGTAGTGTCTTAGTTTCTATGATGCAAAGATCATAGCTAGACAAGCTTTCTCAATCATTGATTAGTTCTTCTCATAAGCTACCAATGTGTTGCTAATGTAGTAGATAGCTCTCTCCTTGTTTTCATCATGTTGTGCTAGTAATGCCCCTAGTCATGTATATGTGGTGGAGACATACAAAATCAATGGCTTCCCTTGAATAGGAGGCATCAAAATAGGAGGATTTACCAAATATTGTTTGATGTGATTGAAGGTCTTTTCACACTCCTTGTTCCATGCAAAAGTCACACCTTTATGTAATGTTTTTGTGAAAGGTTGTGATATATCTACCAACTGAGATATGAAACATCTGATTGATTGCACCCTTCTTTGTAAGGTTGGCATTTGACTGATATTTTTGGGAGGTTGAATCTCCATGATAGCCTTGACTTTAGCAGGATCTACTTCAATTCCCTTCTTTGAAACAATATAGCCTAGGAGCTTTCCAGAAGTGACAACAAAAGCACACTTTTTAGGGTTCAGTCCGAGACTAAACTTCTCCATTCTATCCAATATTTTTCTTAAGTCATTCAGATGTTCAAATCTTATCATTGATTTAGCTAAGGTGTCATCAACATAGTCTTCTATAGTTCGATGCATCGTATCATGGAAGATAGATGTCATAGCTCTTTGATATGTAGCACCAATGTTCTTAAGACCAAATGGAATGACATTCCAACATAAGGTACCCCATGCACATGTAAAATTTGTTTTCTCTTGATCTTCTGGAGAAATTTTTATTTGGTTGTATCTAGAGAAACCATCCATTAAAGAATGCATTTCAAAGCTTGCAGTCATGTCCACTATCATATAGATGTTTGGTAGTGGAAAGTCATCCTTAGGGCATGCTTTGTTTACATCTCTAAAGTTTGTGCCTACTCTAATAGATTTATCTATTTTTGAAACTAGAACTATGTTTGAGATCCACTCTGCATAATCTATGACCCGGATAAATCCAAATTTTAATAACTTTTCTAGCTCAGCTTTGACTAGGAGTGCAACATGTGGATGCATCTTTCACAATTTCTATTTAATAGGTTTGACTCCTGGAGCTATAGAAAGATGATGCATTATCAAATTTGGATCTAACCCTGGCATATCTAAATACTTCCATGCAAAGTTGATTTTCTTCTTTGTCAAGAATTTGGTAAATACTCTTTTTTCTTCATCTGATAAGGATTGAGCTACATGAATCAGTTGTGGTTCCTCTGTTGTACCCAAGTTGATAGACTGAGTGGGTTCTATCATTATTGGAGATCTGTCCTATAAATGTCTCAGAAGAACATCAAATATCTCATCCTTAGGTACCTCAGGGAGGTTTTCACCTTCGGATACGTCTTTTATTTTTACTATTTTAGGTTCTGAGACTGCCACAAAGTGGTTTACACCCTCAGAACTCTTTTTCTTTTTCCTTTTGTTTTTCTAACTGAGATATTTGATATCCAACTTTGTCATGCTAATGCTAGGTTCATTGATGGAAGTTTCCATAGGTTCCACTACATTGAGGTAGCATAAAAGAGTGTAGTCAGTTCAAAAGGTATGGATATCTTGGTTTGGATTGGTAGATGTTTGGTCAATAAGCTCTGGATGTTGGATAGTCAATGTAGGGGAGGATTGGGAGATGGTGTTCACACATATGGTGTTTTCATCATTGGTCCTAACCTGACTCTCAAATTCAAAGGTGATATTACTACTCAGAATGTTCAGCTCACAAATCATTTCAACATCATTATTGGATTCCACTTTAGTAGTAGGTGGATCAGACTAGTTAAGTTTTTCATTTCTCTCTAGACTTACATCAGATTTAGGTGAATATTGGTGAATGACATCAATGTGTTTTTCAGTGATAAACTCATCTTCTTCTGGAATAACTCCCAATTCATAGTCATTTGATTCATCTTCTGATTCTTCATCTAGACCTTTGGGAAAACTGAGAACATGTGTACAGTCAGGATGAATCCCCCAAGCAGGATTACCTTAAGATTCTGAGTGGAATTCATATTCATGGGAGTCTATTTGAGAATCACTATTGTATCCCAAATGTTCAGCTACTGTGAGAGATTTACCTTCTTGTTTAGTATTAGGTTCTTGTGTATTTACTACATTGATATTCTCCTTAGGTTTCTCTTCATCCTTAAGAAGATCTAGTATATTTTGAAGTAAACATTCATAAATAATAAGATAAGTAGTGTCTGAATCATTATTGTCTGATTGTTGTGCTTCTCCCTCTTTAGTTTTATCCTTTTGGTTCTATCTATTCTATCACATGAGGAGAGTTTCCATTGAGATGGAAGGATTTCTTCTTATAACCTAGACCTGTAGTATCTTTTTTTGTCCATCCATAATGTGTAATGGGTGATATAAGACCTTTGCCTCATGTTCCTAGAGGTCCTTTTCCTATGTAACCCATTTTAGATATGAGTTTGTGACCTGGTCCATATGACTTTGAAGGAACCTTGTTTGACTTGGAGTCACATTTCTAAACTGATGTAGATTGGGAATCATCTTTGTATAGCCATACAAGCATAGCTTCATCCTCTTCAAACTCTTTCTTGGACACTTGCTCTATGAAATTTTTCCATTGCAGATAGCTTGAGGTTCTTTAGATGCTTGTTTTTTCTATTTTAAAGGTTGTCCATAAGATTTAGGCGAGACTAGGAGAGATGTTAGAGATAGGACTGGTTCCATAGTATATTCTCCCATACCTGTGTCTTTGATTTTGACTTCTTTGGAAATGTCTTCCATCTTGGATGTAGATGCAATGTCTGTTTTCTTGGTGGAAGATTCTCTATAATGTGGAACAATTTTGTCAGCACTTTCTTTCAAGGCATTGGAAGATGTAGACATGTCAGCTGGAATTGTTACCTCTACTCCATCATAAGGAAATTTCACACATTGATGGTATGTTGATGGAATAGCTTGCATTTGATGTATCCAAGGTCTCCCTAGAAGAATGTTGTAGGCCAATGGAAGATCCAAAACCTGACAGGTGATTTCTCTGGTAACTAGTCCAGTTCTGATAGGTAGTACAATTGTTCCCTTGGAAGATCTTTCTTGCTCATCATATGCTTTTATGGTTATCTTCTTTTTAGGACCAATAACATCTTTTGATAATCCCAGTTGTGTGACCAATTTGTAGGAATAGATGTTTAGACCAATGCCTCCATCTATCAACACACGTTTGACATGACGGTTTTGGATTAAGACTTCAATGTGCAAGGGCTGGTTATGCAGATGACTTAGTGAATTTTCATCTTCCTTTGAAAAGGAGATAAATTGGGGTGATGTCAGAAGACCAATCATAGTCTGAAATCTATCTAGATCAAGATTGTCAGGAACATTCAAATCGAGCAGAGCTTTATCCAGAATAGCTCTATGAGCAGGAGATATCCGAAGCAACTCAAACATGGATATTTTTGCATTGGTATGTTGGAGTTGTTGGACAATACTATATGATGTTGATCTTGTCTCTTTAGGATTTGATGATTTCAAAGCAGCCCTATATTTAGAAGTAGATGAAACATTGAAAGGCACCTTAGGGGCATTTGATGAACCCAAGTTTTGTCCTTGTAGATGTACCTGAGCTTGTGATCGAGTTACTGCATTTTTTGATTGATTATCTCTATCCTTTCTTACAATGGTGATGACATTTCAATGTTTATATTGACATGGTTCAACCATGTTTATGAAAACATTGTTTCCAGAGTAGGCGTAATTGACTTTAGCACCCATGTTAGGCTTAGAAGATGAATCTCCTTGAGTATGCTTCAGAAATGGTTCCATGAATATTGTATGATCATTGTTGGTTTTATGGTTGTTAATTACAATTTCTCCATCATCAATTTTGTCTTGTATGAGATGCTTCAAGCACATGCAGTTATTGGTTTTATGACCTTTGTTTCGATGGAAGTCACATAAATTGGTCTCTTTCCACCATTTAGGCTTGACTTCAGGATCATATGGTTTTATCTCAGGCAATGTGATGATTTTGTTTACCAATAGTGTTTTCATGGTAGATTCTAAGGAATCACCCAAAGGAGTGAACTCACACTTTGGTTTTGTACGCCATGGTTTATAGTCATTAGACTTTTTAGAAGATTTAGATGCCTTTTGTTCAGAATATTTTATAGCTTGGGTGCCAATGGTGAGATTAAATGCTGGTGCCTTTGATGGAGCACTGATGTGATCTAAAACACCATTTGTTACAACATTTTTGTTCTTGTTCTAGAATTTGACTTTTTCTTTGTTGTTGGAACTAGAACCTGATTCATGCTTGTTGTCTTTGTTAAGCGATATATCTCCCTTACGAGTAAGTAAATTTTCAATCTTTATGGTGTTTTCTACCATTTTCTCAAAAGAAGTATGATTTTGCATTTGTAAATGATAATTGAGTTCCAGACTTAGATTATTGATGAAGATCTTGAGTTTTTCAGTTTCTGAAATAGGTCGAGCATAGAGTGAAAATTTCTTCCTCCATCATTTGAGGAAGGTTAGGAAGGGTTCCCCTGAGTTTTTCTTCAAATTGCAAATGTCTATCATGGTGACCAGGGGTTGCATATTGTAGGAGTATTGTTGGTAGAATAGTTTGATCAACTCCTCAAAGGATTTGATTGTTGGAGGCATTTTAGAGAACCAATGAATGGCTTCTCCTCCCATAGATCATTGGAAAAGATACATCAAGTAAGTTTGTTCATGCATAAACTGGATGGATTGATTATAGAATTCTTTGACATGATCTTGCGGGTTAGAGTTTCCATCGTATCTATCATATTTTGGTGTGTCTACTCTTTTTGGGAATGGTGCCATGTACAATTTTTTATCGAATGGAAAGGGGCATAGAGCCTTCATAGAGAATTCTTTAGGTTCCTTCTCTTTTTCTAGCTTATTGAGTTTAACTTGCATAGCATGCATTTGTTTCATCATGGCTGTGATGGGAGTTTCTTCCTCTTGCATGATGATATTATCAACATTAAAGTCTTGAGGAAGTTTGGATCCTTGTTGATCTAGTTGTAAGAAATAGGGTTCTTTCTCTTCTTGCAAGAAGTGTTTCATCATTCTTTGAAAGTCATCATCATTTATATACCACTCAATTTAAGATGGTGTTGGTTCAGGATCTCTACCATGATTAGAGTGATGACCTTGGGAACCTTGGTTTCCTCCTCCTTGAGACATCATGTTGTTTTGAGGACTACCAGGGATTGTTTGATGTGGAGTTGATTGGTTACCTCTGTGGGTTGATTAAGGAGGATTAGAATAGCCTTTTTTCAAATGTAGATTACCTAGAGCATCTTCTTCATAATGAGTTGTATCATAAGGTTGATTAATGGATTGAACGACGTAAGAAGACAAAGGTGAGTATTTTGGTTCTTCTCCAGGTTTCTTGTGTGAGGAATCTCTGGTTTCCACCATTAACCTCAAGTGAATCTGAAAAGAAAGATTAAGACAACTGATGAATGACTTGATTCGAGAAAATCAAATGACGCAACCTTTTCAAGATTGAATTTGATAAAGGATTGATTGGACGTAAATGTAGGATATTGTGCCCTAGATGTATGGGTAGATGCCTAAAAGATAGCAAACACGAGCTTGCAACACTTAGCCATTTTTTAAGATTGATTCTGAAGATGATTTTGACAAGGTTTTTGACACAAGATGAAGGGGATTCAAATCAATAAATCAGAAGGATGGATCAAACTAAAGAGACCACTTTTGGAAAAAGCGTTGGGTTTTCTAGTTTTTTTCTGCTTTGTTCCTGACACAGTGAATATTTTGACAGAATCTAATGATTGACTATAATGATTGAATTTCTGACAAATTTGAAGGCTTTCTAACAAGTTTGAATCAACTCTCATAAGACTTTCTCTAGGCTCGTATGAGTTAGGATAAGGTCTCACATGACAATTGACAAAAATGTGTATGACAATTACTACCAGTATTGAAATTTGCTTGGATTTTTGACAACATTTGTACAACAAAGTACAAGATTTCGTATGAGTTTCTGGGGGTTCTAATACGATAGTTTAAAAACTCATACGAGTTTTGAATTCCCTAGATGACAACTGACATCAAAAAGGATTTTTGTTCAGATTTTGCAAGTTTTTTAGATTTGTTGGTTGATTTCGATGGTTGGGTTTGTTCATTTTTAAATGACCAATTAGATATCAGACACGTAAGATAGCAATCAAGGGAGCAAGCAACCATCTTCTAACAATGAGCATGGGACAAAGGAACCTTGCACATGAACAAGAATAGTGACTTATGATTCTACTCCCTAATAATTCTACTTGTGTATGTTCTCAAATGTTTTGCAATCATGCACATAGTCCTAGAAAATAAAAAGTTGGTCGCACTAGGGTTCATAGTAATGGTCAACTCTATAGCTTTTGCAATCTCAAGAGGGTGAAATTGAATCCAGGTGCACCGGGGTTTTGACACATTCTGAGAATTTAATCAATCGGAGATGCTGAGGAGATCTAACAACCCAACAAGAAACTACACCCATGGAGATTTCTTCCACAAGGACAATTGTATAGCATCTGCTGCTACCACGGTAGAAATGGCTATTATCACTTAAGGTTCTGTCCACGTGGTTGACCCAATAAAGGGAATGCCCACTATGGTTAACCCTCTCTAATAAGGAAGACTCACAAAATGGACAACATGGGGACTTAGTTCAGATTCAAGGATCTGAGTTTCTGATGCTACCCAAAAAAGGGAACATAGCATAATCCTCTAGCCTCTTCACTTCAGCCAAACATAGCAAACAAATTGATTGACACGCTAAAATTGAAACCACCTCACCAAGGTTCGTATGTCAACAATAATAACTACTGACCTCTCTAAGTGGGACCAAGAGAAAACGTACTGTCAAGATTGAGGACTAAACCAAGTAAGACCGTGAGATGATATCAAATCCTCCCTACCTACAAGGGGATCTATCTTTGAGAAGAGGTTCACGTGCAAAACAAGTGAATGAAGCCCACTCTATCAAGAACTCCACAAATAGTGTTCATAGGGCATAATTATTATGTGAAACGGATATGCAAGAAAACAAATCTATGTTCTTTTTAGATCCAAAATGAACGTGTGATTTATGAAAGCAAGAGACACTCAAGCTAAACAAGTGAGAGGTTCATTTTATTTCCCAAAATCGAAGTGTTATAGGGATGCAGTGAAATACCTCAGATCCCACACAACGCGCTTAGTAGATTTTAAATTATTTTTGCTTTTGTTAAGCTTCCCCATGAGAAAAGTGATCATAAACAACAAGTATCAATCATTAGGGTTAGCTGTCAGCAAAAATTTGAAATTGAAATCTTAAAGATTGCTTGAAATTCTGATATGAAAATTGAAATTCTAGTACCAAAACTCGTATGACAATATGCTACTTCCCGTACAACAATCCAACACGATCAGGGATAACTTTAAGAAACCCCCTTTTAGGAAAAAGTGTAAAATCTTGGCGAATCATACATTATTTTAGGGGGGAATTTGTTTTAATGGAGGTGAATTTATTTCAAATCCATGATTTTTCATGGTTTGTATTGGAGATTTTTTCCCCCTTGAATGAAAATTTCATAAATTGCTGGCAACTAATTTTCTTTTGAAGTAAAAAATTATAATATATGAGGCGAATAATTTTCTTTTGAAGTAAAAAATTATAATATATGAGGTGAATGCTATTCTTTTGAAGGGTAAAAAAATAATTGTATTGGCGAATTTTATGTACCATTTGAAAATTTATTTATTTTATTGGCTAATCATTCATTAATTATGGAAAAAAAATAAATTTTATTGATGATTTTCAAAATATGGGACATAACATGGACACGCAACCTAACCTAACATACCTAACATACATACATTATTTTATAATGTTAAATGTATTATTTGAGATTGTTTGATGATTGAAGATCAATGGCTAAAGTTTAATTTCGGCCCCAATTTCTTGAAGGAAACAGAGTTGTCGAGGAAGTCACCGAAATGTTGACACGTATCAAATAAGGGTAACTTATCTGTGGACTACAGTATACACATGTTGGTATCGATAATCATAGTCCTATTACTATAGTGAAACTTGTAACCTCTTAACTCGGTAAGCAATAAATGCCTTGTTAGTGACAAGTGACATTCTTTAACTTGTCATGCACCACTTCCAAATTCATATAGACGGTATAACCGAAATCTAACATTTTTTGCATTTATGGGAAAGATTTACTGCCATATATGAAAGATTAAGGACAAAATTTTAATTTCTCACATGCATGCATTTAGGGGAAAGATTTACATGAAATATTTAGAGGAATGTTAAGGACAATGGATTTAATACCATTAAAGATAGAATAATTTATTGCTATGTAACGATCAAGGATTCAAGGGCTATTTATAGACGATCTAGCTTCTTTATTCCTCGATTTGTCTTTGTTAGATAAATTGTTTGTTTAGGTCATTAGTCTGTAGTTGTACTCTACAAATAATTTGTTTTTAAGGTTTCTAAAGTTTTAGATGGACACTCCAATTAGGCTTAGATGCACATATGAGGAGCCTTAGAAGGCCTTTCTGGGTTCCTTTTCAGATGAAACCTTAGAATCAATTTGTAAGGAGGGTGGGCCTTTTGTAATAGAGGTTGTTAAAATGGTGTTGGGCAGAGAGTTTCTGCACAATGAAGATAGGCACCGGGTCAACACGGACATTACGTCCCATTTTTTGGCATCTCTTCTTGACCTCAGAGGAGAGAAGGTGGACATGTTAATGCTATTGAGGAGGGTTTTTAAAGAAGAATACCTAGGGGACAACATTGATGTTGTCATATTCACAAATAATAAGGGTGGGGATCCCTTGGGCAAGTGAAATACCCAAGCTTCTCCTCCTAGGCCAGAATGTGGCCATGCAACCTTTTCTTTTGGGCTTGAATGCTAGGCAGTATAAGCGCCATAGGAAATGGGCCTTGATTGCTAGGGATTTCCTCCTAAAGTGGTTTATGCTTGACAAAGTGGAGGCTCAGATGGGGCAATACGAGTGGCTCAATGAATTCTCACAGTTAATCCTCTATGCAAAATTCTACTTAGATGGAGCCGAAGGGCAAAATCAGTAGTGGACTACTAGTGGTTTTTTTTTATAAAAACATACCTCATTTTTGGGTTTTTTTTGTTTATAGTAGGTTTCTCTTTGTACTAGAAGTGGACAATGTAATTATAATTTTATGAAAAAAAATTTGAAAATTTTGCAAGCTATAGCTTATTTCAATTTGTACAAAAAATGGTTCTTAGACTTCTCTGTCACTGTGATTGCAATTTTTTAATTAGTTGCTTTATCTGTGTATTAGACATGTATGATGTAACTTGTTAGTATGTTTTAGTAGAAATAAGGAAACGTTCAAATGATGTCGATGGTATTTCCATTTTTAAATTTGAATATTTAAAATGTATCACAATTGTACAATGTAGACAGTTGTAGTTAATAAAAGAAATGTCTTATCAGTTATCACTGAGTACTGACATTAAGTTTGGGTAATGTTACCTATCAAAATTCACACACTCATACATTTAATATGAAAGATTTACAACATTTTGAAGGACAAATGAATTAATAAGGTTAGAAAAATAATTTATGGTTTTCTAATTATAATGTATGAGAATTATATGTGATTCTAATTATCAACGTTAAAGTTATAATCAATAAAAAATATCATTTTAACTTTAAGTATACTATATAATCAATTTGAAGGACAAATGAATTAATAAGGTTATAGGAAAAATTTATGGTTTTCTAATTATAAGGTATGAGAATTATATGTGATTATAATTATCAACGTTAAACTTATAATCAATAAAAAATATCATTTTAACTTTAAGTACACTATATAATCAATAAAAAATATTACTTTAACTCATGTTTGGGAGACCTAGCGAGTCAACGACCATAGAAATATCATAATCTCTAAACACTAACCATTGGATGAGCACAGATCAATGATGTACGATGGAATTTGGGATGAAAGGGAAAAGCAACCCCATCTTTTCAAACCCGTTCTGGAATCATGACACATGTCACTAAACATGTAACACGTTCCACTCATAGTCTCGCATGGTCTACCAATAATGCCATTTGATGATGACATGAGATGTTTGACTCATGAGGTGAGTCAGCTGTTAGGTGACTAGGTGAGTTAATGGGACCCACGGGGACACCACACTACTCACTAGATAGTGACTAACAATGACATTATGACTATTGGATGGTTGTAGATCAATGACCCAAGTTGTATTTCAGGATGAAAGGGAAAAGCAACCCCATCTTTTCAAACCCGTTCTTGAATCATGACACATGTCACTAAACACGTAACATGTTCCACTCGTAGTCTCGCACGGTCTACCAATAATGTCATTTGATGATGATGTGACATGGCTGACTCGCGAGGTGAGATAGCCATCAAGTGAAGGTGAGTTAATGGGACCCACAGGGCCACCACACTAGATAGTGACTAACATTGATATTATGATCATTGGATGATTGTAGGTCAATGACCGAAGCTATATTTTGGGCCAAAAGGGAAAAGAAAACCCATTTTTGCAAACCCATTCCAAATTCATGATGCGTGTCCACTGTCCACTCACACGGTTAGTGACAAGTGTGATGACTGTAGATTGTACAATTTTGGCGCTTTAAGTTTCACTTTCCAATTTCCAATCTAATTTTTCATTTATAAGTATAAGTAGTCTACAAATTTAGAAAGGGGTTATGAATTCTAAATTTCTAGGTTGAGGATTGAGGTCCGAGGAAAGAAACAAAGTCTCTCAACTCTCTTCCCAATCATAGTCTGAAAAAATCAAAACTAAGGGTAATGGGTAACTACTAAAATCCTGAACACTTATGTCCCGCATTTTAAATTTTTCAAATCTCTTAATTTACAACTTTACTGTTTATATTATATATAAAAAATTAGCCTGTTAGGGTTTAATTTTGAATCACCCCTATAAATTGTAGGCTTATAGCTGTGTATAAATATTTTAATTTCCCTACGAGTAAATAGTGATACCGGTTACCAACTTACCACGATGGGCAAAACAAATGTCAAGAATAAGACTATGAGTAAAAGGCCAAGTTAGATAATAGAATTCCATAATCTACTTAAAACACCAAGTTTCACTGATTTATTCCATGATATTTATGATCCTGTTATTCATGGAAATAAGGAATAATGGAAATTAGATTTGCATTTGAAAACAAGTGGAAGAATCCAAATAAGGGTTCAAAATTTTATTCATTTAACCCCATGATAGATGTAATGACAAATAAAATTGGACCGTGGGTTGTTGGGTTAGCACCGATGGCATTACCTCAAGTATTCCCTTGCCCATAAATTGTCATGGTCTGCACCGAAAATTATGATGAAAATAGAAAAGCAATTGTGAATAAAAATACTCAGGAGGAAATTTTGTCCATAACCGAGAGTGAATTTGCTAGTTTGTTGAACCTAGGGTTTGAACAACAAAACTCAAACATGCACGTTAACCTAGGAAAGTTGGTAGAGGATTATAAAAAATTAGATGCAACACACAGAGATTCTTATATCAGAGGAATAACAAGTGGTTCTAGTCTGAGTCTAGATCATAAGCCTCCTTATGATTATGATATTTTTGTGCCATGGGCACAGGATAGTATTTCCTTGATAGCATTTTGTTTGTGATTGGATAGTAACAAACAAGTGGGTGCCAACATTCTTGAAATGTTTTTCCATATTCATTTTGAAAAAGAACTAGTAAAATATTGTTTTATTGAGCACATTATTTGTTGCATGCAAGATCAATTACTAATGATTCAAAGAGGTTCACAGAAGACATTTAGATTCACAACCTACTTGTGCTATCTTCTCTTAGCAAAGCATCGTGCAATATTTCAGACAAACAAGCTTTGTAGTCAGGGCCAAAATCCAATATATGAGTGGACACCTCAGATAAGGATGATTTATAATAGAAGAAACTACAACAATTTTGTAGACTTATTTTTGGCATCAATGTACCATAAAATTATAGACACTCCAATACCTAGATTGTCGGTTACTTGTAGAAATTGCATTCAACTTGGAAGTCAAATACAATTGGCTAACTAATACTTAATGGAAGAACCCTACAAACTTCCAATACATGTAATAGAGAGGGTATTTGCATTGTAATATGCATGGAAGATGGAGAGCATAGATGTACTCTTTAATGGTCAGCAAAAGAAAATGATATTTCCTTCCTTGCCTTTCTCATTTGGAGGGTTCACATTTGAGAGAAGAGGATTCAAAGTGGCGCAAGCCTTTTTTTCAATTTTTTGCTTTGATGTTGATAATCACTGGCAGTATGATCCACTCAACATAATTGGAAAAAATCTTAGAGAGAATGGGAACTCTACAAACAAATATCAACATGAAAGTATACCATTGATTGAAAAATTAAAAAACATGGAGTCCTGGGATGAGGTAAAAAAAAGAGATGGAGAAATATGTTGCTGAAAATAATATGTCAATACAAGAATTGTCATCACAAATAATGGCATTGCACAAACAGAAAGGAAAAGTGCAGGCCACGACATCATCCAATTTCTACCAGAAAGTTGCTCAACCATCTACAATATCTATTCCAAAAGAGCTAATGAATGAATGTATGGATGATAATTGGACTCAAACCAAAATTTCTATTTTTTGGGAAATGAGGAAGAATCTCGGTGAGCCAAAGACATATGTAGATCTTTATGGCGTAGAAGAGGATACAATGTTTAGAAAATTGTGGAATAAGGAGCATTAAGTTGAAGCATATCACGACAATGATGATGACTATGACCAAGATTCTATGAATCCCACATCCAGTGTCAATCCCACATCCAGTAATGCATATTCAATTAGTAGAGGAGTTGATGTGTCCACAAAACTTCAATATACGGTCAAAGGGGCAGATATTGTAGAAAAAATGGGCTACCCAGGTTTTGGTGATCTGGGTCCCAGTGGACAAGGGATTTGGTCTGTACCTAACCCACCAGCTCCACCAAAACATGGTGAGAAACTAGGCCTTGGGCTTGGAGTTCAATCATCATATTCATCAACTCAGTCAATTTCATTTGTTCCATCTGTTCTAAGCACTCAGATTCAATCTGAATCAATTTCCAGTCCCACAGCTATGGATATCATGGGTACAACTACAACTAGTAGTCTGAAAAGGGCATTACATATAGACATGAAAACAATGGTTCCTAGAGATCAAGGAAGTGTAAAGAAGAAAAAGGTTATCAAAAGTATTAGTACAACAATGGTAATGGTGACTGTGAGTCCAAAAATTGCCCAACCTTTAGGATAAAACCCTCAGAACAGTCCAAAAACTCCACTTGTAATGGGTCAAGGTGTTGCTAATCCTCATGGTGGAATTAATAGAACCACAGGCAACATAGGTCGAAGCTCGTACATCAGTGCAAGTGCTATTTCACCATTCAAACATTCAATTATGTCACAAAACCTTGATTTTTGTTGTAACTAACTATGACCAATCAAAAAATAGGAATAGACAAAATAGTAAGACAATGAAGATGGAAGCCGTTGCTGCAGCTCGTGATGCAGAACCTACATCCAAGAGGTTATTTCCCACATATGACCCAAATAAAGATATGATGGAATTCATGGTTGTTATGCCCCTAGCTAGAGATAACAATCCACTAAAGAGTCAATTAGATCCATCTCAATTTCAAGTTAGCACCCTCCAAATGGATTTATCAAAAATTAAAAATGTGGACAAGATAAATGTGTCAAAAATGACCAACCAAGTGGTCTACAGTTCAGTGATGAAGTTCAAGAGAGAGAAAGGAAAGCTTCAGGGCATAATAGATAAGTTAAAGGAAGACCTAGCAAATGTAAAGGCAAATGAGAAAGCAACATAAAATAGGTGTGAAGAATTAGAGAGAAGGATAAAAAATTCATCTTCTAAAGAAGCAATTGGACAACAAGAACATATGGACGCAGAACTGAAAACTATGAGGGAAAAATTGGAATAGAGCGAAAAAAAACTTGAGGATGAAAAAGCCTCTTCATTAAGTTTATACAAAAACTTGGAGAATGTGGGACAGGCAAACAATAACTTAAAAAAAGAATTGGACAATGAGAGGATAAAAACAAAATAGTGGGAAGAGAAAGCAAAATAGTGGGAAGAGAAAGTAGAGCAAATAAAATAACATAGTGAACACTAGTTCTCAAAAATGAGAGAAGACCTAAAGAAGGAAAATAATACAATTAAAAATTATGAAAATAGCTTGAATGACCATGTAAATAATACAGTCAAGAAAATAAAAAAATTCTTCTAGGGGAAAATAAAGATGTCTGGTGATAGGTTGTGTGATTGGTTTGAACCGAATGAAAGTCTTAGAGATATTTTTGGGAAGCTGAAAGAGCACATTGAGAAGAATAAAAAAATTTGTCAAAGACAAAAAACTACAAAGTAGATTATGCAAGAAATCAACACAAACAGTGACAATCATTTGGAAAGCAAGGGAATTTAGGACCATGTTGGTGCAACAATAAAGGCGAGCTCTGTCTTTCAAAAATGTCAGAAACTAATAGAAGCAGACGAAACTCTAGCCTTATTTGGGCAAAAAATTGCCAAGATGAATAGTAAAACAACCAAATTGATATATCTTGGTTTGCTGAGTCGTAGTCATGTTTACTCATCAATGAGTTTCATTGCAAGAGAAGCTTACCAAAAAAATTTGGAGGCAACAATGACATCTGATTTAGGCAAGCTTCCTCACGAAAAAACTCATGAAGGCATTACAAACTGCATCAAAACATTGACAAATTTGAATGCAATAATGGAAGGAACATTAATTTCAACTCACTCTTCCAAGTATGGATGGCTGACGAGGTTGCAGGTCATTTATTATAACATCACAAATTTTGCCCTTCCAACTGACGAATAATGGAGCATACTAAAGAAATTGACAGAATCATCTTCATCTCATCAATCATAGTATGTGAAAGTACTTTTGGTTTTAATCATCTCTATATCTTTAGTATATATCTTTGATATTATCCTAAATAATAGAATTGAGTTTAAAGTAACAAGTTTGAACTTTGTTTTTTGAAGAGAAATCAGGATCAATGTTGCCGTCTTGCAGATGCTAATTTACTAAACCGTCTTGTCAAATGTAGAAATGTACAACTACAGTTGTAGAGATGTTGTAGACTTGTAGTTGTCTTACTAATTTAGATTTTGAGACTTCACATTAGGGAAATTGACCTGAAGCTATTGTTGCTCCCTTGTTTCTATAAAAGGGAATTCGGGGTCATTAGCTTAGGGTAATGAAATTGAAATTGGGAAATGTGCCAAATTGCCAATGGTTATTAAGTCATTGACTTTTGTAAATAGAATCACAGAGTTGTATTCTTACTAGTATTAATGAATGAATTGTTACATTGTATCATATTTTTAATTAAATTAATGAGAATCAGTATTGCTAAGAATTGTAACATATGAATTGCTATGTTGTCAAAAAAAAAAATGAAAAATCTATAAGAATTGTACCATATGAGTTGAATAATGCAAATGAAAACCATTATTAATTGTGGAATTGAATCTTGAATCTTGATGACATTATCAACCACATTCATGTTTTTGACATTGGAATATGATATTATGCATGATTGATGATGAGATATAGAAACTGATAGTAGACTTAGGAAAAAGTTTAATAAATACCTAGGACCTGCTATTTATACAATGGTTCAAATTCAAGCTACCGCATCATATCATTATTGAGATCATCAAATTCATCGCCATCAACTTCATAGCTTACTTGGTTCTTTGATATGTTTTCTTCACTCTGAATACCTCCGCTTAACTGATGTTCACTGCTAGCAGTACCAATTCTAGTACATGAGTCAATGACATCATTGTCTCTGGTATTCCCACTCCCAGTCCCACTTTGGTTTGAAATGTTTCCCAACCCTCTTCTCTGACATTTCTTCCTCCATAATTTCAGTGCTCTTTCATAAGGAAAAGTATTGACTTCATACTTGGATGTATAGAGCCTCAAGCAATTTTCTAGATTCTTGTCTAGTTTGTTTCTCAGCTTTGACTTTAGGAATACCAAAGAACTGAAAACTCTCTCATCCTCCACCAACCCCAATATCATGGTCAGACATAAATTAGAAAGCTTGAAATATTCTGATATTGAATCAATCAACATTTCACTCTCAGCTAGATTTTTCCAAAGCCTTGATACTGATCCATCTTCGTGAGGGTTCTGCATAATATTATATTGTTCCCTCATTGTTAGTGAAAAATGACCTGATTGCTCTCTCAAATGATTTGCATCTAAAATTCCATTTAGAGTTACCACATTTAACTCATTGGTTTTACAGAAATGATCTATCAAAGTTAGTAGGTTAGTTTTAAAATCTTTCAAACTGTTCAGACTCCAATATCGAGGAAACAAAATAGCCATGGATTCAAGTAGTTTGACTAGAGGGAATATTTCTCTAATCTATGTGGAAAGATCAAAGGCAATGTGCTTCATAGAAGCTATTATAGACTCAACAATATTGGTAAATTCTTCCCTTTTAATACTTGATATTCATCTCCTTTGGTTCTTTCCTGGTTCCTCAGACTCGATCCTGGCAAAGTAGTGCATTGGTATCTCAACTTCGTGAACTTATGCACATAACTCCCCATTTGCACTGATTTTTAAAAATTTATGAGGATTGTCCAAATCTGTGATTTTCAGCTAGTTGGAAAATTTTACATCATCGATAGAGATTATCGAGCATCACGTATGTCAATTTATGTAGCGCACCATATTCTGCAATATACATAGCTCTTTGTTGGGCATTTTTCATTAAATTTCACATCTCCTCAAGCATGGGGAGAAGACCTTCTAATGTTAAGAGTGTCTCTACATTACTTAACATTGCTAGTAGCATAGGAAATTTTGGTTTCCTTGCTTCATCATGACTTGAGTTCATTAGACCAAGCAACGATTGGTATTCTAAAAAAACTCGATGTGTTGGTCCATCCAAAGAGTTCCATCTGGTATCATTATCCTTAAGAAGCTTTTTCCCATTGGTTAGTCCTTCAAAAAAGTGTTGAAATTCCCTCTATCATTTGGGACTTCAACAAAAGTATTGGTAGAGCTCTTTGATTAAAACTTCAATTTTTTATACTAGAGCATGCTTGCTGACAACTCCAAAAGCTAGATTCATTATGTGGGCCATGTAGTGAATGGGAGTAATGTAGGGTGCACAAGAATATTGTATCTTTGTGCAAAGACCACCCCTGTGGCCTTGCATTACTAAAGCTCCATCCGCTCCAACACACACCAACTTTTTGGAAATCATCATGTCATTTATACCTCTATTTTAAATTAGAGAACTCTTTACTAGTTCAAATAAATTTTTGGTTGTCGCATTATCCTTCATTTTAGCAACAATTAGTAGATGAGGTTGGCGAACAAAATTGTGTACAGTATAAACATGCATGCATACCCAGGAAGTATTGTCTACTGATGTAACCTCGTCTAAAGACAATGTAATAAAATTTGACTCTTTAATTTTTGCCTTAAGATCCTCTTTTTCAACCTTGGTAAGACAACTTGCCCATTCCCATCCACTGTTTACTGACCAGTGACTATTAGGATAGTTACGAACTTTCAGAAAGTGTAATAAAGAACTCAATGATGGGAAGTCTATGATAGGACACCTCTACTCAAAATATTAAACACAACACTTAACTGAACAACTTTTCCCATTAGTTCTGCTTCAATAGAGCCTTTAACTTAACTAGGCTTCATCTTTATATTATGCTGAAATTCATATAATTCTACATTCCTAACATGTTGAGGTTCCTCCTTTGTTTTCCATCTTATCACTAATTTTTGAACTCCATCTATGGTTTTCTTTTCGTAAACTTTACCCATATGCTTCTCTATGGTGTCAATTTTTAGCTGCAACCTCTTTTCCTTCTTATTTATCTGGCTGCAAATCTTACATCTGCATTCTAGCGGAGGCTCCCCTTCAATTGTATTGTCCACTAGTTTAATGAATGTATACTTTGACACCCATTATACTTGAAAATTACTTGACAGATTCCACATCCTATCATTCTTTGATTTGTATTTTCTTTTCTTCTTCCCCGCACCATCATCTTCTCTGACATTCTCAGTCTCATCCAAGTCAATTATATCATTATGGCTACTCTGGGTATTTAACTAAAAATCTTCTTCAAGTTCATCATGATCTAAGATATCAGGTTTGCTGACTTCTTCAATATATCATGTAGGTTCAGGTTGTGAATCTTGAAAATCTTCTTGTGATGAAGTAGCTTCCTGATTTTGGCCAGAAACATTTCCAACACCATGACCAAAGTACGATGATAAGGTTATGCATTTTGTTGGCCTCTCTTGGCTTTCCCCATATGCTAGAGACTTACCCTTATTCTTGTTCCGACATCTCAATTCTTATAAGAAATAAAAGGTTACCAGCCTACTAGTGAAAGAAAAAATATTACTTGTTGAAGAAGTGATAATAGAACTATAGTATATATAAATATGATTCATTGACCCTTAAATCATGTCTAAGGTCACCACTATTCACTAACTGGTCCCCACTAAATAAGAATGAACTCAAATTTACATAGTCACGAAATAATAATCACTTACCTTTGCCTCAAATTCAATTGCATTCGTGACTTGCCAAAGGAGTCAAGACTCAACAATATGAACTTCGCTATCAATCAAATTGAACCAATCCAAATTGTGTACAATAACACTGATCTATGAATGTATTTATACTAATCCTTTTTTGGCAAATTGGGCAGGAGGTATTAGGTCTCCAAATATTTGGTGAAGCTCGCGTAATTATAACACATCTTGTGTTATTTCCTAGGCGATTATGGGTCATCCAATACCTTGGTATGATTAATAAAGTTGGCAAAAATCTATCAAATTGTGACACATGTTCATAAAATGCCTGGCAAATTTGGGGCCACCTAAATATATATATATATATATATATATATATATATATATATATATATATATATATATATATATATATATATATATATATATATATATATATATATATATATATATATATATATATATATATATATATATATATATATATATATATATATATATATATATATTGGCGAATATAGGCCATCCATTTGGGGCTGCTTTGAAATTATAGGCAAATGTTTAAAATATATCGTGCCCAAAAATTATGTCATTGGCGATAATGGGAAAGAAATGGACAAAAATAGATAAATTGATGGGCGATGGGCCTGGGCATTTGCCCTAATTTTAATAAATGCGAGGCGATATGGTCAATCCCATATGGCCAATATATTCACCAAATCGGGACTCGTCGACATGTGACATTCACCAAATGGCAAATAATCACCACTAAAGTTTTCGCTGGACACGATACGACAGTAGGTTAGTATGCAGATGATAATTCAGATCTCGTATGACTATGCACATAAAACCAGCATGACACTTCAGATTGTCATTTGTCGTACGAGAGACAAGGGGTCTTGATATGACAATCTTTGGAATGTTGTATGAAATTGTACAGACAAAAAATTAAAAATCACAGTTTTGAGAAAAAATGATAGAAAATTAAAGATTTAGAAAGGAAACCTATTGCAGGGCCCCACGGTGGGCGCTAGAAATGTGCGTGTGAATTTTGTACCTAGCTGTAGATGCAACACTTTAGTAAAACATTAGAGGTTAGCAAATCAAGAAATATGCAAATGAAATAACAAAGCTAACCAGGTGATTTACTGCCTTCTAGTAGGAATGAGTTTGATATTCTCAAATTATGACTGAGATAAGTGACAATGCAATACCTAAACGAAGCATTTAAAATGATGAAAGATGGATGAAAAGGAATGCAACTTAATCTATCTTTTTGGATTTTCTATGCAAGATGATGAAAAATTGTACGAAATTGATCTAAGATGAATTGAAATGAATGCAAATCTATTCTAAGAATGTTATGAATGCTATGAAAATGGATTGAAAACAATGAATGAAAAATTGCAAAAAGATCTCACAATCACCTGTTCGCAAGAGCTCGATTCTCTAGACAATTGAAAGCATAGTTGAAAGGAATGACCTTTTGTGAAGGGTTGAGCCTTGTTTATATGGAAATCCAAGATTTTTGAAAGCTCATGGAAAGCCAAAAATCTCTCCCTGATTAACTCAGATTGATTTTTGAGTTATCAAGAAATCAAAATTAGTTAACTCACAAAATCATGCAAAATAAGATTTTTAACTCAAATCAGAAGTTTAAATCAACTTTTTAACTCAAAATGGATGTTGAGTTTAAAAAGATAACAAATTGAATTGATTTACTGATTTAAAGTTTAACTGCTTTTCTAAATGTGCAGGGATAATTATGAATTTAATTTAATAATTCAGAAGAATTATTCTCAACTTAACTGATTTTTGAATTAAAACAACTGATTTATGGGTTAATCAATTATTTAATCAAACTTTATTCGAAAACTATATCATTAAATATTGACAACTGGATTTAATTAATTAAATAAGAATTTAATCATTTATTCATAAGATTTTTGATTTATTGTCAAAATTAAATAATATTAATTAGGAATAAATATAATTAAATCCAATTAAATGATTAAGTGGCAGAATTAAATTAATTAATCAAATATTGAACATATTCAATTAATTAACTTTAGGATAAATAATGACATTTATCGCCAAATAATATTCAATTAGGAGATAATTAGGATAAATTAGGAATATTTAGGAAATATTCACCAATGCAGAATTGAGATTAAATCAATTAGGGTTTAGATGATTTGATACACAGATGTGCCTTTGGTTAGGACTTTTGTGTTGATTTCAATTGATTTGTCGATGTAGGAGGTCAATGGTCCTATAGCCCATTTTTGGGGTATTACAAAAGCTAGTCAGTTGAACTTACAAAGCCTTCATACCAAGCAGTCACAAGGAAGAACTAAAATTTAAATGGATACAGGTTTAACTGAGTATGTTTACTGAGCATCAGAGTATACCGAGCACTGAGTCAATGAACACCGAGCATTAGTTAATTCACTGAACAGAGAATGTATTGCTTATTGAGTTGTTCAGGAAATGACATAGTAATCAGTAAAGACACATATCTCTATGCAAATGGTTTACATGGATCTATAAATGTTTTACCAAGATCGAGGCACATTTATTATGGATGTAATCATTAAATGTTGTGATGATTCCTATGTAATAGTTAGATCTAGGTTATTTTTGTACACCGTAGATCTTAGGTTTTCTAAGATTTTGTAAACCTAATTAGGTCAAAGAAATTTTCTATATAATTATAATTGATGTCATTTTGACATAAGAAGAGGAAGTATTCATGACAGGGAGATCATGAAGAACTAGCCGCATACAAAACATCATAATTCAGACAAGGGTTTACATGATTGAGTAGTTATTAGAAATAGTATTCAATTTTATCAGAAATATACAAGGCTACCAAGCATAAAAGAGAGTAATATACTACACATCAAGGTGAAATCTATTTGGTATTTCATTAATCTAATTCAGACAAATACAAGTTTTTAGTTGCAGATATTTCAGTTATCTTTTAACCATCATAATAGGATTGTAAATCTCTTAATAGAGTAGACTTAACCGTCTATTGTAAATCTCCTAACAAAGTGCACACTTATTTAGTGTTTCTAAAATCCTTTCACAAGTTAGATCTAATTGATCTTAAGTTACTCCTAAGAGGGTAAGATCACCATAAGTGATCACACTTGTAGCCTTAACCGGCATACTTTATTTACTGTAGTAGTGAAGAATTTTTGGGCGTCATCCCCACCATATGTTTTACCTTCTAATAAGGGTTTTTGCATAACCAAAATACTTGTGTTATGTGATTACATTTTATGCATGGTTTATTGTTTTTTTCATGCACTTTACCTTTGCAAGTTAATTGAACATATGTTGCAAGCAATGGAATCAATTGATTAGATAGCCACTACTATTGCAGGTTTTTAATTCGGTAAAAGTTTTTGAGGGTATTGATTCACCCCTCCCCTCTCAGTACTATATCTTTTATATCCCAACAAAAGACCAATGAAAAAATATTGTTGAAGTTATATGAAGGATCTAATGATTCACCTTTTTCATCTTCATTTGGAGTGATGTCATGTAGGAATAGGACTTTAACTTTTCCATCATCAACACAATAATCTCAATAGTTCCCCAAATGAAGCTTGTGCATAATGAAATAATTTAATCTTTCCGCACATTGCCTAAGATTAAATGACTTTGTTGCTTCATATTTTATGAGTTACAATGGATCCATTTCAACTTTTGCATTTGTAGTCTCATGAATGGTTAGACAAGAATGTTCTCAATTGATAGAGGGAAAGACATTCCCTTCACCTTGTTTTCCATGCATAATTTATGTTTTTATATATTCTACCTACAAAATGATATAAAATCTAATTTTTCATCTACATAGGCTAGTAGCTTCAATGTTGCTTCTAAATAACCTTCAACCCTAATATAGGTGGAAGTTGTAAGCTAGTGGTACTGCTTACCCCACTTCTTGAATTTATCTATAGCCTCTAGAGACATTACCATGGCCTTGTCATTTTCAAGCATTCTAATGACATTAGATATAACATAATTTACTCTCCAAGATGTGTGTATCTTTTCTTTAGGTCTAATTGAGGGTAATAATGGTATATAGATATTTTCTTGATCTTGCAATTCCAACTTGTTTCAATCCAATGAATTGTTGTCACTATGCCAATATATACAACAAGTTTGAAAACATATAAAATTTCTTCTCTTTATTGATGGGCTATTTTGGTAATTGGTCTTAGTTTGGATAGCCAATATTTTTTTTATGTGTTCTATGTGTTGATCCAATTGGTTTCAAAATATTCTTTGGATGAATCCACAATAGTATCTTCACAATAGCTTCTCAAGTGGAAAATTCAAAATATCCTCAATGTACGGTGGTTGACTATGCATGACTACATTTTTATCAATAGGCTTAATAATTATATACTTTGATTATGGAATCTTTCACATGTCATCATTATATCTACTAACTAAATAGATAGTAGAAAACATGTTCCTTCTATGAGTCCACTTAGCTTGAGGATGTGCTAAACCACTTCTAAATTATTTGGTGAAACTCTTTTATGCCTACATGTCCAAAATTTTTAAATGTGATGCAATCAAATTTTGAAACTAATTGTGAAGCTAGAACACTTTAGAAAGCACACTTCATTTTGGTGGGTAAACTGATTCTCTATCTGTACATTTTTTCCAAAATAAAACATGTCTTATTGTCAAGGAATAAAAAGGGCTATTAGCGAAATATAACTCAGATTTTTACCTTTGGCCCCTTTTATTTTCACTTTATTACTATATTAATAATGGTTAAACTAATCAAAATGCACTAATAAAGATTGGATAGTGTATTAGATGAATTAAGAAATCAAATTAAAGATGCAAATCAAAGTAGAAATGCATGTCAATTGAATTATTTTAGGCCTAATTATAATTATGAAATTATCAAAAAACTTTTACTTTTAGTTAGTTGATATAACTAATCATGAAAATAAGTTGAAGTAGCAGTTAGACCAATTTATTTTTACAACATAACAAGAAAAAATTAGCCTAATATAGTTTTTGATATTAAAAGTAACCAAAAAACAAGGGGGTTGACCCATTACAAAAGCAAGACCCAACAACACATTATCAGGTCATCAACAACACATAAGAAGTGATGAGAGCCAAGTACAACCTATTTAATGCCATATTTTAATCCATTTCATGCACTTTCATACTCACTACTCTATTCTATTTCCATTCCATTCTTACCATTTTTACGTTGCATATAGTTTAATATAATTAAGTAGTATATAATATTGTTTTGGGATTAAAATATGGAAACTACATTAATTGATTTCTTTTACTAATATTTATAATTGCAGCATGTTCACTAATGGGTGCAGATGTTCCTGTCACCTATTTCATACTTTCTTCCTGTCACCTGACAGAGAAGACTATAACTTCCTGTAGCCCTTTCACCAATCTAAAGCTCCATCAACTTGTGAATATCTCGTACATAAGGAAGATCAGCAAGGAATGATGAGCTAATGAATGGATCAACCGATTAGTATCCTATCCAATGAATGGAGGAGCAGGAAGTTTGGAGCTCACCGATCCACATGTTTTCCATACCCGAGATTAGACACATTTAATGAAAACCCATCGAATGCCATTTACTCTAATTATTCTGAATGTGTGAGGAAGTTGAGTGCTAGCAAATATATATGATGTCTCACGTGGACCAAATTCCATTGTGCAGTAACCATTTCAAACCATGAATCAACAACCACAGATAATATAGTTTTGTTGGAACGATCAAAACAATTTCCTATTCTTGGCATTATTTGTATGGTGATGGAGGACTTCATACGTGGCAGCAACCTTGGCTCGTAACTGACCATTATCATTGCTAAGTAAGGAGCTAAACCTACCATCGCTCAAAAATGGTGGATGAAGACAATATTGTTCTGAACCGATACAACAAAGTTATCTATTCTTTGCAAGTCGCATATTTCTGTTATAGATTGTTCTATGTAATAGCCATTCTTTAGATGGCATGAATAACAGAGTTGTTAATAAGTGGTTAAGCCTGCTGCATCTATATAAGCAGCAAGAGACAGAAGGAGGATATAGATATATAGAATGTTTTCTGCAGATTAGAATATAGTTCTCGGTAGAAAGAAGACCGTGTAACACAAATTTGAACATCAGTATTGTGAAGTAAATGAGAATATTTGGTTTTGCATGATCACAGCGTAGAAACAACATTTTCTCTATCCACCGTGCAAGCCAGGAGCAAGGGCCCACTCCATGGTGAAACACGGTGATGTATTTCATTAGTGTGTGTTTTTAGATTTTCACTTCTAGTCTATCTGGTGTATTCAACATTCATGTTTCTGTTTGATTTCTAGATTAGTTAATTTAGATTTTTAGGTAAGTTTATTCAGAGTTGGTATTTATATTTGTATAAATATTAATGCGACTATTATCTATTTTATAAATTGTTTCTTTTATTATTTTTATAGATTAATGGCTATCTTTGTTGCTGTTGTTCCTGTCGCTAGGAAGTGACAGTTCCTGTCGCTGGGATTTACTTGGCTTTTCATAGATTCAATTTCATGTGTTGTAGATGCACTCATAAACCATCATTTCACAACTATCATCCCTTGATAGCATATTGCTCAGATGCCTTTCGCAAGCTTACGCTCTCGGATTGACACGTATAGACCAGCCGAACTTCATCATAAAATTGTTAATTCTTTTGTTATTATTTGCCCCAGTGTTGGCCTATCAAGAAGCACAATAGGTGTTGACTAGAAATACAAATAAATTTGTCAATACAAAGCACAAAGGCTCCAACCCAAAATAGAGTGGGTCAAACTCACACCACAAGAGAAGAAGAGCGAGAGTTATTTCTACACCATTGGATAATTGTCCAGATGACACTATCCTTATGCTCCTTAATGAAGGAGACTCCTCTAGGACAACTGTCAGCACAATAGTCAAAGAGGTTGAATTGTGTCATCAGAAGCTTAGTGCAGAGTAGTGGCAAAAGTGGAGGGAATGGATATGTCCCCTTGGCCAGAGAATAAAGCACCAACAAAATTTGGGATAGTAGAAAGGGTTACAACAAGAGCAAGACATGGAACAACTGCAAAAGCCTGCACATGATCTACAACATGGGCTTCATCAAGATTTTCCATAGGGTTTGTTGGAAACTACAATTGAAGCAATTGTTGTATTGTCATTGATGTCAAACCTTAACTAGTAAGACTATTTCTATTTAAGAAAGTACTATATCTATTTGATTGTTTCTAAGGGGTAGGTAGGGTTGGTAACAATAGCACCTAAGGAAAGGTTGAGTTATCTTGATACTTCAATGAGTACTTAATTATGTGGCACAATGATAAGACAATGTATTGTTTATCTAAGTAAGAATGAAGACTAAACTGGTAGGCTTAACCGAGAAAAAGTGAAGAAATCTAGTTTAAGCCGAGTGTTGTTAGTGTTGACCGAGCTAGTATATGCCGAGTAAATTCAATGTTGACCAAACACCAGTTAATTATTGAGGAAGACAATATTAGCCGAGGATACAGTTTGTGTGGTGATTGAGCTTTTTAGTGGAGACTGAGAAGTTGAACACAATATTGACCAAGCGTCAGTATTTTGCATTTGAGGAAGAATTCAGATTTCCAGCCGACATCGTTGAATTCTTGGATTATGTAAAATGTGTTGACTTTGTTTATTGATTGTATGAAAGCATTTAATGCACTATAAAATGTTTTATTGTAAATCTTTTAAGAGATTCGAGATATTTCTAGAAGGATAGCCGAAGAACATAATGTAGGATAGATTCAATGAATCTGACCTAACCCTAAGATCTACGAAAGAGATTAAGCGACAAAAGATGTATTGACCTAATAGAGGAAGTATTAAGGAAACCTAAGCTAGAGGTTAAAGAGGGAGAAGTAGATGCTGGAAGTATTGTTGATGTTATTGATTGTCTAAGCAGAGAAGGCTGAAGGAGAAGTGTTGTGATTTATTGAAGAGAGTTCCGAGTAGATCAGTGATGGAGATGGTAAAGGTTCATAGTTAGTAAGCCAGCATATGTGTACGGAATTGGATTTGATATTTACAAAGTGAGTTGTATGTTTTTTAGATCAATACTACTGCTACTTTCTAACCATTGTAACAGTCAAAATCCTTTTAACAGAGGTTGACCTAACAGTCATAGGTATAAATCCTTTGAACAAGGTTGCATTCTAATCGAGTGTATGTAAGTCATATAACAAGGTGCACTTTTAATAGAGTGGTTTAAATCCTTTAACTAGGTCACACGTGACAGTGTGTTTGTAACCTTTGACAGGGTTGGCCTTTCACTGAGCTCACTTCAGAACAGTGAAAATAATAGTAACATGTTATAAAGTGGTTTTTCCCTAATTGGGTGTCCACTATAAATCTTGGTGTTGATACTTGTGTGAATGTTTTGGTTTGAACATTTCTATGTTTTACAAGCTAGATGCTATTGGATAAGTGGACTGCACTATTATATGCTTCTGTTATGCAATCAATAATGACTGAGTAGTTGTTGGTTATTAGATCTGATTTATTGAAGAGTTTAAAGTTTGTTTTTATACATCTGGACCTGAGAACAACTGATTCACCCCCCCTCTCTATTGTTCTAAGGCCTTACCTAAAGAAGCTCATGAATACCTAAGAAGTCAATTAGGGGTCCTTCCCCTAACTGAGGCTGCCTAGTCAAGCTAGGAGCACTGCATCAAATGTGCTGCAAAGAACATCTAACAAATTGATGCAGAGAAAGGTCACACTTTAGGAGTAGCCTAGAGTTGTGAAAAGAACAACAAAGTCAAGAATCAGTCATAAGAAAAGATGACAGAGGGAGAAATATTTTTACTAAACTGAAAGGATGATATCTACATCTGCAGGATGTATGTTTTTGTTGTTGCTTTAGCATTTTTGTCAAAGAGGGAGATGATCACAGATGAATACACAAAATAAGATCAAGACAGTGGAAGATATTCAGTGGATGGTCAAGCATGGATAATTGATTCTATATTAGAATGAAGCTAAGGATATTATAAATATTTCTGATGGACGGATAAGTTTTTGGCTTAGTTGGTAATTCATGTGATATTCATATGGTGTTGCCATCAATGCCAAAGAGGGAGATTTTTGGAAACTACAATTGAAGAAATTGTTGTATTGTCATTGATGTCAAACCTTAACTGGTAAGACTATTGCTATTTAAGAAAGTACTATATCTATTTGATTGTTGCTAAGGGGTAGGCAGGGTTGGTAACAATAGCACCTAAGGAAAGGTTGAGTTATCTTGATACTTCAATGAGTACTTAATTATGTGGCACAATGATAAGATAATGTATTGTTTATCTAAGTAAGAATGAAGACTAAACTGGTAGGCTTAACCGAGAAAAAGTGAAGAAATCTAGTTTAAGCTGAGTGTTGTTAGTGTCGACTAAGCTAGTATATGCCGATTAAATTTAGTGTTGACCGAACACCAGTTAATTGCTGAGGAAGACAATATTAGATGAGGATACAGTTTGTGTGGTGATCGAGATTTCTAGTAGAGACCGAGAAGTTGAACACAGTATTGACTGAGCATCAGTATTTTTCATTTGAGGAAGAATTCAGATTTCCAGTCGACATCGTTGAATTCTTGGATTATGTAAAATGTGTTGACTTTATTTATTGATTGTATGAAAGAATTTAATGCACTGTAAACTATTTTATTGTAAATCTTTTAAGAGATTCAAGATATTTCTAGAAGGATAGCCAAAGAACATAATGTAGGATGGATTCAATGAATCTAACCTAACCCTAAGATATACGAAGGAGATTAAGCGACAAAATATGTATTGACCTAATAAAGGAAGTATTAAGGAAACCTAAGCTAGAGGTTGAAGAGGGAGAAGTAGATTATGGAAGTATTGTTGATGTTATTGACTGTCTAAGCTAAAAAGGCTGAAGGAGAAGTGTTGTGATTGCTTGAAGAGAGTTTCGAGTAGATCAGTGATGGAGATGGTAAAGGTTCATAGTCAGTAAGCCAGCATATGTGTATGGAATTGGATCTGATATTTGCAAAGTGAGTTGTATATTTTTTAGATCAATGCTATTGCTACTTTCTAACCATTGTAATAGTCATAGGTATAAATCCTTTGAACAAGGTTGCATTCTAATGGAGTGTATGTAAGTCCTATAACAAGGTGCACTTTTAACAGAGTGGTTTAAATCCTTTAACTGGGTCACACCTGATAGTGTGTTTGTAACCTTTGACAGGGTTGGATTTTCACTGAGCTCACTTTAGAAGAGTGAACATAATAGTAACATGTTACAAATTGGTTTTCCCCTAATTGGGTTTCCACTATAAATCTTGGTGTTGATACTTGTGTGAATGTTTTGGTTTGAACATTTCTATGTTTTACAAGTTAGATGCTATTGGATAAGTGGAATGCACTATTATATGTTTTTGTTATGCAATTAGTAATGACCGAGTAGTTGTTGGTTATTAGATCTGATTTATTAAAGAGTTTAAAGTTTGTTTTTATACATCTAGACCTAAGACAACTGATTCAGCCCCCCTCTCTGTTGTTCTAAATCATATTAATAGGGTTTTCATCTTCTTCAGTAGCCTGTGAATTCTTAGAGGAGGAATAAGAAAGAGAGTCAACAACACATATTGTTAAGTGATCATTACTTGCAGCCTTCCACCAAGTAGCAACACCTTTGTAGTGTAGAAGAGCACAATCAGTGTTCATGTGACTAGTAGAAAATAAACATAGACAATGGAAGGGGAGACCCTCATAATCCAATGCTTGAGTCCATGGACTATCCCAAACCATGAGCACCATGTCTCTAGGAAGAAATAGAGAAACATACATATCAACCAAAATACAGATGAAAGTAGAATGACCCAAAGTCATCGGGGCTTCATTCACCTTCATGAAATGACCAAGGGACTTCCTAATAGCCTCAAAGAAAGACATCTCCCATAAATGGAGTGGGATATTTGGAAGACAAATCCACACTAAATGTACATTGAGTGGTTCAATGAGAGGGTTGAATGAGACTATCCAAGGTTTGGTAGAAAGGGAATGATTTCCCCAAACCCACAACTTGTTTAGAACCAAATCACAATCTTCAAAAGAAGAAAAATAAGAAATAAAAAACCCCTTAGCACAAGGTTAGAGCTCAATGTCACCTAAGACAAGAGGTTCCCAAGAGTTGGTAACCCAACCATGTAGGTCCAAGAGAGAGGTCCAAAGACCTGCAAATCTACCAACTAGTCCATGGTGCTAGTATAAATATACATTTTCCACCACTTAAGGGCCACCTATGACCATGGGTGACGTCTTGGCACAAGTAATAGGATGATCTGTCACCTTATATGGGATGGTAGTAGAACATTTAGTAGTAAGAGTGTAACTCCTTCCACCAACAATAGTAGTTTTATGAGGGGTGACCCCTCCCTTGATAGCTCCAAAGACACCAAAACTAGGAGCTATAACAATAACAAAAGGGCCACCAAGAATAGATTCAGTACCCAAAAGAAAGGGTCCACCACCAGGGTGAGCACTAAAAAGAGCTGCAGATAGGGAAAAGTCAAAGCCCCGAGGCCCAACGGCCAGCAAAGGCACACCAAGAGAAGGGGTTGTCACTGAGAAAGCCACTTTGGACTCAACAACCACCAAACCAAAAGGGCCCAAAGAGGCCTTGGCATTATGAGAAGAGCAAGACACCCCATTATAGTCACCCCCAACACCAGTGCACTCTAGCAAGGAAGAAGTTGAAGCTAGGCTAACAGTCAATGTCACAAGGACATCCAACAAGCAGGGAAGGAGGTTGCAGGAAATAGAAGTACCGCTAGGTCACCCATATTGGACCTAGTCCATGCCCTGCAAAGGAACATAAAGCACACCCACTGATAGCCCCAAATTAGCAGCAGGTGAATTGTAAGAAGCCATGAAACCCCCAACAAGAGGGGCTTCAAAACCAGTCACAGACTTGGGTGAATTAAAAAAAGTGGACCTTTAGCCATTGTCATGCTAAAACCCTTCTACCTATATATATGATGGAGAGCATTAGCCTAATATAATTTTTATAAGACAAATGATCACTTTCAAGATTTTCCAACTTCATGTGATCATATCGAGCCTAACCTCTTTGTATCAATAGAAAGAATGTTGCAGCCTAATAAAACTAGATAATCCTCATTAGTCATTATAAAAGTTTTCAGATTTTCACTCTTATTAAATGTTGAATTTTTCAATTATTAATTCTAAACTATCACCTTCAAATTTTAATTTTTCTATGAGGTTGATTAGTTGTTGTTGGAATCAGTGATTGAGTAATGATGTCATTCTTCACCTCTCCCTCAAAATCATTAATGTTTGCTAATTAAAAATTAATAGTCACTACCTGAACCTTCCCTAGTCATTGATGTTGATTTAATTATTACTCCATTCAATAGAGTAACTCAACCCAAGTTTTTTTTATACTGTCTAAAATCTTGGTTTTTTAGAATATACCTTGGAACACAAAATTATTAGCTAATTAGATGGTTCTAAGAACTAAGTAGAAAGTTAATCATCAATAGCTTCATATGAAATTGAAAGATGCAATAAATGTTCATAATACGTTGAGATGTATTGAGACGTTTAATTTTTTCAAATTTAATTTTTATTAAAGGTGAATGATGAAAAAATTAAACGCCTCGATACATCTTGTCGTATTTTAAATATAGTATATATTAGCTAGTAATAGTGGCAGCACACATAACACATTAAATAAATAAATAAATAATTATATAAGATTTTTTGTTAAATAGAATTTAATCAAATATTATAATAATATAATTAATTTTTCTAACCCTAATTATAGTACGCACTGATTAGTAACCCTAAGATATATTTGGGTTATAGTTAGGGTTATACTTTACATCATGGTTGAGGTTAGGGTTTAGGTTATGAATAGAGTTAGAGTTAGGATTATTGTTAGTGTTATAATTTAGACTAAAGGTTAGGATTATGGTTATGATCAAGGTTTACCTCATAATTAGGGCTAGAAGTGGGTTTGTGTTGGGTCATGGTTTGGGTTTGGATTATGGTTAGAGTTAGGGTTTAGGATTAGTTTTGGAATTATGTTTTAAGGTTGGGGTTTGCATCATGGTTAGGGTTTTGGGTATAGTTATGGAGATGGTTAGAATTAAGGTTAGGCTAGGGTTTAGATTAGAAGTAGAATTAAGGTTTGGGTTATAATTATGATTAAGGTAAGTGTTTACATTGGGTTTTAGTTTACAAATATGTTTTTTTAAAGGTTGAGGTTAGGGTTTACATCATGGTTAGGGTAGGGATAGGATGTGGATTAATGATATACTTAGGTCTTGCTGTTGGGTTATGGCTAGGGTTAGAGTTAGGGTTTACACTATGGTTAGGGTTTGGATTAGTTACATAGTTAGGTTTAGCATCATTCTGAGGCTAGAGAAATAGTTGGGGTTAGGATTAAAATTTGTGTTAGGGTTAGAGTTTAGGTTATAGTTATGGTTAGAGTTAGGATTATAATTAGGGTTTGGATTTATATTATGTTTAGAGTTAAGGTTAGGGTTATTATTTAGATTACATTTTAGTTAGGGTTCTGATTAGGGCTTAGTTAGAGTTAAAGTTAGAGTGAGGGTTATGATAAATATTACAGTTAGGGTTTACACTTGAGATTAGGTTTTGTTTCATGATTAGGTTTTGGATTAATGATATAGTTAGATTTAGAGTCATTCTCAGGTTAGATATATAGTTATAGTTAGGGTTAGGGTGAGGGTTTAGGATATGGTTAAAATTAAAGTATGGATTATGGTTAGGGTTATAATTAGGATATAGTTATAATTATAACTATAAATGAAAAACACTAATTCTAAATCCTAGCCCCAAATTTCCAAATCCTAATCATTACCATAATAGTAATAATGATGTAAACCCATAACCTAACCCTAATCAATATCATAACCATTAATCCTAAGTGGTAAACCTTGATCCTAAATGGTAAACCCTAATTACTAAAAAGGAATCCTAAATTCTAAACTTAAATTAGGGTTTAACATGTGGAATTAGGATTAGGGTTTAGCATTTAGGATAAGGTTTTAGCATTTACAATTAGAGTTAGGATTATGATTTAGTATTTACAATTAGGATTTAGTATTTAGAAATAGGTTTTAACATTTATAATTAGGATTTAATATTTAGGATTATTGTTTAGGTTGGGATTTAGGGTTTAGTATTTTAGATTTAACTTTAGCATTTAGTATTATTTTTAGCAATTAGGGTTTAGCATTTAGAATAAGGGTTTAGCATTTAGGATTAAGGGTTATGATTAGGATTAGGGTTAGGGTAAGGGTTTATATAATTATTAGTGTTATGGTTAGGATTAGGATTTTTATTAGGGATAGAATTTAGGATTAGAGTTTAGCATTTACGATTAGGGTTTAGCTTTTAAAGTTACGGTTAGGATTATGGCTTAGCATTTATAATTCGGCTTTAGAATTTACAATTAGGATTTAGTATTTAAGATTGTGGTTTAGGTTAGGATTTAGTATTTAGGGTTGCACATTTAGGATTAGGGTTTATTAATTAAGATTAGTATTGGGGTTAAGCATTTAGGATTTAGGGTTATGGGTATGGTTAGGATTAGGGTTTATCATTTAATATTAGGGTTTACCATTTATGATTAGGGTTTAGCATTTAGGATTAATGTTTAGCAATTAGGGTTAGGATTTAACATTTAGGATTTAGGGTTATGGTTAGGATTAGAGTTACTTTACATCATGGTTATTATTATGGTTAGGAATAGGGTTCAAGTATTAGTCTTAGGATTTAGAGTTATAGTTAGGATTAGGCAATAAAAATAAGATTCATCTCAAGTAAATATAGAGAGAGAGGGGGAAGGGGGCATCAAAAAATTTATATAATAATAGGCTATATGAATCTAGAAGTTACTTGAGATATATCTTATAACAAAGTTTTGAACAATTTTATAATCATGTTTTTTTATAATAGTAGTTGTTGTAGTAGAACATGTAAACCCTAACCCTAACAATAATCATAATCATAAACCCTAAACCCTAATATAAAATAATCTTTGTGATCCAAAATGTCTGCATACAATTCAATTCAGAAATGTAACAATTTAAAAGCAATAAATCTAATTGAAATTGTATCATATATGTAGTACCTCGCCCTAGTACAATTTTATAAATGATATGATTACTTTAGGATGATAGATTATATGTTAGGAAATCATCAATGTTTATGATTTCACTGACCCCATACTTGCTGTGTATGGTTGATGTGTTTGTTTTATATTTCTTTTTGACGTGCTTGATGTGGTTGAGGGACGGAGTCGTAGTTACTTGCTTGCTAGATCCACATGATCGGCCGATCCCCACCATTGTCTGTTATATATTTATATATGTTTGTACATGCAGGTGTTGTATGCAAGTTCACAAGTACCGGGCATCGTCTTCCCTGAATTGTCAGGATGAGCGTGCCCTATCACAATATCTCAGATGGTAAGAGAGGGGAGATAACACGGATCCAAAACCCTAACCCAAACCCATTTATCCTAGTTGTTGGATAAGTATCTGTTGACTACCCTATCCGAATTTGTCAGGTGACAAAGTTCATGGATTTTTTCTCCTGTGTTTGTTTGGTTTCATGTCGATTGGTTTCAGTTGATTTGTGGTTATGTGGGTGATTGTTATTATTGATTGTAGTTGAATTATGTTTATGTAGATTATTTTATGTGATTATCAATGTTAGGTGCATAGTTGAATTTAATGATTAAATATGCTCCTAGGATTTAATTGAGGAAATTAAAGTAAAGTTAAATTATTTGAGTGTTTGGAAAATAATATTAAATTTATTTCTTGTGTTATTGTATGATTATTAATTAATTGAAAATCAAATATTAGGATATTTGGTTTTAATTAATTAATTATGTGAAAATAGGATTAATATTGCTTAGTGGATATTAAATTAATATATTGCATGAATTAATGATGTTGGAATATTAAATTTATTTAATAATGGATTTCAATTTTAAACATGTGCTTTATTGTATTTGAATTTGGTTTGTTTGGAAATGGTGACAACTTGTCTTTACAAGACTAAGTTGAGTTGTGCACAATTATATTTATTTTTAATTATTAATTAGTAATTTCTCTCAACAAAAGTGGGAGAGTTTGATTAGGAGTTCTTTGTGAGTCATCTAGGGTTTTGCTTGGTTGGTGGAATTGATTTCTAATTAGAGGGAGTTTGCATTCATTTTGCATGGAATAAAGTTTTGGAGAATTTTGGAGAGAGCTATTGGAGATTTTTGAAGTTTGCTTTGTGTTCTTGAGCATTTGTGTGTGTGTTTGGATTTCTGGGTAAAGTTTGTTTGCATCTGGATTCAGGGATTGTATGCACTATGATTCAGATCTGTAGGTGGAGCTTTTCTATTGTCAGATCTAAGGGTTTTAGCACTCTACAGGCCTTCTTATTTAGTATTTAGCATTGGAATTGAGGTAGGGATTTGTGGAGTTTTCCTGTGAATTCATCAGTAGATCTTTCTGTAATTTCTCTATGTATGTTTCAGTTTGTAGATATAGATCTATTTTCTATATATGCTTTCATTTTGGGGTTTAGAAAGCTCATAGGATTGTTATTTTATATTTTTATGCAAACTTGGCACAGTAGGGTTATGCTATCCAAATTTGGATTAAAAATTCATCCTAGAATTCTTAGAAAACAAAAAAATCAATCTCTATATAGTTAGTTCTATAGTATGAATAAATTAATTTAGTGGGTTGTTGATGAAAACCCAATTTGGGTGAGAATTCACTATTCTGTGAAAAATATTACCCTCTATCAAAAAAATGATAGTCAAAGAAATTATTACTATAGTTGCAAAATATTGGCTTGCAAAGGCATAAAATTACATTTGTATATGCAATACATTAGCAAATAATGGAGAATAAAACAAACTAAGAAAAGACAAGAATACCATGTGTGTGTAAAGTGGGAAAAATTTCATTTCTGGAAAATGACTTTTACCATTTTTGGAAAAAAAGAGATAGGCCTGATAATTTTCCATTTTCGAAAATAGAGCCTTATTAAAAATTTTTTTGCTTTGTTCTTAAAATTTGTTTTTAGCTTATTAATATTTATGTTTTTAAAAATGCATTGAAAAAAAGAAAAAAATTGATAAATGCATTGGTAATTTATAAATAGAAAGTCTTTGAAACAAAATGTTCTTAAAAAAATTATATTGAATGGGAGTGGGGGCCACCAACCCCCTAACCCCCCAACTGTCATACGACAGCGCATAGGCTACCGCACGGCAGTGCAGAGACTATCGCATGACAGTCTAGGCTGCCACATGATAGTCAAAGCACTACTGACGACAGGCTATGCTGCCGTGTATGGTAGCGTGGTGGGTAGCTATAGAACCCCCCACATCATCCCTTTTTTTTAAAAAATAATTTTTTGGGCTCAGTAGTTTGTTAGGATATGAAATTTGGTTTTAATTAATTAATTAATTAATTTTTATTTGTTTGTTATTAATTTTTTTTAATTTATATATATATATATATATATATATATATACATATATATATACATACATACATAGATATATATATATATATATATATATATATATATATATATATATATATATATATATATATATATATATATATATATATATATATATATATATATATATATATATATATATATATATATATATATATACACACACACATATACATATACATATACATATACATATACATATACATATACATATACATATACATATACATATACATATACATATACATATACATATACATATATATATATACATATATATATATATATATGTATATGTATATATGTATATGTATATATATATATATATACATATACATATATACATATATATATATATATATGTATATGTATATCTATATGTATATGTATATATGTATATGTGTATATATGTATATGTATATGTATATGTATATGTATATGTATATATATATATATATATATATATATATATATATATATATATATATATATATATATATATATATATATATATATATATATATATATATATATATATATATATATATATATATATATATATATATATATATATATATATATATATAAAATCAAATTTTAATTAATATTAAATTTTGTCAATTAATTAGGATGAAGTTTATTTTATATTTAATTCATAGTTTGTTGATGTGTAATTAAATTTGGAACTGGTGTATTGATTTAATTATTTTAATTTGTAAATTATTTGATTGATTTTGTTATAAATTAGTAATTTGATTTATACTTCTTTTGTCGTTTACTAAATGAATTCATGTAGCTTGATCTATGAGGAATGTGGTAATAGTATTATCTATTGAATTCATTTTAATAGTATAAATTAATTGTGTCATTTATTTGATTTCAATCATAGAATGAAGGGTTTATACTTGGGTCTTTTGGCAAACCTAGATTATTAGAAATGTTATATTTATATTGAAATTGGGCGTTTTGTTCCGTTGAACCTATAGGATGAATATAGGAAATGTTTCCTTCACTGTGGCATTGTATTAGTGTTTATGATTAGATTCTCATAGCAGATGTATGTAATTCTAGACTTAAATTCAATTAAGTTCAATATGGAAATTAAGTGCTTGTGATATTAGATCTTAGTTTTCTATGGTGCAAATGTGTCTTCTTTGTGCCTGGAGTGTCTTCTTTTGCTAATATGTTTTGGGCATTAGATGACCTAGGGGAAGACAGAGGCTGGGGTATGTTTCAGTTAATCATGTTTTCTATGTTATGTTATGATGTGTGTATTTATCCGATTATACCTTGTCTGGACCATATAGGCTCATGATGCTTTATTTTTTGCTTTTGGTACTTTAGTAATCATTTCTAGTTCATGTGTGTGTGAAACTAGATTTTGGGATTACTTGGTTGTGTACTTGATTTGATCTATGTGAGATCTTTGAGCCTAGGGTAGTTTACCTAGATATGTAGTAGGAGGTGGCTTGCAATAAGCGTCGGGGCCCACAAGTGGCTGCTAGGATCACTTATTGTTAAGTATCTTAATCAAGTGATAAGTAAATATAACATTGAGAGTTTTATTAAAATGAACCTAATAAGAAGTGGTCCTCACCTAGGTGTTAGTGCTAGTACAGACTAAGATGGTGTTGAGAAGATGACTAGCCCCTTTTAAGGGATGAGTTGGCATAGTTGATGACTTCATCTGTATGAGAAGTCATTGATACTATGTAAGGTCACTTGGGTGCCGGGATCTAGCAAGATTACTAGGATGAGACTCAAGGGTTAGACGTACATGATGACACCTTCCTATGCATAGTCTAGTTATCCTACATGTGTCGGTTGCCTTTGGAATAGTGAGTCTTTCATGGCATTATTACTTTTTCACCTTGAGTTAGAGAGCTTTCAGGATCCTTTCCTTAGCTTGATATGTTTGATGTTTGTTATCTGAGTGGGATCTGTTGTTATCTCCTCAGCACAGTGGGAGTGGACCTTTTTAGTTCATGAGGTTAGGTGGTAGTGGTTATTTTACCATTTGAGGTTTTGACATTTGTGTACCAGTGCTGTATGATCCCTGTAGTAGTTATTCCTTCTTGATCTTCATTGTTGGAGAGGTTCTCTTCTTCATGATCTTATCCCTTGTGATCTTGTATCTTTGTATCAGTTCTTCAGAGATGTCTTGTGTTCTTCATTTCGGTTATTGTATTACATACCTTGCGACGTGTGCAGCAGATGTAGGTTATTATGGATACCTTATGGTACCAGATGTATTTATATTATCTTCTAGGTGATGCTGATTTTACCTTTTATTGGTTTATATGAGTTTCATTATTGTACCATTATCTTTATTATTAATTAATGTTAACGTAATCATCGTCAAGGAACCCTCAAGAGTTGTAACCTATGTTGGTTGTTGATGTTATGTGAGTTAATAGTAATTTCTTCCACATTGATGTTTATCATATATGTTAACTTTAAAAAAAAAAAATATTCTGCAAACTTAGATGCATGTTTAGGTTAAGTTCTTTTGGGTTCCCTGGCGGGGCATTGCAATATAACAAAATAAGATATAATAATACTTTGTCAAAACTAATTCTTAATAGTTTATTTCTATTTTTTATTCAAAACTTAAGACATTAAATATATATATTTTAAATACTTTAAAATATTTTCAAATTTATGAATGAAAACATAAAGCGGCAATAACATTTTAAACTCATAAAGTCATTGCATCTTCCTTGACAGTATGGAGAAATAAAGGAAAAATAAGATTTTTACAGCGTAGATATCACACTACCTAGTGTTTCTCTCCACTTTCTTTCTCCGCAAGGAACCAAATAAAGAAAAGATTTAACAACGCATTAGACCGCACTCAAGTCTTTTGCCATGATGACTGAGTGTAAGTGAAGTCTTTTCTAAATTTGTAATGAGTAATCACAATCAATCCAACGTATTTTGTTGGGCATTCAAATATTGCTATTTGGAGAGAGTCGTTACGGACGGGTGTTGTATTGCAATGCTAATTTGGATTTCCCATTGTAAGGTCCCATCATTCTATTTTACATTTAAAAAAAATTAATTTTATATTAAACTCTGCTATTCTATGAATTAGTTGGCATTGGAATACAAATCATTTCTTTTTTTACACTGTTACATTCACTGACCTCCTATAGGGTTTGCTGCCATTGTAAGCTTACACCTCTCGGCATAATTACAATGCTCATACAACTACATATAGTTGTTAATCTTTGTCCTATATAAATTAATCCTTACTAATTGAATTTATCAATGAAGCATTCATCTCTATTTCTATCATGTGGTATCAGAACAAAGAAACTAGTAGTCTTTGCCTAGCACATTGGTGATCAAGAGGATTTTAGAGTATTCCCCTATCATGTTTTTATTATCTATAGAAGAGAAGTAGATTATGCTATGATCTCCAGATAGAAAAGAGAATGAAGCAACAAGAAATCCAACCACAAAAGGAGAGTCCAACAAGAAAAATTGTGATGTAGGTATCACTTCTTTTGTTGGTTGTTGTGTGTGTGAAAATTGTACCTGATCTGTAGACACAACACTTCAGTAAAACATTAGAGGTTAGCTAAAATCAAAATCGTGCAAAATTGAAATCTAATTTAACCAAGTGATTTACTGCTTTCTAGTAGGTGTGAGATTAATGTTCTTAGATTGTTATCGAGATCAGTGACCTAGATGACACCTAAACAAAGGATTTGAATGCAATTGATCTAGATATGAATTGAATGCAATTAATCTATTTTTTTGGATTTTCTATGCAATAAGAATGAAAAATTGATATGAAACTAATCTATATGAAAAACTTGATATGAAACTATCTAAGAATGATACGCAAAAAAAAAATATTGATCTCACAAAGATGTTGATTCGCAAGAGCTTTGATTCTCCCAATTCCAATTCTCTAGCGTGATTGTGCAAATTTGTGGATTGATTTGTGAAGAGCTGAAGCCTTAATTTATAAAAATCCCGAGCTTTGGAGGTGCATGGAAGAAAGCCATAAATCACTCAAATAACTCAGGTTGATTTTTGAGTTATCTGATCATGAAAGATAGTTAATTCTCGAAATCATGCAAAAACATGCAAAAACAACTTTTTAACTCAAATTAGAGTTTAGATCAGCTTTTTGAACTCCAAAAGGATGTTGAGTTCTGAAAAGTCAATAACTTGCATTGATTTTCTGATTTGGAGTTTAACTGTTTCTTTTGAATGTGCATAATAATTAAGAATTAAATAAATAAATAATGTGATTTATCCTCAACTTAACTGATTTTTGAAAATAAATAATTAATTTATGGGTTAATTAACTATTTATTCAAACTTTTATTAAAAACTATATTATTAAATAATGACAACTCGCTTTAATTAATTAAATAAAGATTTAATCAATTATTCATAGGATATTGGATTTATTGTCAAAATTAAATAATACAATTAATAATAGATAGAATTAAATTTAATTAAACAGTTAAGTGACAAATATTAAATCTAATTAATTAAATATGAAAATATTCAATTAATCAAACTTTAGGATAAATTGGATTTATCGCCAAATAATCATTAAATTAAAGATAATTAAGATAATTAGGAATATTACTAGGAATATTCCCTGATGCAAAATTTAAGATAATCAATTAGATTTGATGATGTTCAGATGTGCCTTAGGTTAGGACTTCGATGTTGATTTTGTTCAATTTGTCGATGTAGGAGGTTAATGAACATATAGCCCATTTTTGGGGTATTACATTTTGCCCCTCTTTGAATTACTGTGCGAAGCGTAGTGGTTCAAAGATAGTCTGTGTTTGATAAAGATATGAAACTGATTCAAAAGATAAATCGAAACCAATTGAAATATATTGAGATAGGAGGTCCTAAATGACTAGAGATAATGTTTACTATAGCAGCAATGAACCGATGATTGTGAAAAAGTGTCAAAATGCTTGATTCTGAACCTTAGGATTGATAAGAAGTGAGTGACCGGTTCTAGACTCGATTGTCTTAGCAGAACTAGTAGGTATCACATCCGAACCCTTCAGTTGTCGAAGAACCAAGGAAATAACACTAATGAACCGATGGTTGTGAAAAGCTAATACATATTACAAGATTAAGAGAATACCAGATTGATATGGATCGATGAATCTGATATGCCCCAAGTGATGATAGATTTGCCCCGAGCGATGAGGACTTTTGATGAATCAGTGACTAGATGTGATTGTTGTCTTGATCACTGATGAAAGATATTGATAGATTTGATCGATAGAATTTGATTTACAAACTTTGAATGATGTGCAATACCATGCCCCCTTCGGGATTAAAATTGAAATTTGACAAGAAAAGTCAGCGTTATAGTTTAGAAGCATGTTAATTGATTTGAGAAGTGGTTATACACATCCGAGAATGCATTCTGCATCATTTGGAGGTCCTGGAGACCGAATTTGACTAGGTTTGACCATGAGTTGACCATGGTTGACCAAGTTGAAATTTTGATAGTTTGATGAAAGCTAATCAGTTAAGTTGAATTTTAGATTTCTGTGATGATGGAAGGTTGATTATGCAAGCAGTGAATAAGATAAATGATCTTAGATTTCAATTTTGATCCCGAAAAAGGATTCTACTTGCTGTTTCATTGGAGGAACCTTCGTGTGAGATTCAACTCTTGTTAGACTTGAAGATGCGATTTGAAGAATCATTTAAGCATTGAAGTTCGTTTAATCATTGTGAGATCATGAAAAGATGAAAAATGCAAAGAGACATGCAAGATGAAATGCAACCTAAGACCTAGGACCTAGTCACTGATCATGTGTCAATTTGTTATCATCATTGAACTTTTAGGTAATTGGATAAATCAATACAATGCCCACTAGCCATGAAACCATAGACATATGAATATCGATTTGTATGCACAAGAATCAATACAACACCCACTGGGTATACAACCATGGACATATGAATATTGATTTGTTTTCAGAATGTTGGATTAGATATAAGCACCAAGGCACAAATGCCAGGATGACCTGAATATCATGTCCATTTTGATATAGCAATTTGTACAAGCATCAAAACATAAATGTCGTGATGACCTGAGTACGCCTTGCATTTAACATAAACATCAAACAATCAAAAGATCATTCTAAATCCAGTGTGAATTACCCATAGTGACCCTTTATCATTCACCTCCTTAGGCAAGATTGCGTTTCATAGTAGGAGAAAGAATTTACTGCAAAAAGATAATAGTTAGATCAAACGTCCTTGAATTTTCTGGGTATCAATGGTCGAGGTACACATGGCCATCCAATTCGATATAGAGGCTCTTACAATCGGACACCATTTCAATCCAAAATTTCCAAAGTTATTAGATTTCACATACAAGCAGAAAACCAAGAAAAGATTATGCCCCCAATCATCACTCTCTAAATCCTGTAAAGGACATCATTGAGGAGCTCGAAGGGACACAATATGCAAAAATCTCAATGCGAATTAGTAAGCATACAAGGAGATAAAAGCATGAAGCACAGATTGTTTTCAGTTTGGTTTGATGTTTGATTATTGTAGATGCAAAATCCTTTCTGGAGATGAGACAGACATACAGACTCAACTTGAAGCTTCAAAGGACTCTGACTAGATAAGATATGTCTAAGATACATTGGAGGCCATAGGATATGACATTGATTGCCCCCAAGTTTGAACATTGATAGGATACAGACACGCAAGCTGATTGGTGTACAAACTGACTTTATCAAAACAAGGATATATACAGACTAAAGCAGACTGAAATCTAGGAAAGACCAAGATTGTGCTGATAGATGGAGCATTTTGAAACAAGTGGTGCCCATTTGCCAGGTTTTCACCATCTTGGCAGAGATTCTACTTTTGCTACCAAGGCGCCTGTTTCCAGGTTTTCACCAAGGCCCTTTTTTTTTTTTTTGTATTTTTCATTTTTTTCATTTTTTTCATTTTTTTGATATTTTCTGATTTTTTTGCGAATCATCAAGGTGCCTATTGCTAGGTTTTCACCAAGATGTTCATTTTTTTAGGACTTTTTCTGATTTTTAAGATTTTTTCAGGACATTTACCAAGCACTGAATGCCTTAGGCGTAGAATTTCTTCAGATGGAGAACGTTGATTGGTTCTCGGAGCTGTTCTCCTTCAGTTGTTGAGAGTTGATAGGCACCAGAGCCAAAAGTAGCAGTGATGACAAAGGGACCCAGCTAGTTATGTTCGAACTTCCCCTTGCGTTCTCGATGGGATTGATTTTTCAGATTTTCTCTCAAGACTAGATCACCAACCTGAAATTCTCTGTGTCTGACTTTCTTGTTGTAGCCTCTAGACATTCTCTTCTGATATACTCTGAGATGATCGTACACTACTTGTCTGCGCTCATCTAGTAGTTCAAGTTCTTGCAACCTAGACACTATGTAGTCATCATCAGTTACTAGACAATGCATTCTGATTCTGAGTGATGGGATTTCAACCTCAATAGGTAGTACCGCTTCAGACCCATAAACTAAAGTGAAAGGTGTAGCCCCTGTAGGCATTTTGATACTAGTTCTGTATGCCCAGAGAGCTAGATTGATCATGAGATGCCAGTCTCTTCCTGTTTTATTCACTGTTCTGTGCAAGATTTTCAAGAGATTTTTGTTTGAAGCTTTAGCTTGTCCATTCCCTTGAGGATAGTAGATAGATGACCAATGTTGAGTAATCTTGAATTTGGCACATAAGTCATCTAGGTCCTTATTTTTGAATTGTCCCCCATTGTCTGTGACTATGGAATGAGGGATCCCATATCTGCAAATGATGTAGTTCAGGATGAACATAGAGATCTATTTCCCCGTTGCTTGTGTTAGAGGAACTGCTTCTACCCATTTTGTAAAATAATATGTAGCTGTGATTATATGGGTATGTCCATTAGAAGAGTGTGGATGGATAGCACCTATGAGATCAAATGCCCATTGTTGAAAAGGCCATTGTGTAGTAAAGGGAATTAGATCTCTCCCTGGAGCATGAATCAAGTTGCCATGTACTTGACACTGTTGACAATTTTTAGCAAATTTAATGGCCTCTTTCTCCATTTCAGGCCAATAGTACCCAGCCCTAATAATTTTTTGAGCTAACGTTAAACCATTTGAGTGTGATCCACATATACCCTTGTGGACTTCCTCTAATGCATGTTGAGACTCTTCCTGTTCTAAACATCTAAGCAGTGTACCATCTAGACCTCATTTGTATAGATCATTACCAATGATGACATATCAGGATGCGGATCGGATAAGGTTTCATTTCTCAAAATGGTTAAAGGACTCAGGGATGATTTGGTCATGGAGATAGGAGAACAAATTTTTGTAGCGAGATGAGTCATAACCTACAACAGTGCAGATCATGCAGGTTTCAGGGGAGTCATATGCAGGATAGGATAGGGCTTCCACCAGGAACTCATAGCGTAGCTCATATTCAGGCTACTGTAAGAGAGTAGATAGTGTCACCATTGCATCGGCAGCCTTATTCTCCATTCTGGGTATTTGCTCAAATGTGATAGAGATGAAGTATTTCTTTAAATCATCTACCATTCTCTTGTAAGGAATGAGATTTTCATCTTTGGTTTGGTACACATCATTGACTTGGTGGATAACCAATTGTGAGTATCCATGGATGTGCATCTCTGTAACTCTCCACTATATTGCCATTTTCATACCATTGAGAAGTGCCTCATATTCAGCAATATTGTTTGTGCAAGGAAACTTTAGTCTGAATGCTTTGGGTATCGAGTATCCTTGAGAAGTGATGAACAATATGCCTACTCCAGATCCATTATGTGTGTAGGAGCCATCAAAGAATAACCGCCATGCTCTAGAAGAGAGGTGCATGATAGAGGAATCAAGAAATTCCATTTGCATGGGTGTATCATCAAATAGTGGTGCTTCAGCTAATTGATCAGCAATGACCTGTCCTTTGATAGCTTTTCTTTCAACATATTCAATGTCAAATTCGCTCAAGAGCATGACCCATTTAGCTAGTCTACCTGTGAGGGCAGCTTTGCTTAGGAGATATTTCAGTGGATCAATTTTAGCTACCAAATGAGTAGTATGAGCTAACATGTAGTGTCTCAGTTTCTGTGATGCAAAGATCATAGCTAGACATGCCTTCTCTATCATTGAGTAGTTCTTCTCATAGGCCACTAAAGTTCTGCTGATATAGTAGATGGCTCTTTCTTTCTTGTTCTCATCATGCTGTGCTAGCAATGCCCCTAGTGATGTATCTGTTGCGGAGACATATAATATTAATGGCTTCCTATGAATAGGAGGCATTAAGATAGGAGGATTCAAGAGATAATTCTTGATATGATCAAAATTATTTGCACAGTCTTCATTCCAGGCAAAGGTCACACCTTTATGTAATGTCTTTGTGAAAGGTTGTGATATGTCAACTAACTGTGATATGAATTTTTTGATGGACTGTACTCTCCCTTGAAAAGTTTGTATTTAACTGATATTCTTGGGAGGTTGCATCTCTATGATAGCTTTCACCTTAGCTGGATTGACCTCAATACCTTTCTTGGAGATGATGTATCCTAGGAGCTTTCTAGAAGTGACTCCAAAAGCACACTTTTTAGGATTTAGTCGAAGACTAAATTTTTCCATTCTGTCGAGGATCATGCTCAAGTCTGTTAGATGTTCAGTTCTAATCATGGATTTTGCCAAGGTATCATCTAGGTAATCCTCCATTGTTCTATGCATCATATCATGAAAAATAGATGTCATTGCTCTTTGATATGTAGCTCCAGCATTTTTGAGTCCGAATGGCATAACATTCCAACAGAAGGTTCCCCACGCACATGTGAAAGCTATTTTCTCTTGATCTTTTGGAGCAATTTTGATTTGGTTGTACCCATAAAAGCCATCCATTAAGGAATACATTTCATAGCCCACAGTCATGTCCACTATCATATCAAAGGCAGTGGAAAATCATCCTTAGGGCATGCTCTATTCACATCTCTAAAGTCCATGCACACTCTGATTGAACCATCTGGTTTTGAAATAGGTACAATGTTAGAGATCCACTCAGCATAGTCTATGAAACGGATGAATCCAGCTTTGAGGAGTTTTTCTAGCTCTGCTTTGACTAAGAGTGCCACATGAGGATGCATCTTTCTCAATTTCTGTTTGACTGGTTTTACCCCAGGAGCAATGGATAGATGGTGCATGATGAGATTGGGATCCAATCTTGGCATATCTGAATATTTCCATGCAAAGTTGATCTTTTTTTTGATAAGAATGTAGTGAATTTCTGTTTCTCTTCTTTTGATAAGGATTGTGCTACATGTACCAATTGTGGTTCCTCTGTTGTACCCAAATTGATGGATTGAGTGGGCTCAATCAGAACTGGAGATCTATCCTATAAATGACTCAGAAGGACATCAAATATCTCATCTGCAGGTGCCTCAGAGAGGTTTTCACCTTTAGATACGTCTTTTCTTTTTACTTTTGTAGGTTCTGAGACTGCCACAAAGTGGTTTTCACCCTCAAAACTCTTTTTGTTTTTATTCTTATTCTTTTGACTAAGATATTTGATATCCGACTTGGTCATGCTAACGCTCGGTTCACTGATGGAAGTCCTCATAGGCTCGACTGCATTGAGGTAGCAAGCAAGGGCATAGTCATTTGGAAAGGTGTAGATATCATGGCTCGGGTTCGTGGAAGTTCGGTCAATAAGATCAGGGCGTTGGATAGTTAAAGCGGGAAAGGCTTGGGATATGGTGTTCATAGACATGGATATGTCATCATTGGTCCTAACCCGACGCTCAAGTTCAAAGGTGACATTACAGCTCAAAATGTTCAATTCATGAATAGGCTCAACATCATCATGGGAGTCCTCTTCAGCCATAGGTGGATCAGACACGTTAAGTTCATTGTTTTTCTCTAGACCTACGTTGGGTTGAGATACATATTGGTGAATAACATCAATATATTTCTCTGTTATAATCTCATCTTCTTCTGGAATGGCACCCCATTCATAGTCATTTGTCTCAGCTTCTAATTCAGGATCTCTAGGAAATCTTAGAAAATGTGTGAAATCAGGATGAATACCCCAAGAAGGATTACCCTCAGTCTCTGACTTGAATTCATATTCATGGGAATCAGTGTCAGAATAACTACCCCCTTCTTCTTGATTAGTTTGATTTCCTTCGAGATTAGCTGGTTCTTGTGGTACAACCATCTCTTGCGCTACAGTAGGTTCTTGTGTTTCTACTACATTGATTCACTTTATTGTATCATTTTCCATGTCAAGAAGATTTGTGATTTCCACAGGTAATTGCTCATAGGGATAAGCTCAGAGCTATCTGAATCATCATTAGAGGGTTTTGTTTCTTCTTTCTTAAGAAGGGGTTCTCCTGGTGCAATTTGTTCTATGACATGAGAACAACCACCTTTGAGATGATAGGGTTTCTTCTTAAAGCCTAAGCCACCAGTATCTTTGTTGGCTCTACCAATATGTGAAATGGGTGTCACAAGACCCTTTCCTCTGATTCCTAGAGGTCCTTGACTGGAATATCCCATCTTGGCTATCAATTTGTTCCCTGGACCATATGAATTAGAAGGGATTGTAGGTGCTATAGATTCACTAGGTTGAACAATTTTAGATTCAGAATCCTCTTTGTATAGCCATGCCAGCACAACTTCATCCTCTTCAAATTCTTGTTTGGATACTTGCTCCGCCACAAAATTTCTTTTGTATGCATCCATAGGTTCCTTAGGTTCTGATTTAGACTACTTCAAGGATTGTCCATATGACTTGGGCGAGATAGGGGGAGATGTTTGAGACAAGACTGGCTCTATAGTGTATTCTCCCATCCCATTTTCTTTGATATTGATCTCTTTAGCAATGTCGTCCATCTTAGATGTGGAAGCAACATTTAGTTGCTTGATGGAAGATTCTCTGTTATTGGGAACAAGCTTATCGACACTTTCCTTCAATGTATTGCAAGTTGTACTCAGATCTACTGGGATAGTAACCTCCACTCCTTCATAGGGAAATTTCAAGCATTGATGGTACGTAGAAGGAATGGCTTGCATTTCATGGATCTAGGGTCTCCCTAGAAGGATATTGTAAGCCAATGGTAGATCAAGCACCTGACATGTGGTATCTTTGATGACCGGACCCACTCGGATGGGTAAGACAATGGTGCCTTTAGAAGCTCTTTCTTGTTCATCATAGGCTTTTATGGTGATCTTCTTTCGAGGATCAATAGCCATCTCTGAGAATCCCAACTGTGTGATTAAGTTGTAAGAACAAATGTTGAGGCCTGCGCCCCCATCTATCAACACACGTTTGACTCGATGGTTCTAGATCAAGACTTCTATGTGTAAGGGCTGATTATGTGGGTGACTCAAAGAGTTGTCATCTTCCTCTGAAAAGGAGATATATTGCAAAGATGTTAGATGACCAACCATAGTCTGGAACTTGTCTAGATCTAGGTTGTCAGGAACATTAGAGCCAAGCAAAGCTTTGTCTAGGACATCTCTGTGAGCTGGGGATATTTGAAGTAACTCAAATATAGAGATTTTGGCATTGGTATGCTGGAGTTGTTGGACAATGCTATAAGATGTAGGTCTTGTATCCTTTGGATTGGAAGATTTCAAGGCAGCCTTCTGTTTAGAAGCAGATGTGAGATTGAAAGGTATCTTAGGGACATTAGATGAACTTGGTGTTTTTCCTTTCAGATGAGCCTGAGCTTGTGATCTGGTAACCACATTAGCTGAGGAATGATTTCTATCTCTTCATACAATCGTGATGACATTGCAGCTCTCAGAGAGATATGGTTCAACCATATTGATGATAGCATTGTTTCTAGGGTAGGCATAGTTGACTTTTGCCCCCATGTTAGGCTGAGAAGTGGAAACTCCCTTGCCATGTTGTGGAAATGGTTCTGTAAATGCTATGTGATCATTATTGCTGGTAGGATTATTGATCCTGATGTCTCCTTGATCTATCAAGTCTTGAATGGTATGCTTGAAGTGGAAGCATCCATTAGTTTTGTGGCCTTTAGTCCGATGGAAATCACAAAATTCATTATCTTTCCACCAATATGGTTTTGGATCCAGATCAGGGTTTCAGATTGGTGGTAAAGAGATGATGTTATCAGCTATCAGGGTTCTCAGGGCAGATTCCAAAGATTCTCCCAGGGGAGTAAACTTTCATTTATTATCCCATCGTTTGAATGGTTTCTTTGGAGATGGTTCAGTAGATTTTTGCTCTGAAGCTTTAATGGCTTTGGTGCCAAGGGTGAGATTGTAGGCCGGTGCCTTTGATGGGGTGCAGATAGTGTCAACAACACCATCATAGATGATACCTTTGTTTCTATTCCAGCTCTTGTTTTTATCTTTTGAGCTAGATCCAGATTCAAACTTGTCCTTTTGAAGTGTGATTTCTCCTTTCTTGACAAGTACTTTCTTAATCTTGATTGCATTATCCACCATTTTATCAAAAGATACATGATCTTGCATCTATAATGGATAGTTGAGCTCTGGAACAAGGTTATTGATAAAGATTTCAAGTTTCTCCATTTCGGGAATTGGTCTAGCATATAGAGAAAACTTCTTTCGCCACCTCTTGAGAAAGTTAGGAATGATTCCCTTGGATATTGCTTGAGGTTACAGATATTGATCATGGTAATCAGATGTTGAATATTGTAGGAATATTGTTGATAAAACAATTTAATCAATTCCTCAAAATTTTTGATCGTAGAAGGTAATCTCAAAAACTAGTGAATGGATGCTCCTCCCAAGGATCTAGGAAAAAGATGCATCAGATAGGTCGTTTCATGCATGAATTCCATGGAGTGCATACAAAAATCTTTGACATGATCTTGAGGATCAGAGTGTCCATCATATTTGTCATACTTTGGTATCTCCACTTTCTTTGGAAATGGTGGCATATACAAGTTTCTGTCTAATGGAAAAGGACATAGGGCCTCCATGGAGAGCTCTTTAGGTTCCTTCTCTTTCTTAAGATTGTTAAGTTCAACTTGCATAGTATGCATCTGTCTTGTCATAGCTGTGAGTGGAGTTTCTTCCTCATGTGTGATGATATCATTGACATTGAAGTGAGGAGGAAGTTTAGCTCCTTCCTGGGCTAATTGTAAAAAGTATGCCTCTCTATTCACTTTCAAGAAATGCCTCATCATTCTTTTGAATTCATCGTCATTCTGACATCGATGGATTTCAAAGGGTGTAGGTTCTTGGTTGGAATTATGTTGAGAATGGGGTCCTTGGGATCCTCCTCCTAGAGAATTGTGGTTTGTCCTTGCTTGAGACATGATAGGAGTTTTTGGACTCTCTGGAATAGATTGAGGAGGAGTTTGCTGATTACCTCTGTGAGTTGATAGAGGAGGTAGGTAACTAGTTTTTAATCAAAAGTTACCGAGACCATCATCTTCATAGATACCGTACTTGATGAGTTGTTCAAGAGTTGGACCCAGGGTATTGGGTAAAAGTAAGTTGTAAGATGTTTCTTCTGATTTCTTGTGTGAAGAAGCTCTGGTCTCCACCATTAACTTTGAATGAAACAAAAGAAAAGGACAAAGATAACTGAAGATCTATTTGATTTGAGAAAATCAGATGATGCAACCTTGTCAAGATTATGATTGTTTTGAAGATCTGATGAGATGTGGGTGAAGGAAATTGTGCCCTAGATGTATGGGATAGATCACCCAAAAGATAGTGGACATGAGTTCCCAACACTTAGTCTATTTTTGAAGATTGATTGAAGATTGATAGTTATGACAAGGTTTTGACATGAGATAAAAAGGACTCAAATTGATCAAATAGAAGGCTAGATCAGATTCAAAAGATCAATCTCAAAAAATGGTAGAATGCTCAATAGCTACTGCTCTGTTCCTGACACAATGATATTTTTGATAGATTCTGGAACTAGGCTGGAAACATTGGATATCTTGCAATTTGAGAATCTCTAACAACTCTCTCAAATTTTTCCAAACGACACTCTGCAGACTCGTACGACACTGGGTAGTCTATGAAATGATAGTTGCTAAACTCGTACGATAGTTGGGTAGCAATGAAATGATAGTTGCTAAACTCGTACGATAGTTGGGTAGCAATGAAATGATAGTTGTCAATATCATACGACAGTTGGGTAGCAATGAAATGACAGTTGTCAATATCATACGATAGTTGCTAACAGGGTTTTGACTTTCTTGAATTTGCTGGTTTGAAAACTCGTACGACACTGGGTTCTCAATCATATGACAGATGGGCAATACTAAAATGACACTGGACAAAACTCGTATGACTTTTGACTTCCTGAAATGACTTTTGACTCCAGAAATAATTTTACGTCAAATTTTGCAAAACTTAAGGTTTTCAGTTTTGGATTGTTTGCAAATTGTACTATCTAGATTTTGAAGGTTATACTAGATTTGATCATTTTTAATAGCCAAGCAGATAAACAAGCACATAGAACAACAAGCAAGTGATTCCAAGCACGTTTGAAAACAATGAACAAGGGCAAAAGCAACCTTGCGCATGAACAATCGAGTGACCAAATTGTGCTAATCCCTGAGAGTACTAATTGTGTATGTTCTGAAAAGTTTTGCAATAACACACATATACCTGAGAATGAAAAATTGGCCTCTCTAGGGTTTTTAGTAATGGTTTGACTCTGCAATTTTTATGATTCAAAGGGGTGAACTCCAATCCTGATGCACCAAGGTTTTGACACAGTCCGAGAACTTAATCTTCAAGAGCTGCTAGGGAGATCTGACAACCCAACAATGAACCATACCCATGGAGATTTCTTCTACAAGGACATTTATATAGCGGCTGTCACTACCATGTCTGAAATGGCTATGACCGAGGTTCCGTCAACGCAGTTTTCCCTGTGAAGGGATCGTCCGCTACGGTTAACCCTCTCTAAACGTGACTCACAGATTTATACCACAAGGGGACTTGGCTCCAGATTCAAGGTTTTGACACCTCTTCACTTTTAACCCAAACAAAGCAAGCAGATGAATCCAACACGCTAAGACAAAGTTTGTTTCACCAAGGTCTGTGATATCAACTCCACATTTTCTATCAACCTCTCCAGGGAGAGAATGTATCAATCAATAAGAGAAGATGCACTAACCAATTTTGATTCGCCAAAGCTCGTGATATCAACCCTACATGATCTATCAACCTCTCTGGAGAGAGAATGTATCGATCAATAAGAGAAGATGCACTAACCAAGTTGAATGTGAAACGCACTAAGTATCCTCCCTACCTACAAGGATTCTGTCGTCAAGGAAGGATTTCGCTAGGAATCCAATCTCTCAAGAATCACAAATAGTGTTCATAGGGCCTAATTACTATGTGAGCACAGAGGTATGGTCCGAAAGAAAATCTACCAAAAGCATCCAAAAAGTAGAAAGAGGAACACTTAACACTTAAAGCAAATATGAGATGAGTCCACAAGGTGGAACACTTAACACCTCACACAAGTTGAAAATGAGTCCACAACTTAGAAAACAAGTGAGTTCCTAAAAGCACAAAAGGGTTGCCAAGTGGAACACTTAACGCTTCTGTCCTGTTGACCCCTCCCCTTTATGGTGCTGAGATTGCAACCACGGGGTGGAAATGAGGGGCCGGTAGATTAGCGAGTCTAATAACCCAAGATAGCAATCAAGATCAATCACAAGTATTCTAAGACTACTTAATGAATCCTTAAGGGATCACAACCTAGTATCAAATTATGCAAGTGTGTAGAAATAGATCAAAAGCATGAAAAGATGCACACAAGCTTGACACGTGAGAGATTTATTTTAAGTCCAAATCAAAATGTTTTCAAAACAAGGAGAATACCTCATGATCCTCACAATGCGCTTAGTAGATTTTACCTAATTTTTAGCAATTCTTTCACTTTTCCCAATCAAAATCAACAGAAATCAATCAGAAATAGTAAATTTCAATTGTTAGGGTTAGCTGTCAGTCAAAATCCAAAAATCAAATATGACAAACTATCTGCAAAAATGAAATGACAATTGAAATCTGTTACCAAAACTCATACGAGAGTGGGTAGGCTCCCAGACGATAGTCCAAAAACTCGTACGACACTGGGTATGCTACCGTACGACACTGGGTATGCTACCATATGACAGTTGAGCTCCCAAACAACAGTGGGTATGTGATGAAATGAGTCTCGATCTGATAGACTATCGTACGACAGTGGGTCCAGTATCATACGACAGTGGGTATGTAATGAAACGAGTCTTGATCTGATAGACTGTCGTACGATAGTGGGTCCAGTATCATACGATAGTGGGTATGCTCCCATACGACATTTATCAGAAGCTTGTACGACAGATGTACGGACAAAAATTAAAAATCACAGTTTTGCACAGATCCCGAGAAGAAAAAGATAGAAATTGATAGAATTGAATTGGAAACCCATTTTAGGGCCCCACGGTGGGCGCCAAAAATGTGTGTGTGAAAATTGTACCTAATCTGTAGACACAACACTTCAGTAAAACATTAGAGGTTAGCTAAAATCAAAATCATGCAAAATTGAAATTTAATTTAACCAAGTGATTTATTGCCTTCTAGTAGGTGCGAGATTAATGTTCTCAGATTGTTATCGAGATCAGTGACCTAGACGACACCTAAACAAAGGATTTGAATGCAATTGATCTAGATATGAATTGAATGCAATTAATCTATTTTTTTGGATTTTCTATGCAATAAGAATGAAAAACTAATATGAAACTAATCTATATGAAAAACTTGATATGAAACTATCTTAGAATGATATGCAAAAAAAAAAGATTGATCTCACAAAGATGTTGATTCGCAAGAGCTTTGATTCTCCCAATTCCAATTCTCTAGCGTGATTGTGCAAATTTGTGGATTGATTTGTGAAGAGTTGAAGCCTTAATTTATAGAAATCCCAGGCTTTGGAGGTGCATGGAAGAAAGCCATAAATCACTCAAATAACTTAGGTTGATTTTTGAGTTATCTGATCATGAAAGATAGTTAATTCTTGAAATCATGCAAAAACATGCAAAAACAACTTTTTAACTCAAATTAGAGTTTAGATCAGCTTTTTGAACTCCAAAAGGATGTTGAGTTCCAAAAAGTCAATAACTTGCATTGATTTTCTGATTTGGAGTTTAACTGTTTCTTTTGAATGTGCATAATAATTAAGAATTAAATAAATAAATAATGTGATTTATCCTCAACTTAACTGATTTTTGAAAATAAATAATTAATTTATGGGTTAATTAACTATTTATTCAAACTTTTATTAAAAACTATATTATTAAATAATGACAACTCGCTTTAATTAATTAAATAAAGATTTAATCAATTATTCATAGGATATTGGATTTATTGTCAAAATTAAATAATACAATTAATAATAGATAGAATTAAATTTAATTAAACAATTAAGTGGCAAATATTAAATCTAATTAATTAAATATGAAAATATTCAATTAATCAAACTTTAGGATAAATTGGATTTATCGCCAAATAATCATTAAATTAAAGATAATTAAGATAATTAGGAATATTACTAGGAATATTCCCTAATGCAGAATTTAAGATAATCAATTAGATTTGATGATGTTCAAATGTGCCTTAGGTTAGGACTTCGATGTCGATTTTGTTCGATTTGTCGATGTAGGAGGTTAATGAACATATAGCCCATTTTTGGGGTATTACAGTTGTTTGATGGCATCATTTTTTAAAACTTGGAAACACAAATAGTGGATGCTTATAGTATTAATTTTAGACATAATTGAGGATCATTTTAATGAATGATGTCATGATGGCAGAGAAGAACACAATATATAATATCAATATATGATATATATAAGCTATTGGCCTTTTGTTAAAAACAATGTTGTCTTTGTTCAAGCAACATTGTTTGTATGGATTTATGAAGTATATAAATTCTATTTTTTTGTGTGAAAGTGAAAACTCTAATCTATGGAGATCACAATTGAACTATTGGAAAATAAGATTATAATTTAATTGGATGTAAACCCACTTATCAAAATGTGACTATGAACTTGCTTTGTATATCATATGCACATTAAAAATTTGGAACATTAAAGTAAACTTTGGAAACTTCACCCTTCTCATAATTAACATTGATTAAACATACATCAGCAATAACACAACACTCTATGAACTTGCTTCTAAGATTACATGAATGTAAAAAAATTAGAACATTGTGTAGACACCACAAAATGGACATTCTTGTGAGCTCACATTTAACTACTAATTATTCCTCTATTAATTAATAGTTTTTTAATCATTTAATTAACTACCTTTTGTTCCTTTTGTTCTTCTATAATCCAATGTTTTAATCACTTAATCATTCTCTTGATATTAATTAAATAATTAAGATTATTTAATTAATTAACCTTAATTAATTGGTCTTTACTGATTAATTAAATTCAATTTCCATTAGCCTATTGTTTAAATAATTACATTTAATTATTCAGATCATCTAATTATTCTTCCTAATTAAATTAAATTTAAAATTAATTTAATTTCACTTCAATTTCCAATTAATTTCATTTCATCTAATTTTGATTAATTTTGACTAATTTCAGATCAATCTCAACATTCTCATAAATTAAATTTTTAATTCAATTAAAATCTTCAAAAATCCAAAAATATCTCTAACTGCTGATTTCTAAATTCTAAAATTAAAAAATGGAAATAAATAAAAAATGCAAAATATCTCCAAATCGCTAAATTCTATAAAAAAAAAAAATATGCATAAATAAAAAAATGCGTAAATCTTCAAATTTGGAAAAAATCAAAATTATGAAAATCTAATATCTCTTCAAAATTAGAAAAAAAACAAAAAAATCATTCATTTTTCAAATATCTATTTTGAATGATTATCTTCTGAAATCATAATTATCTTCGCCATTCTATCTTCTCCTCTATTTTCTAAATAACTCTTTTCTTTTTTAGTTTAATTGGAAACAAATCTTCAATTTTAGAAGATAACCTAGAACCTTCTCCTCTCTAACTATCTTGACCATTCAATCTATTTTTCCCAAAATTGAACTCGATCATTCATTCAACCTAAAATTCCTATATAAACCCCCATTCCTTCTCATATTTCAATACTCAATTTCATATCAAACTTATGCTCTCAATTTGTAGGTTTTTTTTATCATTTCTCAAATCTCTAAGTCTAGATGTTGTCGGATTCATCTCTGAAACTCAGCTCATAACATCTCAAATGGAATGTAGAGAAGCAACATAAACACTTTGGCATCAATCAGGATGGTTTTCTTTGATTAGTTCTTTAGTTTATGATTTTCATGTCATTATTTATGTTGTTTGTAGGGCTTATGTTGATTATTAATTTGTTCTTTGATTAGTTCGGTGCTATTAATCTCTCTCTAGTCATGCAGATATTTTTGGTACGATATTTTGGTGAACCCCGTGAACATGCTAAAAATATGATAAATTTGCTTTCTATGTTTACATGTAGGTTTTCTTTGACACATGCAGAGTTTTCAAAGGTTTGGTCATACCTTCCAAACAGATTGGAATTTTTCTATGAAACTTTTACTACAGGTTGGGGTTGATATTAGGGGAGTAGAGTCGAAAAACTAGATTTTTTTATTACTTTTTATATCATCTTAAAATGGAAGCACTTCCATGTTAAGAGTGTTTAGCCCTTGAAGTAAGTGGTCTGGGCTCATGTCAAGTGCCTTTATTAGGTCTTTGCATAGATCAGGCTTAATTTTCCCCCTATTCTGCTTCTCTCTCCACCTATTTCCAGCTTTTCCTGGCACCTAGTCCTGAGAACTTAAGATCTAGGACCTTAGGGTCAAATTTGACCTCCTGGGTCAAGGTCGACCTCACCCCTGACCTACATCAAAGTCGACCTTGACCCTGACCTAGGGTCTAGTTTTCAAGTTCCAGAGGTTTCGGGATATTGGGCTTCAGAAAGTTTTATTTTCCTGCTTTCGGGTCGGTTGTTTCAGATTTTGAAATGGTAAACTCTTAAATTGCATTTAATCTAGGTCCATTTCTATGGGTTAAGATTAATTGGGATTTAATTCTCCAATGTCATCCTCTCTAGAAGTTTGTGCCCTAGATCACTATAAAAGGAAGCCTTCCTCTCTCATTTTCACATCCATTATTCATCAAGAGCTCTCAAGAAAACATCCACTTTTTCATATGTCCATCAAGTGTCAAGAATCATCAAGAAAGATCAAGAAAGCATTCTCAATCAAGGAAACCTTCAAGAAATCAAGCCATTCAAGTATTCAAGTTCTCCATTGAAGATCAAGGATCCAAGCATTCAAGCCTTTGAAGGGATTTGGTTCAAACATTCAAGCCTTCGAAGGGATTTGGTTCAAGCATTCAAGATTCATCATTCAAACCCTAGATCCATCCATCATGGTGGTGTGATCTTCCTTCAAGATCCTTTGTTCATCTTCAAGATCTATTCATTCATCCCTCAAGGTGGATTCCAAGCATACAATCATGGAGGTTTTGATTTAAATTTGTTAATGTTATACTCAAGCTTTCATATCAACATACTTGTTTACATTTGAAATACAATTGCATATCTATTGAATATCATAGCTTCATTGTTAGATCTACTTCTACTACTTGCTAGCATTCTCTATTTTAATTCCATTATTAAGGTTGATTCCAAACTAGAGTTTGACTAAGGAAAACCCCTCATCCAAACAAAAAAACCATTTTTCTTGCAGGTACAGGTATAGGACAATGAATTGCAGTTCAGATCTGGATATCCTTTTCGGCAAACTTCCAAGATCCACGAACAAAATTTCTATCAGAGTTGTTTTAGGTCAGGGACGACCTTTAGTGAGGGGTAAGATTGTGCCCTGCTATCTAGTTCAAAGTCAACCTAACCTTAGAAAGACAAAATTTTATGGGTTTTCTCTATCTTGGAATTTCCAGGCCCGAGTAGGTTGCAGAATCTCTCAAAACTGAACACAGACATTAGAAAATAGTGATTTCTGCATCAACCTTCTTTTGAGATAAGTATCTTTGTTTTATTTAGTTTGTATGTCCATAAAATTTTGCATCATATATATTTCATCACACACCTATTCAAAATTACACATTTCCCCCTATCCACTATTTAGTCCTATTCATTGTGGTAAACCCTATTTTACCACTATTCATTTTGGTGAACCCGACAAGCTTACCCCTATCTTTTGTGGATTTAGATGCCCTATTCTGTTTGTTATATTATCTTGTGTGTTCACCATCACTATTCATTTTTGTGAACCTGACAATCTTACCCCTTTCTTTTGTGGAATTAGATACCCGATTGTGTTTGTTGTGTGTTCACCTTACTATTCATTTTGGTGAACTCGACAAACTTACCCCTTATCTTTTATGGATCTAGATTCCCTATTGTAATTGGATTTCCTTTTTGTGATAGACAATTCCTTCTTTTTGGTGTTAGGTCTTTTCTATTCTCACATCAAGATTAGGTTTCTTTTATGCTCTTGCATTTAAATTCAAAAATACAAAAAAATCTATATATTCAACAAAATCTAAAAATATTTCTTGCATTTCATTTACTATGAAGATTGTTAAGATGCTTTAGTGTGTGATTATGTTCTTTATTACCCTTCTTTTAGCATCTCTTTACCATACCTATGATTTTTATGAGAATATCATTCACTTCATTATGTCGATGACCCTTCATTTTGCACTCGCCTATGCTTTTGTGAAATTGACCGATACTAGTCTTCCTACTTTCAAAACTTTCATTAAAGATTTATGTGGTAGCCTTATTACTCTTTTGGATTATGTGAAAAATTTGGTAGATGATACACCATCTCCTCATCTTCCTAATCCTAATCAATTATTCCTAATTTGATTCCTAATCTTCCTATTCCTAATTCGATGCCTAATTCTCCATCTTCTATCCCTAGTTCTTCATGTACCTATGATGGGATTCAAGCTATAGTTCAGGATGCAGATGTGTAAGATTTCTTTTATTTACCTTCTCCTCCGATTCATGATGATATTAAAGGAAAGGGTAAAGAAACTTCTTCAAAACCTATTATTCCACCTTATATAACCTTTACTCATGAGCATGATAAACAATCAGCTCCTGTAGAAGCTTTACATAATATATACACTACATGATTCAATATGATGACTAAATGAGGTTATAGAGGTTTAGGGCCCGTTTGGTGCATGGAATACCAAATGCCAGATATAGTCAATTCTGGAAGATACAAATCCTAAAAATGATTTCTGGAATATGGGATGACCTGTTTGGTTCACTTGGAAGATGACTAAGAAGATGCATAAGGAATTTTAATTTCTTTAAATTCATGTGTATACGTCTATATAAATATACACATACATGTGTATATATACATATATACACATACATATGTATATATACATATATGCACACATGTGTATATACACACACACATGTGTATATGTGTATACATGTATGTATATACATACATATACATACATGTGTATATATACACACATACACACATGTGTGTATACACACACATACACACATATACACACACACATGTGTATATATACACACACATGTATTTATATATACACATGGGTATACACACACACACATGTGTATATATATACATGTAGTATGTGTATACACACATACACACATATATGTACACATACATGTGTATATATACACACATGTGTGTATATACATATACACACGTGTGCGTGTATACACATATGTATATACACACATGTATATATATACATCCTTATATAGATACACATGTATGTATATATACACACATGTGCATTTATATATACACACATGTGTATATATACACACATACATGTGTGTATATACACACACACATATATATACACATACATATGTGTATATATATACACAAATACACACATGTGTATATATATATACACATATTCATGTATATATACATACATATATATACATGTGTGTGTATACACATATGTATATATGCATATATGTATATACACACATGTATATATATACATCCTTATAGCAATATAATATACAACCTTATAGTCATGGATCCCACAAAATATTAAATTTGGTTTTATAAAAATTGGAATTAGAAATTGGAATTTCCAATTCCACCTATTTGAGTGGAAGATGAAATGCCCATTTTGAGGGCAAAATTGGAATTTCAAAATTCCAATTCTAATTTTTTGGATGGACAAAAACATGGAATTACATTATCCAGAAATCTAATACCGAAATTAGAGCTCATATTCCATGCACCAAACGGGCCCTTAGGGCTAGGTGTTAATGAGAATGGTATCAAGTATCCAGTTCATACACCACCTAAATAGGATGTGCATGGTGTTGGTTATCCAAAATCTCAAATCAAGGTAGGTGATGTTGATCATAGTCCTCCTCTTCATGTTCTTCTCCCTACACCTACCATAGTTAACATAGATATTTGTCAAGATGTAGCTAAGAAGGTATATGTTCAATTAATGAATTCCAAGAAATAAATCTTTAAACCTATGCTGAAGATGCTTTAATGAAGTGCAAATGTCCTTTTCATCATAGTAATATGCATTTACTTGCTAATTGTAAGCATTTCAAGATATATGTTAGGGAAAGAGCTGCTTTAGGAATTATATATCATTCTCATGCAGTTTTACAATTCCTTCATAATTTTGATATAGGGTATACCCCTCATTCTGATATAATATAGATTTCTTCTCCTCTTGTCTCTGGACTGGGGGGCAAGAGGTGTATTTTCATCTAGTCTCCTAGGATCCATTAGGCTTTTAGCATATATTGTGTCTTGAGCTTAATTGGTATTCTTTTTATCCTCTCTCTCTATGGTTTTGTATTATGTTCATAATCATCCATAGATTCTATTTTCAAGATAGATTTTCTAAAACATTTGTTTTGCAAAGGTATCCCTTGCTTTTCATCCCTAGGGGGCAAGGTTCTTCTTTCTTTCTCTTTGTCTAGGGATCTACTTTTCTTAGCTTAGTGGCATTTGTTTATTTGGCAACACTATTTCATTATAATGACCGATGTTTTGATTATGGATATCCTTTTTATATGAGAAGTTGTTATCCTAGGTCATCACCTCTTCTCTATTTTGCAAATTTTGTTCATTATAAACTCTTGCCCTTGCTCTGGTGATTAGATTTGTTTCCCTCATTTCAAAGATTCCTCTTCCTCTTGATTGTAGGGGGCTAGATGATTGAATCTTTGTTTCTTTTTGAAAGATGATATTTTATCTAAAAGCACTCCTCTGTGGTGGGGGTCTTGTTGATAAGATCTCTTTCTCTTTGAGAATCCTTTTTCCATAAGCGACATATCCTTTTCATGATTATCTATACTCTTGGATGTAGGGGTTAATACCCTTGGCTATGATTGTAGTGTACATTGTTGTTAAACAAGATATCTCCTTACATTGTGAAGTAGATATCCTCTTCCTCTTCCTTATCCTATCTAGTAGATTGCCATGATAAGGAGGGGAGCATATATAGGGTCTCCCTTGTACTATAGTTTTTTATTTATATGCTAAATCCTCTGAAGGTAACATGCACATAAGTTGCTAAATCCCGAAGGGACACACATTTTTCAATTTTCAATATGCTAAATCCTTTGAAGGTAACACACATAAGTTTCTAAATCCTGAAGAGACATGCATTTTTCAATTTTCAATATACTAAATATTCCTAAGGTAACACACATAAGTTGCTAAATCCTAAGGAGACACACATTTCATATTCATAGTGATACAAGAAGGTGGATCTATGGGTATTCCAGAAGCTGTCAAAAGATGCATTGCAATTTCAAAGAGCAGTTTATGGGTGAACTATCAGGTTTGGCCACCTGTTTGGCTCTCCCTCCTTGGTGATTCACAGTAAGGTGGGCATCTTATTAGGTGAGGTAATCACTTTCTCTTTTCTCTCTTTTCTCTTTCATGCTAGTAGGACTAGATCATGAAGCTATGTTATTTATAGTATTGCTCTTGTCTTTCTTATGTAATCATTTATGCTTTTATGACAGCTTTCCAAATATGATATTAGTATAGGAAATATTTCTTAGCAAGGTTTCCTCTACTAGTTAATTTGGGTTTGTTTTAGTACTAACCCCCCCTTTTTTCTCACCCTCATGCATGTGTGTTGAGTTAGAATATTTTAGCCTAGGGGCTTGTGTCCTTAAGCTAAGTGTTATTTTATCTCATTGTGAATCCACTTGCTCTCTTCTTACTTCTCCTTTACCAAGAGTTAGCATTGAATCCATACTCTTGCTAAAGTGGGGGCTTAATGTATGATCTTAAAATGGAAGCACTTCCATGTTAGGAGCATTTATCCCTCCAAGTAAGTGGCCTGGGGTCATGTCAAGCACCTTGATTAGGTCTTTGCATAGATCTAGATTTTTCCCCCTATTCTACTTCTCTCTCCACCTATTTTTAGCTTTATTTAGCACTTGGTCCTAAGAACTTAAGATCTGGGACCTTAGGGTCAAAGTCAACCTCCTGGGTCAAGGTCAACCTCAACCTTGACCTAGGGAAGAGTCAACCTTGACCCTGACCTAGGTCATAGTTGACCTCGACCCTAACCCTGGGTCCAATTTTCAAGTTCTGGAGGTTTCAGAATATTGGGCTTCAGAAAGTTTTATTTTCCCACTTCCAGGTGGGCTATTTCAGATTTCAAAATGCTAAAATATTAATTGCATTTAATCTATGTCCATTTCTAGGGGTTAAGATTAATTGGGATTTAATTCTCTAATGTCAGCCTCTCTAGAAGTTTTTGCCCTAGATCACTATAAAAGGAAGCCTTCCTCTCTCATTTTCACATCCATTAATCATCAAGAGCTCTCAAGAAGACATCCACTTTTTTTATATCTCCATCAAGTGTCAAGAATCATCAAGCAAGATCAAGCAAGCATTTTCAATCAAGGAAACATTCAAGAAATCAAGCCATTCAAGTATTCAAGTTCTCCATTAAAGATCAAGGATCCAAGCATTCAAGCCTTTGAAGGGATTTGGTTCAAACATTCAAGCCTTTGAAGGGATTTGGTTCAAGCATTCAAGATTCATCATTCAAACCCTAGATCCATCCATCATGGTGGTGTGATCTTCCTTCAAGATCCTTTGTTCATCTTCAAGATCTATTCATTCTTCCCTCAAGGTGGATTCCAAGCATACAATCATGGATGTTTTGATTTACATTTGTTAATGATATGCTCAAGCTTTCATATCAACATACTTGTTTACATTTGAAATACAATTGCATATCTATTGAATATCATAGCTTCATTGTTAGATCTACTTCTACTACTTGCTAACATTCTCTATTTCAATTCCATTATTAAGGTGATTCCAAAATGGGGTTTGACTAAGGCAAACCCCTCATCCAAACATAAAAAACCATTTTTCTTGCAGGTATAGGTATAGGACAGCGAGTTGCAGTTCATATCTAGATACTATTTTCGGGGAACTTCTAGGATCCGTGAATAGAATTTCCATCGGAGCTGTTTCAGGTCAAGGATGACCTTCAGTGAGGGGTAATATTGTGCCCCGGGGTAAGATTGTGCCCCACTATCTGGGTCAAAGTCGACTTGACCTCAGAAAGACAAAAATTTTCTGGGTTTTCTCTCTCTCGACATTTCCAGTCTGGAACAGGTTGCAAAATCTCCTGAAACTAAATACAGACATCATAAAATATTGATTTTTGCATCAGCCTTCTTTCGAGATAAGTATCTCTATTTTATTTAGTTTTTATGTCCACAACATTTTCCATCATAGATATTTCATCACACACCTATTCAAAATTACACATTTCCCCCTATCCACTATTTAATCCTATTCATTATGGTAAACCGTATTTTACCACTATTCACTTTTGTGCGATATATAAAATTTTTAATGGATTTTCATAAAAAAATAATTTTGGGCACAAATCAATGATTTTTAAAAAAAATTATCTTTTGTGGGATATATATATAAAGCTACTTGTCTTTTGTTAAAAAATGTTGTCTTTGTTGTAGAAATATTATTTGTATGGACTTATGAAGTATATAAATTCTATTTTTTGCATGAAAGTGAGAACTTTGAGCTATGGAGATCACAGTTGAACTATTGGAAAATAAGATTATAATTTAATTGGATAGAAGCCCGCTTATCAAAATGTGACTATGAGCTTGCTTCGTAGATCATATGCATGTCAAAAAATTGGAACATTGAAGTAAACTTTGGAAACTCCACCCTTCTCAGAATTAACAGTAATTAAACATACATTAGCAATAACACAACAATCTATAAACTAATTGCTTCTAAGATCACATTCACATCAAAAAATTAGAACATTGTGTAGAAACCAAAAAATGGACATTCTTGTGAGCTCACATTTAACTACCAATTATTCCTCTATTAATTAATAGTTCTTTAATCATTTAATTAATTACCTTTTGTTCCTTTTGTTCTTCTATAATCCAATCTTTTAATCACTTAATCATTCTCTTGATATTAATTAAATAATTAATATTATTTAAATAATTAACCTTACTTAACTGGTCTTTACTGATTAATTAAATTCAATTTCCATTATCTTATAGTTTGAATAATTACATTTAATTATTTAGATTATCTAATTAGTCTTCCTAATTAAATTAATTCCCAAATTAATTTAATTTCAATTTTAATTTCCAATTAATTTCATTACATCCAATTTTGATTAATTTTGACTAATTTCAGATTAATCTCACCATTCTCATAAATTAATTATCTAATTAGTCTTCCTAATTAAATTAATTCCCAAATTAATTTAATTTCAATTTTAATTTCCAATTAATTTCATTTCATCCAATTTTGATTAATTTCGACTAATTTCAGATTAATCTCACCATTCTCATAAATTAAATTTTTTATTTAATTAAAATCTTCAAAAATCCAAAAATCTCTCTAACTGCTAATTTCTACATTCAAAAATTAAAAAATGACAATAAATAAAATCCAAATTGCTAAATTCTAAAAAATAAAAAAATATGCATATATAAAAAATGCATAAATCTTCAATTTAGAAAAAATCAAAATTATGAAAATCTAATATCTCTTCAAAATCAGAAAAAAAATAAAAATCATTCATTTTTCAAATCTCTATTTTTGAATGATTATCTTCTAAAAATCAGAATTATCTTCACCATTTTATCTTCTCCTCTATTTCCTAAATAACTCTTCAATTTTTTAGTTTAATTGGAAATAATCTTCAATTTTGTAAGATAACCCAAAATCTTCTCCTCTCTAATTATCTTGATCATTCAATCTATTTTTCCTAGAAACAATCTTAGTTGTTCATTCAACCTGAAATTCCTATATAAACTCTCATTCCTTCTCATATTTCAACACTCAATTTCATATCAAACTTATGCTATCAATTTGCAGGTTTTTTTAATCATTTCTCAAATCTCTGAGTCTAGATGTTACCAAATTCATCTCTGAGACTCAACTAGCAACATCTCAAATGGAGTGTAGAGAAGCAACAAAATCACTTTAACATCAATCGGGATGGTTTTCTTTGATTAGTTCTTTAGTTTGTGATAATTTTTATGTCATTAGTTCTGTTGTTTGTGGGGCATATGTTGATTATTAGTTTGTTATTTGATTAGTTCAGTGCTATTAATCTCTCTCTAGTCATGCAAATATTTTCCCTATGACATTTTGGTGAACCTCATGAACATACTAAAAATTTGATAAATTACGTTTGAAAACTGGTATGTTTTCATAAGTTGGGTTCCTAGGGCACAAATGAAGGATTTTTTGAAAATTCTTACATTTTTGGAAATCTCACTGATTTTTAGCATGGGTTACTTCTTCCCATTTCTATTTTTTGGGTCAGAAATATATCTAAAAATTAGATCTTGATGACTAGGTTAAAAGCACCAAAAAAATCAAGGTGCACTTGTTCCAATTTCAATTGATTTATATGCTCATCGTTGGTAAATTTTGGATTTTCTAACCATGCCAATTTTATTTCACCTTAGATCTTTTGTGTTGGACTAACATTTGTGGAAGTTGTTGAGGATGCTAAGAGCTAGAGAGATTGCTTAGGTAAATGGTAAAAATAAAAAAATGTACATTAATAATCAAAGGTACACATCCTTGAACTCTTCAATTTTTATCATTTTATTTGTTTGCAACATTCATTTTTCAAACGTAGATTAATTAGGAAGACCTTGCATATTTTTGGATGGAGAAATATGGATGGAGGTAGTAGGCCTATTCTCTCACCTTTCAGGTGATCGGAATGTCAAACCTATCAAAGTCCCACTTAGATTAGATAATATCTAAAATGAACCGTATTTTATCTATGTTTGGAAGTCAAAGATAGTAAGGATATTATCTCACCTTTTAGCTTATCAAAATGCCAGACCTATCTTAGCTTCAAATGACATGTACTTCAATTCATTTCTCCCATATGAAGAATAACAAGATCCCAACAACTATGATGACATAGGCCCTTCCATATATTCAGAAAGTCTTCCTGAGATAGCACAACCTCCTGCCAATCCCTCTGTGCTTCACAGTCCCCAACCTCAATATCAATGATTAAAATTTTTTAATGTCTTACATTTTCAAAAAGTATCCCAATCTAAAGCTCAATATCAAACCTAAAATAGATCATATGTGCGTACATTACAACCCCAACCTATCAAAGGAAAGATAATGTATCTGCTAATGTTGAAAAAATGTCACAATGGCAAACTGTTATCCTCATTCAACAACTTCAATACATGCAAACCAAATTAGATGATATTCAAAATCAGAGTGAACCAAAGTCTTACACCATAGAGGACTTATATCCCTACCTTGTTGATCAATCAATCTATAGACCTTCGATCAAATCACATCTCAATGAGAATCCTCTTACTTCCTCAAGTCCATCACCAAGGGCTTATCAAACAAACCCAATTACAAATATGTCATCTTTTGGACATCAATCAAGATTGATCAATAAGAAACCTATTGTACCACATGTCGAGTCAAAAAATAACTTATAACATGCAAATTTTGATGTGGTATCACTAATAAGACTCCTCAAGCATAAAAAATCCCAATGTAATACTTTCAATCATTTGCATCAAAAACTGGTTGATAGACATCATCTTATTGTTCAACAAAATCAAAATCATCTACCCATGTCTAGAAATGACGCATTCCAAAATAATCACACCAATGAAACATTTTCCTCCCATGAAGAATTTTTCCCTCAAGAAGCCTCCATATTTCTCACTAGTCCATCTCTTGAAGTGTTACAAAAAAAATCTTTTCCATTTTTATAAAATGATATATCTAGTAATGAGACCTCCCAAGGGCTATCCACAATTTATTTCCAAGCTAATCCCTTTCCTGACTCAATTCCCTTTTACAATTCAATAGTCCTAGATCCACTGCTACCATATGTTCCATTCCTAGACAAACCTACTCTACAGAGTCCCATCCAATTCCTTCTCCCTCAGGTCAAAAATGTGAACCCTTCCAAGAACCTACCATACATATCATGCCCCATGTCAAGAGGATGATCAAAATCATGAAGAAACAATTCATGCATAAAATCAACACTTTGGAAATGATTTTATAAAAGGAATTACAGAGACTAATGGGTCTCAAACCATCCATCGAATCCACTCATGGCTTCTTAGAGATCAACACCAAAAATTAGAATTGATTTCCTTGAGCAAAGATTTGGATCCAAATAACTCTTTCACAGCATTAGAGACATCAGAATCCACAATGTGCCAAGAATTTTGAAATAAAAACATAGGAAACACATCTAGGCCAAGATACTTTTCCCCATCAAAAGAGAAGACTGCCTCTTTAATTTCATTAAGAGAAGGGATAGCAGAGAGATATATTTTTTATTGTCTCCCAAAATAGAAGGAATAGCAGAAATGAGAGACTCATGGTTAGAGACATCAAGATCTAAATTAGTAGTAAGAAGAGAGGAAAAGTACCTAACCATTTAGCTCTAATTTCCTCCTCTTTATCAATATTTCTTTGATCAGCCTTGATAATAGAAATGTGGTTGGCATCACGATGCTTAAGAGTGGTCATGTAAAAGAACCTAGTATTTGTGTCACCAGCCTGCAACCACAGATCCCTAGAACATTGCTTCTAGAAAGATTCCTCTCTATAAATTATGTTATGATAGTTAACAAGGATATTATTTTCTTTATCCAAAAGCTTAGTATAATATCCTTCCCATTGGATCTTATCCTGTACTTATTTAAGGTCAACCTGAATAGCAGTCTTAGATTCAAAAAAGTCCCCAAACACCTCTTTATTCTAGATCCTTACTTTTCCTTTTATGTTTCTGGTCTTTTTTGTAACCTTAAACATAATAGTGCCTTCCACTTTGATATTACACCAATATTTTATTCTATCTTCCAAGGATGGGATAACCACATTTTCTCAAATCTGAATAGATAGTTTCTCTTACCTTCCATAGGCTCAACTATGAGGGAAATAGGAAAATGATACAAGCCCACCCAGGGAATGGAATTAAGGGTACAAAAATATCTAGTTAACCAATTATTATTAATAAGAGCCCAATCCAGCAGAACTTGAATAATCTCATTACCAATCCTCCTATTTGTCCAAGGTTAGTTTAAGCCCTAAAGATCCATGTCCATAAGAGCCTCTTGATTAATAAATTTTCTAAGATCCATTCTTCCATCTGTTTGAATATGTAATCCACCACTTTTTCATTTTCTTTGAGAGGAATGTTGAAGTCTCCCATAACAAGCCATATAGCATCCAAATACAACTTCCTATTTCCAGCCAGGTACCTCCAGTATTTGGCCCTACCATATTTGGTGTTGGGAGCATAGACATTAGTCAAAACCCAGATAAAATAATCTTTGGTATGGTGAAATGTCACCGAAAGGATATTTCCATCACATGATAAAGGTTCACCATCAATAAAATTATGATTACAAAATATAGCCAACCCCCCTAAAGCCCCATCAGAACTACATCCAACAACCCCACAATTCTTAAAGACCTTAATTTTCTCCACCTTCTCTTTGATCATTTTAGTCTCCTGAATAATGATAATATCTAGTTTTAGATCCCTAACTATATTCCTCAAAATATCTTTCTTATGAGGTCCATTTGTCCCTCTAATGGTCCATGATATAATCTTCTATTCTTATTATGGGAACATACCTCCATCATGGTAAGTTTCCTATCATCTACAATATTCTCCTTACTTTCCTACTCTCTCATATATTTAGTTGATTTCCTTCCTAGAGTTTGTGTAGGGTTACCAACATCATCTTTCATCATTTTCCTTATCACAACAACTCCTTGAGGGAAAGATCTAGCAATTTGGTTTTCTCCATTTCTCTTTCCTTTTTTGTGACCAACCTTAGTCCAGGAATCATCATTTTCCAAGTATTTTTCATGCTCTTTCTCTGCCCAAGCAAACCCCTAAGATGTGGTTTTTAGGACTCACAAAACATCATTCTCTTTTGAATAAACTAAGGATACATATCCTCTACCTGAAATATTACAAGGATGCGCATCGTCAATAAATTTTTCTACCTGATCTCCTTCTCTAAATTCCAAGGTTTCTTCCTCTCTTAGCAGGAAGAACTCCCCCCTTAGCATTCAAGTGAGATCCAAAACTTTTATTTATTTCCAAGGTTTATTCGAAGATAGAAATGTTATATACATGATAAGAAAATAATTCTAAATGATCCATATATACATTAATGCAAGATACTTTTAATTGAATGGTGTATTATATGCATATTCTCATTGTAGGGAGTGTTCTTGGTGGTGTAACTTTGTTGTTGGAGGAGTTTCTTTTCATACCAAAGGCTTGAGGGGGTGATGTTTGTCTTGAATATTGAGTCTTGTGGTGATGTATAGCTTGATATTTTAATCATTATGTTGAAACCAATTTTCAAATCCATGGTCTACTTTGTAATCAATCCATGCCTATATGGTGTTGGGTGTTTCGATCTAACTAGTCGTTAATGTGGGATTTTTGGTTCTTATGTTGTTTTGTGGTATTTTGAAATCCAACTTAATTGTGATAGTATCATTATACATTGTATGCTATTGATCATGGTGATATTGTTAAGTATTTTTCTTGGATCCAGATTTGGGGTGAACTTTAGACAATTGTGAAAGTTATGGACTTTGAGGAATTTGATTCTTGTATAGAGATGTTATCCTCATGATGCATCAGATGTATTGATTATTGTTCCCCTTGGATATTTTGGTGGATCCTAATGTTTATATTTTGGTTATCATGCCCCTTTTGGTTTCCTTTTTGTAGGGAGGGTTTTCTATGAGCATGGCTTGGAGAGTGGCTCATAATGGGGGTTGGGGGCCCTAAGTGGTCAGTCTAGGATAATTCATTATGGAGTTTTAATCAATTGAAAACATAATTAAATTGATATGGGTTGGGTTACACATTAAATAAGATAAACAAGATATCTCACCATGACCTTGAGTTCTTATATAGACCAAGGATGGGTTGGAGAAGGCATAGTTGTCTATGAGGCATTGATCTAGAAAATCAACTTCCTTGTCCTTACAAAAGGTTGTCAGTTACACATGAGTTCTCAATTGGGGATCGGGGTCTAGAGAGACATACCAAGATAACCTAGGATAGTGGAGGACTTTGTGATTGCACTCTCAGACATGCATCTTAGGAATCCCTTTAGTTTTCCTTGTGGTTTTCCTCTAGTATCTTTTGTTGGTATCTTCTAGTATTTTGTGGTATCTTATGATTTTCCTTGTGGTGATCCGAGTGTGTATCCTTAAATTATTTGTTTTGTGTCTATTGGATATCTTTTATTTCATGTTTGGTCTTCTTGTTCTTTCCTATGATGTGATTTGTTGTGCTTTCATGCATTGTGTGAGACCTTGTGTTATCTCCTAGCTCATGGGAGTGGGTCTGAGGGTTCCACGTGGTTGGGTGGTAGATATTTTTCCATCAAGGTTTGTTGTTTGGTTCATGGATCTTTGGATAGACCTTGCAACATTTTGATATTTTCACTGTACCTTCATACAAGTTTCTTGATAGATGATCATTATTGTAATTTGTATCATTTGATGTAAAATGGATGTTGGCACTATAAACATATACTCTTATTAAATGGCTCTAAATATGTTGTACTCATGTAATGATATTTCATCAAGGTATAATGTTTATAATTGGATAGATTAATTTTTGTATTTGATTATCATCACTATGTAATCCAAATTGGTCTTATATGAGTCTGGACTTAATAAATGATTGAAACTAGTTTTATATATATGATGTTATTTTTTAGTTCAAGGGCTTATTGGTTTATGCATTGCTAAGTAGCGATGTCAGGGAACCTAAGAGGACATGGTGTTTTTATTGTAATGTTATAACATGATGTATTATTAAGTAATTGCAAATGTTCTAATTAATGGAAAAAATAGGTTTTGAAGGGACCCGAAACCCTGTACAAAGAAAAAGCTTAAGATAGAGAATTAGGAGCACACCAAACACAACAGTGTAGCAATAACACAAGGCCACCATCCCCAAGAAACCACCTAGAAGAACTCAGCCAAAGAAACACCCAGACCGATGCATAAGATAAAACATTGGAAATCTACAGTAAAAGAGAAATGAACTATCTTTTTGTCCCCTTCAAATGAGAACGCAAGGTCATGTCAAAAGATGGGGAGGATTTCTTATAATTTTTTCCTTTAACTATAATCCAGCCTTCTTCAACACTAGCAACCTTATCCTACCAGCAAAGTGATTCTAGAGCTGGATATCTAGTCCCCAAAAGTGGGGTAGAGTCCCCCATAGAAACATCCAGCACAGGGCTTCCATTAGATCCAACCAAAGGGGGATCAAGAAAAGGAACTGAAAGGTTAGATCCAACACCTAATAAAATACCACCATTTCTAGCTAAGCCAACATCCATTGAATCAATAGAAAATCTGGTATCAACTAGTGTAGAAAGAGAAGGTTCAAGACCAGCCACCTGGAGAGGGACAGAACCAACATCCCCAACAGAGCCTTTAGGAACATTAATATCAGGACATAAACCAACCTTCTCACCAGAAGGCAACTGTAATACCCCAAAAATGGGCTATAGGTTCATTAAACTCCTACATCATCAAATCAAATGAAATCGACATCGAAGTCCTAACCTAAGGCACATCTGCACATCAAATCATCAAAACCTAATTAATTATCCTAAATTCTACATTGGAGAATATTTCTTGAATATTCCTTATTTATCCTAATTTAATTATCTTTAATTTAATAATTATTTGGCGATAAATCCTATTTATCCTAAAGTTTGATTAATTGAATATTCTGAATATTTAAATAATCAGATTTAATTCTGCTACTTAATTATTTAATTAAGTTTAATTATATTTATTCCTAAATTGTATTATTTAATTATTGACAATAAATCAAAAATCTCATGACTGATTGATTAAATTCTTATTTAATTAATTAATGTCAATTGTCAATATTTAATAATATAGTTTTTGAATAAAAGTTTGATTTAATAATTGATTAACCCATAAATCAATCGTTTTAATTCAAAATCAATTCAAGTTGTTATCTTTTGGAAACTCAACATCTATTTTGAGTTGAAAATTGATCTAAACTTCTGATTTGAGTTAAAAAGCTATTTTTGCATGATTTGCATGATTTTGTGAGTTGATCTGTTTGTAATTTCTTGTTGACTCAAAAATCAACCTGAGTTTATCAAGAGTGATTTATGGCTTTTCTCAATGCATTCTCAAGCCCTGGATTTCTATAAAATCAAGGCTCAGCTCTTCACGATTAACCACCCTCAAATTTGCATAGTTACTCTAGCGAATTTGTGATTGAAGGATTAAACACTTGCGATAGGCAATTTGTAAGATCTTTCATTGTTGGTCATAGATTTTTACATAGTTTTCATATCATATCATTCATTCATTCATATCATTCTTAGATTACTCTGCATATCATTTCATTCCATTCTAGCTTAGATTAATATTAAGTTTTTCATCCTATTGCATACAAAATACAAAAAAATAGATTAATCTACATTCATACAGTTTTATTCATTCTTTTGCATTCAAATCCTTCATTTAGGTGTTGCATTATCATTGATCTCAATTTTAATCTGAGAACATCATACTCACACCTACTAGAAGGTAGTAAATCACTTGGTTAGCTTAGTTTCAATTATCTGTAGATTTTGATTTTTGCTAACCTCTAATGTTTTACTGAAGTGGTGTCCACAACTAGGTACAATTTTCACACACATTTCTAGCACCCACTGTGGGGCCTTGAAACGGGTTTCCATTTCTCTTCTATCAATTTTTATCTATTTTCTAATCAATTATGCGATTTTATTCTCTGTCCATACAATTTTTGTACTTGTTTTGTCAGAAAATCCTACCAGGACCCTCTGAGTGTCGTATGACATTCGACATTTTTGAGGCTCATATCAGTAACTACAAATTATTGTGTGGAGACTTCATTTTCATGCGGGTAGGTACCCACTATCGTACAAGTTTACCGAAAGTCATGCCAGAGGTGACCCACTGTCATATGAGATTTGGATTGTCGTATGAGAGGTAACCCATTGTCATATGAGTTTTGGTACTAGGATTCAATTGTCGTTTCAAATTTTTAGGTAGTTTGTTAGATTTGATTTTCAGATTTGGACTAACGGCTAACCCTAACAATTGAACTTTGTTGTTTCTAATTGGTATTTCTTGATTCTAAATGGGAGAGCACAACTAAATTGCTAAAATAGGTAAAATCTACTAAGCGCATTGCAAGGAATTTAGGTAATTTGTTCAATCGGATAACACTTTATTTGGGACATAAAATGAATCTCACGTGTCAAGCTTGTGTGCTTTTCTTGCTTTCATATCATAGACTTTAGTTTTTGGGCTATAAAAAAAACATAGATTTTGCTTTTTGCATATCTGTTACACATAGTAAATAGGCCCTATGAACACTATTTGTGGATGATCTCAAGATAGTGGGCTTCTTTCACTTGTTCACACATGTGAAGCTCTTCTTGATGAAGGATCCCCTTGTAGGTAGGGAGGATACTGGGATTATCTTGCGTTCTACTAGATTTTTGAGTGTTTAGCTTTTGATCGATACATTCTCTCTCCAAAGAGATTGATAGAACATAAGTGGTAGACATCATAAATCTTGGTGAGATAATTTCAGTCTTAGCATGTCGAATTAATTTGTCTACTTTGTTTTGGTGAAGTGAAGAGGTTAGGGAATTATGCTCTACTTCATTTTTGGATAGTACCAAAAACCCAGATCCTTGAATCTGATCTATTCCCCCTGTGGTATCTTTTGTGAGTTACCTTTAGAGAGGGTTAACTATAGTGGATATTCCCTTAATTGGGTCAACCACGTGGATGAATCCTCAAGCAGTAATAGCCATTTTCACTGTGGTAGCAGCAGCCACTATATAAATGTCCTTGTGGAGGAAATCTTCATAGGTTTCATCTCTTGTTGGGCTGTCAAATCTCCCTAGTAGCTCCTGATTGATAAAATTATCGGACTATGTCAAAACCCTAGTGTGCCTGGATTGGAGTTTTCCCTCTTGAGATCATAAAAGTTATAGAGTCAGACCATTACTAAAAACTCTAGTGAGGCCAATTTTTCATTTTCTAGGATTATGTGCGTTATTGAAAAACTTTTTGGAACATAAACAACTAGCATTCCTAGGGATTAGCACATTAAGTCCCTTGATTGTTCATGCGCAGGGTTTCTTTGTCCCCTGTTCATTATTTTCAAATGTGCTTGGAATCACTTGCCTATTGTTCTGTGTGCTTGTTTACTTACTTGGTTATTGAAAATGAATGATCTCAAAAAAAAATTCAAATCTGGATAGAAAACCTTGCAAAACACACTGATTCTGAAAAATTAAAAAGTGTAAAATCTGATGCAAAATTCCTTTCTGGAGTCAAAAGTCATACCACAGGATCAGAAAGTCGTACAAGTTTTGAGCATTTTCCATATCAAAACCCCCAGATTTTCATATGGTAGCTTGTATATTGTCATACTAGGGCTTACCCACTATCGTACGAGCCTATAGAAAGTCGTATGAGAATTTTTGAAAAATTGCCAGAAAGTTGTCAAAATTGCCAGAAATCCAGTTTTTACAGCCTATTTCTAGATTTTGTCAAACAAATCACTATGTTAGGAACAAAGCAGTAACTAGAACTAATTCAATCATTTTCCTAAAAGTGGTCTCTTGAGTTTGATTTAGCCTTCTGGTTTATCGATTTGAGTCTTTTTCATCTTGTGTCAAAACCTTGTCAAAATTTATCTTCAATTCAATCTTCGTCTAAAAATGGCTAAGTGTTGCGAGCTCATGTCTGCCATCTTTGGGATGTCTACCCATACTACTAGGGCACAATATCCTTCATTTATGTCCAATCTAATCTTCAATCAATCCAATCTTGATAAGGTTGCGTCATTTGATCTTCTTGAATCAATTAATTCTTCAGTTGTCTTAATCTTGCTCTCTTGCTTCACCTAAGGTTAATGGTGGAAACTAGAGCTTCATCACAAAAACAAAGAGAACAACCCAAAATATCTTTAGAGGCATCTTCTATGATCGCTCAGGCCCTCCACCAATCCTACGACACTAGTAGATTTGGAGAAGACGCTCTTGGTAATTTATTCTTGAAAGGTGGTTACATCACCCCTCCTACATAGATTCATGCAAGTAATCAACCAAATCCTCCTGTATCAATTCACGAAAGCTATCAGATAACTCCACATTAATCTATCCCTATTAGCTCTCATAACAATAATATGTCTCAAGGAGGGACAAACCAAGGGTCTCAAGGACATCACTCTCAACATGGTGCGGATCAAGAACCCACACCTTCTGAAATTGCTCGATATCAAAATGATGATGACTTCAAGAAAATGATGAGGCATTTCTTGAAAGAAGACAGAGAAACATACTTCCTAGAGTTAGCTCATCAAGGGGCTAAACTTTCTCCCAACTTTAATGTTGAAGATATCATTACGCATGAGGAAGAAACTCCAATCGCCTCTATGATGAAACAAATGCATTCCATGCAAGTCAAACTCAACAAACTCAAAAAAAGAAAAGGAACCTAAGGAGTTCTCCATGGAGGCTCTATGCCCTTTTCCATTTGATAATGACTTGTACATGCTGCCATTCCCTAAAAGAGTGGAGATGCCTAAATATGATAAGTATGATGGAAAATTTGATCCTCAAGATCATGTCAGAGAATTTTGTACTCAATCTATGGAGTTCATGCACAAACCAACCTACCTAATGCATCTTTTCCCTCGATCTCTGGGAGGGTCATCTATTCATTGGTTCTCAAAAATGCCTCCTACTATCAAAACTTTTGAGGATTTAATCAAACTATTCTATTAACAATACTCCTACAACATCCAGCATCCGGTCAATATGATCAACATTTTCAATCTGAAATAGATTTTAGGAGAACCATTCTTGACTTTTCTCAAAAAATAGAGGAAGAAATTTTCTCTATATGCTCGACCTATTCCAAAAACTAAGAAGTTGGTGATTTTCATCAACAACCTTGTTCCAGAACTCAACTACCATTTGCAAATGCAAAATCATAAATCCTTTGATAAAATGGTAGAAAATGCGATCAAAATTGAGAAAGTACCTGTACAAAAAGGAGCCATATCACTTCAAAAGGACAAGTATGAATCTGGATCTAATTCTAAAGACAAAGGCAAAAACTGGAACAAGAATAAAGGCATTCTCACTGACAACATTGTTGATACTATCCATGCCCCATCTAAGGCACCCGCTTTCAATCTCACTATTGGCACCCAAGCTATCAAAGCCTCAGAAGAAAAAGAAACATAATCAAACAAGAAGTCATCTGACTATAAACCTTGGGCTATAGATCCTAAACGCAAGTTTACTCCTCTTAGAGAGTCCTTGGAATCTACCATGAAAAATCTGTTGGCCAACAACATCATCTCCTTACCTGAGATAAAAAAAATTGATCCTGAACCTAAACCGAAATGGTGGAGAGAAAATGATTTCTATGACCTCCATCACAATAAAGGTCATAAAACTAACAACTGCATCCACTTGAAGAATGTCATACAAGACAAAATTGATAATGGAGAAATTGTAATTGACAATCATAAAAGCAATAATGATCATACAACATTCCCGGAACCATTTCCAAAACATAATCAAGGAGATTCATTTTCTCAACCTAATGTGGGTGCTAAAGTCAATTATGCCTACTCTGGAAACAATTTTGTCATAAATATGGTTGAACCATGCCTATCTGAGTGTTGTAATATCATCACAATTGTAAGAAAAGATAGAGACAATCAATCAGAAAATGCAGTTACTCGATCACAAGCTCAGGTGCATCTACAAGGACAAATTCCTAATTCATCAAATGTCCCTAAGATGCCTTTCAATCTTTTGTATTCTTCCAAATAGAAGGCTGCCTCTAAATCAAATCCTAAAGACACGAGGCCAACATCATATAGTATTGTCCAATAACTCCAGCACACAAATGCAAAGATCTCCATGTTTGATTTGCTTCGGATATCTCCAGCTCATAGAGCCATTCTAGAAAAAGCTCTTCTCGGATTCAATGTTCTTGACAACCTTGATTTAGATAGATTCTAGACTATGGTTGGTCATCTAACATCTCCATGATATATCTCCTTTTCAAAGGAAGATGATAACTCCTTGAGTCATCTGCATAACCAGCCCTTGCACATTGAAGTCTTAATCCAAAACTATTGTGTTAAACGTGTGTTGATAGATGGAGGCACTAGTCTCAACATTTGTTCTTATAGCTTGATCATACACTTGGGATTATCTAAAACTTCCATTGATCCTAAGAAGAAGATAACTATCAAAGCATACGATGAGCAAGAAAGATCTTCCAAAGGAACTATTGTCTTACCTATCAGAATAGGGCATGTTATCAGAGACACCATATGTCAAGTTCTTGATCTACCTTTGGCTTACAACATCCTTTTGGGAAGACCCTGGATACATGAAATGAGAGCTATTCCTTCCACATACCATCAATGTGTGAAATTCCCTTATGAAGGAGTAGAGGTGTCAATTCCAGCTAACCTATATACAACTTGCAATGCTTTGAAAGAAAGTGCTGATAAACTTGTTCCTAATAACAGAGAATCTTCCACTAAGTAGCTAGACATTGCTTCAACATCTAAAATGGAAGACATTGCTAAAGAAGTCAAAATCAAGGATAATGGCAAAGGAGAATACATAATGGAACCTATTTTATCCCTGAAATCTCTCCCGTTGTCCCCAAAATCTTATGGACAACCTTCTGACAAAGTGAAACCTACAGCTAAAGAATCCCAAGTCATATTCAATGGAAGTATTGTCATAGAGAAAGTATCTAAACAAGAGTTTGAGGAAGATGAAGCCATGCTTGCATGGTTATACAAGGATGATCCTCAATCCCAGTCAGTCCAGAAATGTGACTCTACTTCAAGCAAAATTCCTTAGACATCATATGGACCAGGAGACAAATTAATCACAAAAATGGTATATACTAGAAAAGGACCTCTAGGACTACAAGGAAAAGGTCTTCTATCACCTCTTGATCATCATGGCTGAACAAAAAAGAATACAATAGGTCTAGGATATAAGAAGAAGCCTTTCTATCTTAGCAAGAACTCCCCACATGTCTTAGAACAAATTGAACCAACAAAGGAAACAACACAACAATCTGATAGTGATGATTTAGACATCACTGATGAGCTCATTCATTATGCGCATTTGCCTAAAAAAATAAAAGACCTCCTTGAAGCTGAAGATGATCCAGTAAAAAGAATCAATGTAGTAGAAACACAAGAACCTACTATAGAACACAAGATAGTTGCACCGCAAGAACCAGCTGATCTTAGAGAAGACCAAATAGACAAGGAGGAAGGTGGTAGCTATTCTGAGATAGATTCTCATGAGTATAAATTCAAATTAGAATCTAAGGGTAACCCTTCTTGGGGTATCCACCCTGACTTTACACATGTTCTTATATTTCCTAGAGGTCCAAAATCAGAAGATGAATCCAATGACTATGAATGGGGAGTCATTCTAGAAGAAGATGAGCTTATCATAGAAAAACATGTTGATGTTATTCACCAATATGCACCTAAACCCAACATAAGTCTAGAGTGAAATAATGAACTTAACGAGTCCGATCCACCAATGGCTAAAGTAAAATCCCACAAGGACATTGAGCCTATTCACGAATTGAACATTTTGAGTTGTAATATCACCTTCGAACTTGAGAGTCAGGTTAGGACCAATGATGATAGATCCATATCCATAAATACTATTTCCCAATCTTTCACCACTTTGACTATCCAACATCCTGAACTTCTTGACCAAACCTCCACAAATCTGAGCCACAGTATCTATACCTTTCCAAATGACTATGGTCTTGCTTGCTACCTCAATGTAGTTGAGCCTATGATGACTTGCATCAGTGAACCAAGCATTAGCATGATGGAGTCAGACATCAAGTATCTTATTCAAAAGAATAAGAATAAAAAGAAAAAGAAAAGTAGTTCTGAGAGTGAAAACCACTTTGTGGCAGTCTCAAAAACTACAAAAGTAAAAATAAAAGATGTATTTGAAGGTGAAAACCTCTCTGAGGCACCTAAGGATGAGATATTTGATGTCCTTCTGAGTCATTTATAGGATAGATCTCTAGTTCTAATTGAGCCCACTCAATCTATCAACTTGGGAATAGCAGAAGAACCATAGTTGATCCATGTAGCACAATCCTTATCAGAAGAAGAAAAGAAAAAATTTACCACATTCGTAACAGAAAAGAAGATCAACTTTGCATGGAAATATTTAGATATGCCAGGGTTGGATCATGATCTTATAATGCACCATTTATCTATAGCTCCAGGCATCAAACCTATTAAGAAAAAATTGAGAAAGATGCATCCACGTGTTGCACTCTTGGTCAAAGTTGAATTAGAGAAACTACTAAAAGCTAGATTCATCTATGTTATTGATTATGCTGAATGGATCTCAAATATTGTACCAGTATCAAAACTGGACAAGTCTATAAGAGTATGCATAGATTTTAGAGATGTAAACAAAGCATTCCCTAAGGATGATTTTCCACTACCTAACATTGATATGATAGTGGACATGACTACGGGATTCGAGATGTATTCTTTAATGGATGGTTTTTCTAGATATAATCAAATCAAAATTGCTCTAGAGGATTAAGAGAAAACTACTTTCACATGTACATGGGGTACCTTCTATTGGAATGTCATGCCATTTGGGCTTAAGAATGCAGGTGCTACATATCAGAGAGCTATGACGTCTATTTTTCATGACATGATGCATCAAACCATGGAGGATTATGTTGATGATACTTTGGCAAAATCTATGATAAGATTTGAACATCTGAATGACTTGAGAAAAATACTAGATTGAATGGAGAAGTTTAGTCTCAGACTGAATCCTAAGAAGTGTGCTTTTGGTGTTACTTATGGCAAGCTCTTAGGCTACATTGTTTCAAAGAAGGGAATTGAAGTAGATCCAGCAAAAGTTAAAGCTATCATAAAGATGAAACCTCCCAAGAATATCAGTCAAATGAGAACATTACAAGGGAGAGTACAATCTATCAGATGCTTCATATGTCAGCTAGCAGACATATCATAACCTTTCACAAAGACATTACATAAAGGTGTGACCTTTGCATGGAATGAGGAATGTGAAAAGAACTTTAATCATATCAAGAAATATCTATCAAATCCTCCTATTTTGATGCCTCCTATTCAAGGGAAGCCTTTGATATTATATTTCTCTGCCACAGATACCTCACTGGGGGCATTGCTAGCACAACATGATGAGAACAAGAAGGAAAGAGCTATATACTATATTAGTAGAACATTGGTAGCATATGAGAAGAACTATTCCATGATTGAAAAAGCTTGTCTAGCTATGATCTTTGCATCATAGAAACTGAGACATTATATGTTGGCTCATACCACACATTTGGTAGCTAAGATTGATCCATTAAAGTACCTACTAAGCAAAGCTTCCCTCATAGGTAGACTAGCTAAATGGGTGATGTTATTAAGTGAATTTGACATTGAATATGTTGAAAGAAAATCTATCAAGGGCCAAGTTATTGCTGATCAATTGGTAGATGCACCTTTATTTGATGATACACCAATGCAAATGGAATTCCTAGATTCTTCTATCATGAATCTCTCTTCTAGAGCATGGAAGTTATTCTTTGACAGCTCCTATACATAGAATAGATCTGGAGTAGGCATACTATTCATCACCCCTCAAGGATACTCAATTCCCAAAGCATTTAGAATCAAGTTTCCTTACACAAACAACATTTATGAATATGAAGCCCTTCTTAATGGCATGAAGATAGCAATTGAGTGGAGAGTAACAAAACTACACATCCATGGAGACTCACAACTTGTCATACACCAAGTCAATGATGTGTATCAAATGAAAGATGGAAAGCTAATCCCATACAAAAGAATGGTGGATGATTTAAAGAAATATTTCATATCTATCAGCTTTGAGAAAATACCTAGAACAAAGAATAAAGTTACTGATGCTATGGCAATGTTATCTACTTTACTATACCAGCCCGAACATGAGCTACGCTATGAGTTCCTGGTGGAAGCACTATCTTATCCTACATATGATTCCCCCCAAACCTGCATGATCTGCATTGTTGTTGGTCATGATTCATCCAGATACAAAAAAATTTTCTCCTATCTCTAAGACCAAATCATTCCCAATACCTTCAACCGCCATGAGAAACAATACCTTATCTACAATGCATCCCGATATGTCATCATTGGTAACAATCTATACAAAAGAGGTCTAGATGGTACACTACTTAGATGTTTAGAATGTGAAGAGTCTCAACGTGTATTAGAGGAAGTCCACAATGGTATTTGTGGATCACATTCCAATGGTTTAACACTAGCTCAAAAACTTATTAGGGTTGGGTACTATTGGCCTGAAATGGAGAAAGAGGCTATCAAGTTTTCTAAGAACTATCAAAAGTGCCATGTACATGGCAACTTAATTTATGCACCAAGGAGAGATCTAATTCCCTTTACTACATAATGGCCTTTTCACCAATGGGCATTTGATCTTATAGGAGCCATACATCCTCATTCTTCTAATGGGCATACCCATATTATTATAGCTATAGACTATTTCACAAAATGGGTAGAAGCAGTCCTTTTGACTCAAGCAACCGGAAAGCAAATTTCCATGTTCATTCTAATCTACATCATATGTCGGTATGGTATTCCACATTCTATAGTCACAGATAATGGTGGTCAATTCAAGAACAAAGACTTAGATGATCTATGTGCCAAATTCAAGACTACACAACATTGCTCATCAATCTACTATCCTCAAGGGAATGGAGAAGAAGAGGCTTCAAACAAGAATCTATTTAAAATATTACACCGTACACTTAATAAAATAGGAAGAGACTGGCATCTCATGATTAATCTAGCTCTCTCAGCCTACAAAACAAGTATCATAATGCCCGCTGGGGCTACACCATTCACTTTAGTTTATGGGTCTGAAGCGGTACTACCTATTGAGGTTTAAATCCCCTCACAAAGAATCAGAATGCATGGTCTAGTAGCTAATGATGACTACAGAGTGTCTAGGTTGCAAGAACTTAAACTACTAGATGAATGCAGACAAGCAGCATATGATCATCTTAGATTATATCAGAAGAGAATGTCTAGAGGCTACAACAAGAAAGTCAGACACAGAGAATTTCAGGTTGGTGATCTAGTCTTGAGAGAAAATCCTAAAAATCAATCACATAGAGAGCACAAGGGGAAGTTTGAACCCAACTGGCTGGGTCCCTTTTTTGTCACTACTACATTTGGCTTTGGAGCCTATCAACTCTCAATGACTGAAGGAGAACAGCTTTGAGAACCAATCAACATTCTCCATTTGAAGAAATTCTATGCCTAAGGCATTCATTCTTTGCAAAATGTCCTTAAAAAATTATAAAAATTAGAAAAAGTCCTAAAAAAATGAATGTCTTGGTGAAAACCTAGCAATAGGTGCCTTGATGATTTACAAAAAAAATAAAAAAATATCAAAAGTACAAAAAAATTGAAAAGATGAAAAATACAAAAAAAATGAGAAAAAGAAAAAGTGCCTTGGTGAAAACCTAGAAACATGCGCCTTGGTAGCAAAAATAGAAACTCTGCCAAGATGGTAAAAACCTAGCAAACAGGTGCCACTTGTTCAAAATGCTACATCTGTCAGCACAATCTTGGTCTTTCCTAGCTTTCAGTCTTGCTTTAGTTTTTACATATCTCTCGGTTTGTTTCTACCTTCTTGTTTTCAATAAAGTCAGTCTGTACACCAATTTGCAAAAACATCTATATCCTATCAATGTTCAAAATTGGGGGCAATCAAAGTCATATCCTATAGTCAGTATCTTAGATGAGTCATATCCAGTCAAGGTCCTTTGAAGCTACATCCGATTCAGTCAGTTGGTCTCCTCTCCAGAAAGGATTTTGCAATCAAACATCAACAACAAACTGAAAACAATCTATGCTTCACATGCTTTTATCTCCTTGTATGCTTACTGATTCACATTGAGATTTTTGCATATTGTGTCCTTTTAAGCTCTTCAATGATGTCCTTTATGGGATTTAGAGAGTGATTACTGGGGGGATGATCTTTTCTTTATCTTCTGCTTGTATGTGAAAATCTAACAACTTTGGAAATTCTGGATTGAAATGGTGCCCGTTTGTAAGAGCCTCTATCTCGTATTAGATGGCCATGAGTACCTCGACCAATAATACCTAGAAAATTCAAGGAAGTTTGATCTAACTATTATCTTTTTGAGTAAATTCTTACTCCTATGAAATGTGATCTTACTTAAGGATGTGAATGATAAAGGGTCACTATAGGTAATTCACACTGGATTTAGGATGATCTCTTGACTGTTTGATGTGTTTGTACCGCAAGGCATATTCTAGTCATCGCGACATCTATGTCTTGATGCTTATAAAAATTGCTATATCAAATGGACATGATATTTAGGTCATCCTAGCATTTGTGCCTTGGTGCTTATATCTAATCCGACATTCTGAAAACAAAATCAATATTCATATGTCCATGGTTGTCTAACTAGTGGGCGTTGTATTGATTCTTGCGTGTACAAATCAATATTAATATGTCTATAGTTTCCTAACTAGTAGATATTGTATTGATTTATTTGGTTACCTAATAAAAGTTCAATGATGAAAATAAATCGACACATGATCAGTGACTAGGTCCTAGGTCTTAGGTTTGCATTTCATTCTGCATGTCATTTTGCACTTTGCATGTTTGCATGATCTCACAAATTGCTGAATACACTCAAAATTCTTAAACAATTCTTCTAAACTACACTTAAAATTGACATGAAGAGCTGAATTTAACACAATGGTTTCCTCAAAGAACCACAAGAAGTCACCATCCTAGGTTAAACATCCTTTTGACATAAGACTAAGTACTTGTCTTCATCAATACCTACAAAACATATCATGTGTATTGTTGCATTTACATTATATTTCATGATCATTCCATCTATTGCATTGCATTACATACATGAGCATCATCAAAATCATACATTTCCATAATCAATTACATTTGCATAACATTCATACATTTGAAAGAAATGCATTGCATCAATTCATACATACATTCTACACTACTCATAGCATTTACATCACAAGATATCATCATAAATCAAAACATGACAAGTAAAAATGAAGTCATAACCAACATCTCAATCTCATATATATCATATAACTTGAACTAGTCAAGGGTGCACTACTAGCACAAAGTATGAAAGAATGAGCTCATGTGAGCTATCAAAAGATAGATCAGTATATATGAACAAAATGACAAAAATATCATAATATCTAGACAAATCAGTTGTCTACCTAACCCTTTGCATCTGGTGGAGGTAGTGGTGGTGCATCAGGCACTACCTCGTCTCGAGGTGCCCTAGCTCCCTCTGAAGCTATCATATACTGGGAATATGTCTGCAATCTCATGTTCTCCTCTCGGAGCTTTGATCATTGTCTGTTAGCCTTTGTGAATCGCTCCTCAAAACAAGCACTCCATACCCTCAAGTCCCTCACCTATAATCTCAAGTGCCTAATGATCTCCTAAGGGGACTATGCTACACTAGGATCTGCATTTGCTATAGGCATGTCTGTATCTCTAACTGGATGATCAGCAGCCTCTGCTCTCTATGCCTTACGACATCTCACCTTAGCACCAAGATCAAAATTTGTATCATCCTGTATAGGATCAAGACCAGCACCTACATACTGCTAAGCACCAAGTACCTCATCTGCACTGCCCACACTTCCCAATGTACCACTCTCACCTCTAGTCAATCTCCTCTGTAAAACTATAGGCTTACCTACTATAGAACTAGTGGGACGGGGTGGCCTCATGTGACCAGATGGTCTTTGTGGAGGTGTCATCACTGCTCTTGGCCTCAGAGGTGTAGGCTAGGGCACCAGAGCCTGTACATCTTGGCATCTCTGCCCTTGACCCATAGGAGCACTTGTCAGATCCATAGCCTCCTCCATCAAAGGTATCAACTTTGTGGGATCTGAAAATCTATATATAGGATGCTCAGTGAGCCAAGAAATGTATCTATCTATCACTCTGGCATCTATGACATCTACATAGTAGTCCCAGTCTCTGCCAACATAGCCACTATACTCCTATGTACAAAGAGCATAAGACAATTGAGGACCCCATCCTAATCCAAGCTCTCTGACTATCCGTGCATAAGAAACATGATCTTGTGGTGCATCCTAAATGATACCATACTGTTGTCACACTCTGGTAATAATAAAATGGTCAAGCACTGTGGTAGACCACCCAATCAACACTCAACTATGGGAAAAGTGACTAAACTGCTCTCGAGCGGTAGGCCAAGCCTCTATTTGAAGGTATGGACACCGAATCACAAATGTACTATCATCAAGGAAGTGTCTCCAATACTCAACATTGCCCATGCACACTTGTGTGACATATCTTGAATATATATAAATCACCAGCTCCTGTGGCTAGCACTGACTCTAGCATACTGGTCTACATACTGAGATATGCTCCCAGGCCCAAATCTGAAGTACTAATGCACCAGAAGCAAATGACTTTCTCTCCTAATACACAATCTCGTGCATTTTAGAGAACATGTGATCCAGCATACACTGACCCCAACCCAACTCAAATAAAGTGCCCATCAAACATGCAATCATCGGAGCCCAACCCATCAACAGATCATTCTACTGATGGTTAGACATAATAATACCTCCTATCATGCCAGCTATAATACACTCTAATCTATGGGTTTTCTCATAGCGTTGAACTAGGGTCTCCCAGGAAATAGAACCGGTAAGATGTGTATCATCTCCAAATAATCATTTGAAGGCATGTAATCCAAAGTTCCCCAAACTTACATAATCAGGGTGTGGATCATGGAATGGAATGCGGAGTATCCTATAGACATCCTCCGGTGTAACTGTAATCTCCCTTGTAGGGAGGTGGAAGGTCTGGGTCTCTAAGTGAAACCTCTCAATCAATGTAGTCAGAAGTCTGTGGTTCACCCTAATCTCGGGCAACCGAATAAGATACTCAAATCCACATGTAGCAAGATGTACCCTCATCAGATCAGGAAGTGAAACACATAACCTCTGAGTCACTAGGTGTGATCTACACACATGGACATTGGGATAGATGACCTACACAGCACAAAAATAGGAATCCTATCAGTAATTTGGTTGAAAAAAAGGCTAAAATTAAAGAAATTGAAAAGTTGACTATCTCGAAAGGTACATTAAATACTCAGGAATCAACCTATGAAATCAGAAAATTCAAAATTTTGACCTAAAAAGGTGTTTTTAGCTCACTATTTTCCATACGACAATATAGTCTGGCATGAAAACTCGTACAAGTTTCAGTAGCTAATCAAATGACAAACCATGGTTATACGACAAAATGTGTCTTCCCATATGACATATGAGGGACCCAATGAAATGTCGTACGACTCTTGGGTCCCTCTCATACGAGTTTCTATTGGTTCTGGGATGACACTCTAAATGACAATGAAAAGTCATATGAGTCCTAGTGGACAGTTGTACAAGTTTCCATGCATGCGAAAATTGAAAAATTCAAACATACGAAAAAAGTCCTAAAAATGCTAAAAACATGCAAAAATGGAATTTACAAAGAGGCACAGAGGTCCACTTGTCGGATGTCCATACTGCGGAGGTCTTTGATGTCACCGGCTGTGCTCAAAATAGTGTGAAGACATAGGTACCTTCATCTCCTCCATTTTCTCACTCAGAGGGCTCCACCAAGGTTTCAAAAGTCAAATGTGAATAATGAATTGAAAATGACCCTTTTGGCCCTTATATAGCTTTTGACCTAATTTTCAAAAGTGCTCTATTTTTCATGAAAATTGCACCCCTGGCTAATTTCAACATTGTGAACCCATTTTTGGGATCAAAATAAAAAACTAAGATAGTTTACTATGTCAAAATCAAGATTTCAAATTTTCAGACCCAGGATGGCCGACTGCTTGCATAATCGACCTTCAATCATCATAGAAATCTAGAATTCAACTTAACTGATTATCTTACATCAAACTATCAAAATTTCAACTTGGTCACCCATGGTCAATTCATGGTCAAACCTAGTCAAACTTGGTCTCTAGGACCTCTAAACGATGCAGAATGAGTTCTCGAACGTGTATAACCACTTCTCAAATCAATTAACATGATTCTAAACCATTTAACATTGACTTTTTTTTGGTCAGATTTCAATTTTCATCCCGAAGGGGGCATGGTATTGCACATCAATCAAGTCTGTAAATCTAATTCTATGAATCAAAACTTTCCTCAGTAATCAAGACAACAACCACGTCTAGTTGTTGATTCATCTAAAGACCTTGTCGCTTGGGGCATATCAGATTCATCAAGATCCATATCAATCTGGTATCCTAATCTATCTTGTAAACTATATCAGCTTTTCGTAACCATCGGTTCATTAGCGTCATTTCCTTGGTTCTTCGTAACTAAAGGATTCAAATGTGATACCACTATGATTCCTTTAGACATTCAGGTCTAGAATCAGGTCACTCACTTCTTCATAATCATAAGGTTCAGAATTAGGCATTTTGATACTTTTTCGTAATCACTGGTTCATTGTTGCTATAGTTAACATTATCTTTGGTCAATCAGGACCTAAACCTAACATCTTCAAATCTTTTAATCAATTTTTGTCTTAAAATCGGTTAATCTTTCAAATCAGTTTCATACATCAAACACAGACTAATCTTTGAACCACTGCACTTTGCACAGTATTTCAAAGAGGGGCAAAATGTAATACCCCAAAAATGGGCTATAGGTTCATTAAACTCCTACATCATCAAATCTAACGAAATCGACATCGAAGTCCTAACCTAAGGCACATCTACACATCAAATCGTCAAAACCTAATTGATTATCCTAAATTCTGCATTGAAGAATATTCCTTGAATATTCCTTATTTATCCTAATTTAATTATCTTTAATTTAATAATTATTTGGTGATAAATCCTATTTATCCTAAAGTTTGATTAATTAAATATTCTGAATATTTAATTAATCAGATTTAATTCTGCCACTTAATTATTTAATTAAGTTTAATTATATTTATTCCTAAATTGTATTATTTAATCATTGAGAATAAATAAAAAATCTCATGACTGATTGATTAAATTCTTTTTTAATTAATTAATGTTAGTTGTCAATATTTAATAATATAGTTTTTGAATAAAAGTTTGATTTAATAATTGATTAACCCATAAATCAATTGTTTTAATTCAAAATCAGTTGAGTTGAAGATAAATCACTTTATTTTTAAATTAATTCATAATTATCTATGCACATTTGAAGGAGCAGTTAAACTTTAAATCATAAAATCAATTCAAGTTGTTATCTTTTGGAAACTCAACATCTATTTTGAGTTGAAAATTGATCTAAACTTTTGATTTGAGTTAAAAAGCTATTTTTGCATGATTTGCATGATTTTGTGAGTTGATCTGTTTCTAGTTTCTTGTTGACTCAAAAATCAACTTGAGTTTATCAAGAGTGATTTATGGCTTTTCTCAATGCATTCTCAAGCCCTGGATTTCTATAAAATCAGGGCTCAACTCTTCACAATTAAGCACCCTCAAATTTGCATAATTACTCTAGTGAATTTGCGATTGAAGGATTAAGCACTTGCGACAGACGATTTGTGAGATCTTTCATTGTTGGTCATAATTTTTGCATAGTTTTCATATCATAGTATTCATTCATTCATATCATTCTTAGAATAATCTGCATATCATTTCAATTCATTCTAGATTATATTTATTCAAGTTTTTCATCCTATTGCATACAAAATTTAAAAAATAGATTAATCTGCATTCATACAATTTTTCATTCTTTTGCATTCAAATCCTTCATTTAGGTGTTGCATTGTCACTGATCTTGATTTCAATCTAAGAACATCATACTCGCACCTACTAGAAGGCAGTAAATCACCTAGTTAGCTTAGTTTTAATTATCTGCAGATTTCAATTTTTGCTAACCTCTAATGTTTTACTGAAGTGTTGTGTCCGCAATTAGGTACAATTTTCGCACACACAACAATAGATTGCCATTGTCAGGAGCAGCCTCCATCTCAGGGTGAGAAGAGCTTTTCAGGACAGTGTAATGTTGGGTAGAAGCACCCTTCCACCAAGAAGGAGAAGATTTCTTCTTCTTGGAAATGAAGCCACGTTGGGAAGATAAATGACCAGTCTCAAAACATTTACGACATCTAAAAGGAATGCCTTCAAAGTCAAGTTGTTGGATCCAAGGCCCCAAGGATGATTCAATTTTAATTTCAGCTAGGAGGCCCTTCAAGGTATCCATTTCTACCAAGATACAAGAAAAATTAGAATGATACATATTATTAGACTCACTATCAAGTGATTGCAAATGTTAGATGTATAGTTAAAGTTTTAAAAAATGTTCCATGTTCTAGTAGTTTCATATTGTCCTCTCGAATTCCCTGACAAGGCATTACATTTGGTATTAGAGCATGAGTTATATACTAGGAACTAATGTGGCCATTAGGTGATTCATTGATATACTCTCTTTTTTTTTCCTTATGTTTGTTAACTTTGGTCTTATTTTTTAATTTAGGAAATATGCCTTCTAAAGGTAGAGGCTGAGGTAGAGGTCAAGGCCAAGGCTAAGGTTAGTATGAGAGAATTCATCACAACTCTTCATTGAGTTCTCATCATGAGGATTTATAGGAGGAGAAAAAATAGAATGAGCATAGTGAGGAGAGGGGGATATAGAAAAGCATGACTCAACATGAGGAATTGAAGGGTGCACAAATGTGACTCTTTCTTTAGGAGATTCTTAATTAGTTGGATCATAAGGAAGATAGAGGGGAGAAAGAGGAGTTTCATCACTCCCATTTTGAGGAGAGGCATAGGTCTTAGAGTCCTCAAAGGAGGAATCCTACTGTAGAGGAAGATGTCATTTTGGCTACACATGTGAGATATCTACTTAGAGCATGTCCTCCCACTTTTGATGGATTTAGTAGCATATTAGTAGTTGAGACATGGCTAATAAACATGGATAGTAGTTGTGTAATGCACCCATATATAGCAATACCAAATCCATGTGCTCCATCATGCATTTGCAAGGATTTTATTCTACTTGGTGGCTGTTGGAGGAATAAAAATAGCATTTGGACATATCAATTATTTCTTGGACCTTGTTTTCTCTTTGATCATTAGAGGCAAAGGTGAGCAGATGAATTTCATGCATTGCACATGACAATATGTATGTTGAACAGTATAAACATCACTTCTTTGAGTTGAATTTGTACTCAGGTATCAAATTTGATGAAGCTATGTTAGTCCAACACTTTGTGAGGGGGGTCTATGTCTGTATCATTAATGATGTTCAAATTTTTGAGCCTAAGGTAGTGAAGGATGTAGTGGAGAAAGCTCTCTGAACTAGAAAAAATTTTGTCTATGGGTCTTGGTAGTTATTCCGGTGGACAAATTGGAAGCACCTTTTTTTCTTAATTAGATGTTAGGATTAATAAGTCCTAGGGAGTAGGAGGTTTGAAGAAACATCCTTCATCCTCCAAGGGTGGACAAAACTATCAAAAGGGTGAATTTTAAGATGGTAAAGGCAACAATTCCTAGCATAGTCATGGAAATGGTATTGTGACAGACTACAAGTGGTACCATGCCAAATGCCATCAGATTATCCAACTTGTTTAGAGTACTTAGAAAAGATTCAATAGAAGCAACTTACAATAGCCCAATCCTCCTCTAGTGGGGGGTAATATAGGAAGAAGAGCTGATTATTTTTCTTTTGGTCAGCTACACCTCATCGTGGTTCATTGTCCTTAGAGATCATTGCAAACGTCCAACCAGAGATAGGACACGTCTAAGCCCATAGTGGGAGATACTAGTAGATCCCACAAGGTGTTTGTAATTGTTGGTCATCACACTAGTACCAAAAAAATAATATACATGACTAAATAAATTACTAAAAAATGCATATAAATGACTAATATTGGTCACATGATCATTAGTAGTTTATTTTGAGCCATTTATAACGCAACCAAATTTATGACTAAACTATTTTAGTCATTGATTTGGTCATTGATTTGGTCGTTGATTATTGTTAATTGTTCATTTATTTAGTCATTGTAATGATTTATTTAGTCTTTAATTTATTCATATATTTAGTCATTACTTTAGTCACATATTTAGTCCTTAATTTGGTCATATATTTAGTCATTACTTTATTCATATATTTAGTCATTAATTCAGTCATATATTTAGGCATATTAAGACACAATAGAATCCAACCACCATCCTCATGCTTGTAAAGTAGGTGCTCTTCTATTGAGCTAGCACCCTTAATAGAATAATCATACCATGTATCCTATGTCAACCTATAAGTATACGTCTCTACAAAATATAAAATCAAGTAAAAAATGAAAAATATAGAGAGGATAAATGTGAAGGCCACTCATTTGGCCTCAAAATTATATTCCAAATTGAATTTGTTGACTAAAAAATTGAACAGGTGTGAATGTTAGACTTGATTTAACCTTATAAGCTAAGAAAAAATACATCAAACATAAAGACTATTGGGCTAAAATTAGTAGCATGAGATGGATATAGAATGTAGTGTTATCGCTCTTTGAAGAGATTCTCAGTGTTGAGAATAGAATGGATAGCAAGGATAGTCTTAAAATCCATTAACAAATTGGAACCTGGTTGAAGCTATCCTAGAACAATGATGTGTAAAATTTTCTAACAATCTAAAACAAATATGTGAGAGGATATCAACCTGAAATAATCTAGGTAAAAAAATATTGATAGGTCACTCTTAAAAGCATGGTACATCAACATTGAGCTCATCTGGTATATATTCACAATCTAAATCCATGAGATTATAATAATTTAGAATTAGCATAAAAAAAGAAGAAAAAAATAAGAAAGCTTATGTTAGCACCCTAATTTTTTTCAAAACTTGATATGCTTGTGATATGAAAATTTAGTTTCAACATCTATACATAACCTTGCAAAATTTTATTAAATGGCCCAGTTTGAAGTTGAATAACTCAATATCCCTTAGTTATTATGTAAAACCACTTAGGGATTATGTTCATCTACTATAAAAAAGTCCATGTGTCCTTTTCTAGTATCCCGTAATCAGACTTAATGAGCTTTTAAAGTGGAAAGTTTTTGGAGTTTTATGAGAAATTATTGTCTTCACTTTGTTGTCTCTGCCAAGATGGTCAACTTTGTGAGTTTGAATTTTAGATCTAGTTAAGTATCATGTCAAAAGAGCTTGTATTTGTCGAAGGCAACATATTCATATGTCACCCTGTCACTTTGCAAAGCCCCAACCATTCATTTGGTATTTTTACCAAGTCAGAACTGGATGCAGATTATTATGATTTATTATTTATACAATGGTACATTTTTCAGGGTGACCTACTTTGAGGATCAATATCTCAAATTTAGTTGATTTTTAAAAGGAATAGATTGATCCATTTGATTCTCTCTACCTTCATATCCACCTTTGTTAAGCTGCAAAGTCTCAGAATTATGATTGTTATTTTTGCAAAATTAAAACTAGAAGTAGTTTGTAAGGTTTGATATTGGCATTTTGTTGGTGTTTGAAAACTCTTATGCCACTAAGGGCTGCCAATATGCCTTGAGACTGATGTTAGGACTGGTTAAATCCAAGTGTGAAAGCTCTGCAAGGCAACTGGACCAACTATAGGGACAAGACTGCCCTCTTCACTTCTAGCTCTGCAAAACCATGGTGGGTGTACCTAATCTAGTAACTTATGGCATTTTAGGACTTTGGACTAGATTAAACAAAGAAGATGATAGCAAGAGACTACTAAATGCTAACCAGACATTCATTGAATCTCAATTGCTATTGGGTATAAAATGGCCTTGTGAAGGGTATTACTACCAACAATAATACTTAAAACTTAAAATGGTCTTTGATTAATGAGGATAGGGAAGGTAGACAAGAGCCAATCAGACATTGGACTCAACTAAATGTAATAATCCTTGATCAGTGCCATTATCCATTGGGCAGACCTCACATACAAACAATGAAACATGAACCAACTATTGTCAAAGACTCATAGCCATAAATATAAATGTTCCAGCCCATCCACTACTTATAAGATCCTTCTGTAGACAACCAAGATGAATCTATGTCCCTTCTAAAGTAAATTTCACTTGATCCTAGATCAAGAACTAAAGACAAGAACATATGCAAAGGTAACCCTATGCAATGGATCAGAAAATCCAAAACTCACATGAATGACACCAAGGAGAGACTTGTAAACATGAAATAGTTATATTAAGTATGATGAGTCATGTACATGATCAAAGTAGGATAGAGATCAAACCACTTCAATAACCTGCAAAAGACTTTCATAAATTCTATTCAGCTTACATGCAATGCGATACAACCCTGCTACAAACCCCTGGAACCAATTGAAATCAGAACCTCTGGACTGATCCCAAATTCGAACCCCTACTCAGTCAAAAAACCTACCACTTATACCACTAGCTGCCTTGGAAACCCAAAATAGGTTGCAACAAGCTACGAATAGCTAGGGCTAGGGTTTCACCCACTAGAACAACTAGAAAAACATCAAAATTTACTGCAGGGGTAGGAAACACAGGCAACCTAGATAATCAGATCCAAGAATGATCTGTAATCATGAGAAATTGTGAGCTTAGTATAGAACACTAGGGATAGCCACGAGAAACAGTCCAATCAACCATCTACAAACACACCTTGAGCAACAAAATAGTCCTTCTCATCAACTTCGCAACTACTACTGTCCTACAAAAAATAATTTTGAGCAACCCCCATCATCGCACACAGCCTACTACCAAAAACTAGCAAGAAACCCTATAATCATATTTGAAATCAGGTGTGAATGGCTAGCCGGTCAACCTTTAAATCACAGTTGTTGGTACTACATTTTCTTGGAAAATCAGGCGGTCCACAATGATCAACAAGCCCATGAAAAATCCAAGTCCACACCACCGCTTCAGCAGCCAATCAGGATCTAACACCTTAGTAGCACTATCACCATGGACCCACCTTTAATTCTGCAATGGCAACATTCATAACAGTTGTTGCATGATCGCATAGCCAGGAAATGGGCTATGCGAACATGTGACAACCCACAGACCTTTACCTTGACGCATAACCGCCGCCACTACCACTACCACAAAAGGGTTTTTTGCATGTTCACATAGCCAAAAAAATGGCTCATGTGAACATGTGACAAGCTGCTAACATGCATCTTGCTGGTTGGCACGTCACTGCCTAAAATCTAATAGTGCATCGATGATCCACAAGTCAAACTGAGACCAACATTAAGTCCCCGTCGTAGATCCTCTCCATCTCGCAGGCTTAAAAATCTAACGTCAATAGGGAGATATGAATGGTCGGTCGCATGATCACATGGACCGAAAAGATTCCATGCAATCACATGACAACCGTTGATCATGGAATCCTGCCACTTCTGAGATACCCTAACCTGGGCCCGCGTTCAAATCTATCATCCTGCCAGCTCGGACCAACTAGAGATTGCTACAACACCACCTGCCAACAGGACCACCAAACAACTACAAATGGTCCCCAGCACACGTGGCACCCTTGTCGCATGATCGCATAGCACAGAGATGGGCTACGCGAACATGCGACAACCCACGAACCTTAATTGTCAGCATAACTGCCACCGTTGCTAACACAAAATGTTAGTCACATGATCACATAGTCCTTGAAAAAGGATATGTGAACATGCGACTAACCACCAGTAATCACCACCACTGCCTGTCCATCGACCAATCGAGAACTGCCATGTCATGGAGACCGAACAACTGGGCCCTACCTTCAAACATTGCAACCCTTGCCCCCATTGGTAATCCACCAAGTCACCCTTCTCTCTGGATCTCCTGGGCCCATCGATGAAATGCCACCTCACTACCGCAGATGCATGTCAACTAGTCGCATGATCACATAGCCAGAAACTGGGCTATGCAATCATGCGACAGCCAACCAAAGGTCGCCACATGACCACCAGTGGGACCACTGCCATCCCACCAACGGGCCCCACATGCAAGGAAGGAACCGGTCGCATGGTCGCATGTCAAAAATTTCTAACATGCGATCATGTGACAACCAATCAATTTAAAACCCTTGAAGACCTAGGCCCACCATCCGATCATAGTTGTGTAGATAGAAAACACCATCAAATAGGGCAGAAGTGCGAGGTCGAAAACACACAGGGTTTTCGGTGAAAGATCAAAAACACACATGGTTTTTGACATTGACACAAAGGTAAACAAGGATGTGAAAACATCGAGGGTTTTCATGCAGGCCAAAAAGGTCGAAAACATCATAGATTTTCAAAAATACTATGGGTTTTTGACACTGTGGCAGATTCTAAAACTATTTCCTGCAGACCTTAAAACTTTAATAACTCCCTGGGTTTTGCAATTTAGGAGATGCGATTTGGACTAGAGCAAGGTGACAACATGAAGAACACAGGGCAGGACACTTTTACAAAAACATTTGCACGGAAGAGGCCATTTTCAAAAGATTTTGCATTAATAGGAAAATGGACCAACAATGGCTCTCGTTGGGGACATGTATCTCCTACAAATACAATGAGGACCTCAGATCTCTAGGAAGAAGTAGACCACCCACTGGAGAAAAAAAATAGGCCCTCTCCCTGCTCTTTATCCAAGAAATCACAGACTGGCTCCTCACAAAAACTTGGCACCATTTGTACAAGATATACAGAAAATACATAAGTAACATCGGTATGCCAGAAGAAAACCAACCCTTTCCTCTATCAAAAACCTGGTTTCTGCTCACAAAATCAAACAAATGTCTGAAACCTTTTCCACATGCATATGATAGAAAACACTGTCAGGTACTGACTGCAAATCAACCCTGGGTTTATCATCACCAATGCCCTCCTTCACATGTCCCCCCACAAACTCACTATTTGGAAAACAAACATCATCAAAATCATCATGCATTGAAACACATGAAAGGGGATAGGAAACTGATACTTTTTCTTCTTGGCTACAAGCATCCAGCTCATCTCCAATGTACTCTTGCATATCAAAAGAAAAGCAACTATACTCACTTTCACTTACCTCAGCCAAGGCAACTAAAACATGCTCATATATCAAGTTACTCGGGTTTATCAAGTCTGATTTCTCTTGATAAATCACACCTTTATCGTCATAAGGATGATTCACATGATCAACATCATGAATTAAATTATCACCATTATTTTCATTGCTAGGTGGCAGAAGAAAAACATTGTCACAATGTAATGCATCTTCATCAATAGAGCAACATTCATCCTGCATTACCTTTCTTTCAACTGGCCTCATTTGTGAGGGAGACTCCAGATCAACCATATGTGAAACTTTAAGTACAGAAGGTGAGTAATCCAAAAAAAATTCCATCCTCTGAGCACACTCCTCAAATAGTGGGTTAGAAACAACATGGAATTGTTTCTCATAATAATTTGGACAAAGTGCCAACTGGTTCTCACTTGTGTCCTCATCAAATAACTCATTGGAAACCACACTATATATGTCTTTATTTCCATCATCATACACATCTTTAAAAGAAGAAGAAAATTCAGAGTCAAAGCTAGAGCATGACTCACCATCACTATTGTCAACATATGAATAATCAGTGCTATAATCAATCTCATCATCATCAGAAGTACCACTCAATGGATTTCCCCACAAATCTTCAATCTCCAAGACTTTACAATCAGCATCATTACCACCCACTAGCATAGAAGACTGCAAAGAAAAATCCTTTGCAATATGAAAGAAACCCTGTGGCATATCGTCAGAAAGTAATTCATTCTCAACCTCATCCATGCTCCCACAGTCATCACTTTTCTTAGCATCTTTGACAGTAAAACTCATTTCACCTTCATAAACAACACTATAATTAATACAATAATTAGAGGGATGAGAGCACTGATGTTTCTCAACCTCCTCCTGATCATTCACCCTACTCTGAATATGCAAACTAGCAAAGGCATGCCTTCTTATAACTCCATACTTCAGATTGCACTCAATATCCAATGCAACCTCAAAAGCCTGATGTAGACTTTGTGGTTGTTTATCCCTCAGCAAGAAACTCATTTTTTGGTTAAATGCACTCAAGTATATAACTAAACAAATCTGATCATGTGGTCTGCAGTTTTCAGGGATATCCAATAATGTCCTAGTGAATCTGCTATTAAATCTTTGAATCAACTCACCTTCCTCAATCTGAATTCCCATCAAATTGTCCAACATTGATTTTACATCTACCCAGCTATCAAAATAATCAATGAAGCAAGAAATCAACTCATCCCATGAAGAAATAGAGGCTGCAGGCAAAAATGAAAACTACTCCCTTTCATCTCCCTCAAGAGTCTGTACAAACAACCTCATCCACAAATCCTCATGGTAGACATCAAAATCGCACATTAAATCAGAAAAAGCCATCACATGTTTTCTTGCTGATGGATACTGATTCCTATTGAACTTTGGTAGATACTCTCTGATTTCATTAGGGACTTTGTTGGGGAAACCAGGTATGCCATCATAACAAAATGGTGCATACCCCCTACCAATAGGACCCCTAAGCACATCCATCATTGATATACAACCTTGTGCCTATACACTTGATTCTTTGTAAATCAAAAATAGGGAATCAAAACACTTGTAAATGACTCCCACCTCTCATTTAGCTATTTTGAGATACTTCACACTTGTCCTATCCCTTTAATGACATAATCATTTGATTAGGACCATGATTATACATAAAACTTTGATGGAGAATACCTGGATCACCTTGCTAAATGCTGCTGCCTTCTTCTCAGCTAAATGAAGTCCCAACAAAACTTCACAACTTAGGTTCTTTCTAGAATAGAGTCACCACCTCTCTTTAGAGGACACAAACTTTCACTGATCCATCTTGAAACACCAATAGACTTTGGGCTCTTCCATAGCAAAGTCACATATAACCCAATCAACAAATCTAGGTAGCACACTTGTAAATCTAAAAGACAATTTTTAGATTAGAAAACTTATGAGACTCTTCCCCAAAATGAAAATAGCAAGACTCTGGGATACTCTTAATGGTAAACTTATTTCATCCCCAGTAGAGTCACCATCTTATTGGTGTTTGAAAACTCTTATGCCACTTAGGGCTGCCAATATACCTTGAGACTGATGTTAGGACTGGTTAAATCCAAGTGTGAAAGCTCTGCAAGGCAACTGGACCAACTATAGGGACAAGACTACCCTCTTCACTTCTGGCTCTACAAAACCATGGTGGGTGTACCTAATCCAATAACTTATGGCCTTTTAGGACTTTAGACTGGATTAAACAAAGTAGATGATAGCAAGAGACTACTAAATGTTAACCAGACATTCATTGAATCTCAATTGCTATTGGGTATAAAATGGTCTTGTGAAGGGTACTACTACCAATAATAATACTTAAAACTTAAAATGGTCTTTGATTAATGAGGATAGGGAAGGTAGACAAGAGCCAATCAGACATTGGACTCAACTAAATGTACTAATCCTTGATCAGTGCCATTATCCATTGGGCAGACCTCACATACAAATAATGAAACATGAACCAACTGTTTTCAAAGACTCATAGCCATAAATATAAACATTCCAGCCCATCCACTACTTATAAGATCCTTATGTAGACAACCAAGATGAATCTATGTCCCTTCTAAAGTAAATTTCACTTGATCCTAGATCAAGAACTAAAGACAGGAACATATGCAAAGGTAACCCTATGCAATGGATCAGAAAATCCAAAACTCACATGAATGACACCAAGGAGAGACTTGTAAACATGAAATAGTTATATTAAGTATGATGAGTCATGTACATGATCAAAGTAGGATAGAGATCAAACCACTTCAATAACTTGCAAAAGACTTTTAGAAATTCTATTTAGCTTACATGCAATGTGATACAACCCTGCTACAAACCCCTGGAACCAATCGAAATCAGAACCTCTAGACTGATCCCAAATTCGAACCCCTACTTAGTAAAAAAACCTACCACTTATACCACTAGCTGCCTTGGAAACCCAAAATAGGTTGCAACAAGCTACGGATAGCTAGGGCTAGGGTTTCACCCACTAGAACAACCAGAAAAATATCAAAATTTACTGCAGGGGTAGGAAACACAAGCAACCTGGATAATCAGATCCAAGAATGATCTATAATAATGAGAAATTGCGAGCTCAGTATAGAACACCAGGGATAGCCACAAGAAACGGTCCAATCAACCATCTGCAAACACACCTTGAGCAACAAAATAGTCCTTCTCATCAACTTTGCAACTACTTTGTCCTGCAAAAATTAATTTCGAGCAACCCCCATCATCGCACATAGCCTACTGCCAAAAACTGGCAAGAAACCCTGCAATCATATTTGAAATTGGGCACCGGCTAGCTGGTCAACCTTTAAATCACAATCACTGGTACTACATTTTCTTGGCAAATCGGGTAGTCCACAACGGTCAATAAGCCCATGAAAAATCCAAGTCCACACCACCGCTTCAGTAGCCAATCAGGATCTAACACCTTAGTAGCACTAGCACCATGGACCCACCTTTAATTCCGCAATGGTGACATTCATAACAGTTGTCGCATGATCGCATAGCCAGGAAACGGGCTATGTGAACATGCGACAACCTATAGACCTTTACCTTGACGCATAACCACTACCGCTGCCGCTGCCATAAAAGGGTTTTTCGCATGTTCGCATAGCCAAAAAATTAGCTCATGCGAACATGCGACAAGCCACTAACATGCATCCTGTCGGTTGGCACGTCACCGCCTAAAATCTAACAGTGAATCGGTGATCCACAAGTGGAATTGATACCAACATTAAGTCCCCACCGTAGATCCTCTCCATCTCACGGGCTTAAAAATCTGACGTTAGCAGGGAGATATCAACAGTCAGTCGCATGATTGCATGGACCGGCAAGATTCCATGCAATCACACGACAACCGTTGATCATGGAATCCTCCCACTGCTGAGATACCCTAACCTGGGCCCGCGTTCAAATCTATCATCCTGCCAGCTCAGACCAACCAGAGATTGCCACAACACCACCTACCAACGGGACCAGCAAACAACTACAAACGGGCCCCAGCACATGTGGCACCCTTGTCGCATGATCGCATAGCACAGAGACGGCCTACGCGAACATGCGACAACCTGTGAACCTTAACCGCCAGCATAACCGCCACCGCTACTAACACAAAATGATAGTCGCATGATCACATAGTCCTTGAAAAAGGCTATGCGAACATGCAACTAACCACTAGCAATCACCACCGCTGCCTGCCCACCGACCAATCAGGAACCGCCATGTCATGGAGACCGAACAACTGGGCCCTGCCTTCAAACATTACAACCCTTGCCCCCATTGGTAATCCGCCAAGTCACCCTTCTCTCTGGATCTCCTGGGCCCACTAATGAAATGCCACCTCACTACCACAGACACATGTCAACCAGTCGCATGATCACATAGCCAGAAACTGGGCTATGCGATCATGTGACAGCCAACCAAAGGCTACCACATGACCACCAGCGGGACCACTGCCATCCCACCAACGGGCCCCACACGCAAGGAAGGAACTGGTCGTATGGTCACATGTTAGAAATTTCTAACATATGATCATGCGACAACCAATCAATTTAAAACCCTTGAAGACCCAGGCCCACCATCTGATCGCAGCTGCACAGATAGGAAATGCCATCAAATAGGGCAGAAGTGCAAGGTTGAAAACACACAGGGTTTTCGGTGAAAGATCAAAAACACACAGGGTTTTTGACATTGACACAAAGGTAAACAAGGATGCAAAAACATCGAGGGTTTTCATGCATGACAAAAAGGTCGAAAACATCATGGGTTTTCAAAAATACTGTGGGTTTTCGACACTGTGGCAGATTCTAAAACTATTTCCTGCAGACCTTAAAACTTTAATAACTCCCTGGGTTTTGTGATTCAAGAGATGCAATTTGGACTAGAGCAAGGTGACAACATGAAGAACATAGGGTAGGACACTTTTACAAAAACATTTGCAGGGAAGAGGCCATTTTCAAAAGATTTTGCATTGACAGGAAAATGGACCAACACATTTTTAGAAAGGTTTTAGAGAATCTAACTTGGATGAATAATATCTTTCATAGAAAATGGATTCAATAAAATCCCCATGGCACATTTGTTCATAGTACCTTAATGACTTCCCATGTCCAGTAACAATTTCCTAGGAGGAGACTTGATATATTTTTAGGGAAATGACTTTGCAGAGTTCAAATGGGTATGATGAATGCAATTTTTTGGAATGTTGAATTAAGCAACTTTGGATGCTAATACTTTGGGTCCTAGACTTTTTCATATTTATCTATTTATATTGATTACGAGTCTCCTACATGCAAAAAACATGTTTGTGTGTTTTTGTGCTTCTAAATGATTGTTTGGTGAGTATTCAAAGGTTGTTCTAGGGGAAACTAACTCGTTCCTAACATTCTCAAAATGAGTAAAAATCAAATTTTGTCTATTATCCACTTCATGCTCTCACTCTAGAAAGGATTTAATTATGGTCTCAACGCATTTTGGGGCCTAGTGGTTTCCAAATGATTTTTTTAGTCAAGCCCACAAAAGACCTAGCTAATATTCAAACACTTGTGGGGCAACATTCAGATGAATTCGAAGTGAAAATTAAAAAACTAAAAATCATTTAAAGGGGGGCTATATTTATAAAAGGATAAAACAAAAATTAAAATGATTTAAAAAATCATCATTCAAATCAGATAGCCAAAATGTGGTGGTCCCCTTTCCTATTAAACATCCCGAAGAGATGTCCCTAGTCTTATCGGACTTACTAGAAGTCTCATCAAATTTATAAGAGGGGATATTTTGAAATAATAGATCTTCACCAAGACATGGTGGATCTTCACCAAATTTTCAAAATTCTCCCTGACTCTCCTGTCACTTTGATGGAAGAGAAGAAGGGAAGCTCAATACAGTCATAGTTAGGAGATTGAAATTGTCTCCCTAACTCTACATTGCATCACAAATGGAAGATAGTTTAAAGCTTCATCAGGAGGAGCTAGGATGTCAAAAAACAATGAAAAGTCTCCTTGAACTACCATGTCTCTCTGATGAGTAGTTGTAGAGCTTGCATATGAAGTTTTTGACAAAATATCTCACACAGAGAGAGGGCCATCTCATGAAAAGGAATGAATGTAGAACCAAATCCAGACTAGAATGGTGGGTTTCATAATAGAAAATAGACATGCATTATAGTGTATAGGGAGATTTGTAATGTGTAAATGCAACTGTGGCTTTGACATGTGAATCATTTGGTTCAAGATACGTGGTCTCATAGGATGTAGTGATGAAAAGACCTCAGAAAATTTCAAATATAATTCGCAGGAGTGAAGCCCAGTCCCATAACCTTAGTCAACATCCTCTTTGCGTGTGTCATGGTGAGAGTTATACAAGTACAGGGCATTGTCATCCAAGAACACCAAATGTTGATTTTGATAGAGATTGGGGTTGCAAATGGCCTCAAAGAAATTTTTGCAAACTATGAATCTTGGACACCATATATATACAAACTCAGAATTCCCAAAAGGGATGTCATTAGTCAAATTCCATGATTGTAAGAATTGGAGATATATGTACAAAATATGGATGCCCAAGCATATGAATTGTTCAATTATGTGTCTCAATGAAATGTCATACCTAATGATGGAGCACAATAATTGTAAATTTGTAGAAAATGATTTGGTGTATGGACTTTACGAACAATGAAGCAATAGATTATAACATATGGCCAAGAGATGTTATTTCATTGATTTGTGAAGAGTTTGACAAAATGTCATGAATTCAAAATTGAAGTTTCAAAAGAGAGCCTGCAAATTTTCTAATATGCACATATAATGTATCTATTATGAAAGGCTTAAAATCTCTAAATAAATATGGTTGATAGCAAACATAGTTAAGTATGAAAGACACAAACAATGCATGTGAAATATTTTGAAAAGATGCCTCTACAAGAATATGGTATCATGATTCATAGTTACTAAGTGGAAACTATTTGATAGAAAGCCTTTGCTCAATTTGTTATGTTGTAAAATACAATGATTGTAGGATCTTTCTAAAGCCAAACATAGAAAATGCAAAAGAAGTGATTGACGCAACACCTTTGAAAGATGTCATCACATGGAATGTAACAGTGATATTGTTGCAGAATATCATATTGTGAAAGGCACTTAAATTGTTTGACATTTTGGCATAAATGTATTAAAAAATGTGGGAGCAAAGATGCACACCAACTATTTGATAAAATTCCACCAAGAGGTGTGACTTCATAGATGCAGATGTATAATTAACAATTTCTATAAACAAACCCCTTGTTGGTCCAAAATGAAGTATTTGTAATAGAGTATGGAGATGCATCATATAGTTAGGGTTCACTGGTTGATTCATATATAAAATATAGGATGACAGAGAATGTTCAAAATGTCGGGCACCAAGGTGTCATTTGAAGGAATCTAATGATGACAAGGAACTTTTGAAAAGATCAAATGAATTTAAGACAAGTCACATATAGAATTTTTGATAGAGTACTTCAAAGAGTTCATGATAAAGCCATATGCCAATGATTAAAGATCAGGTAGGATAATGTAAAGATAATATCTTGAATAATAACACTATGGAACACAATTTACCTAAGGCCAATTAAGCCCAGTGAAAGAAAACATACCAATCTATTTTAGGATAAAAGACAAGTTCTTGCCACTCTTATCCTTTGTCAAAAGGTAGTCATAGAGTCACTACCTCACACCCTTGATTCTTCAAGCCAATAAAAACTAAAGAATATGTTCTAATAGGTGCACAATAATTTTCAAAATGATATAACCATGAAGCCACTTGAACATTGCAATATGTTAATTATGAATTGAATAATGATAAAACTGATGAGTGTGTTTTAATACCTACTTTCTAGCAGTAAGGAGCATCAAATGGTAATTGAATATGTGTGCTTATCGGTGAAATTAAAAGGAGTTAGGCTCCATTTTGGGTGAAAATAATTTTTTTTTTAAAAAACATATCTTTATGTAGAAAATTTTCAAATGAACTTCTAAGAACAAGTGTTGAATATAGAAATTTTTTATAAAAAAAGTTGTAATGCTAGAGTGAGTTGGGAGAACATTGTTTGTATTTGATACTATCATTTTCTAAGGAAAAAAATTGCAGAGATGCTTGGAATTTGATATGGCAATGCTTGCCACATGCTTTTCACTATAATCAAATATAAGCAATTTGATGTCAAAATGATTTGCCAATACACCAACTTTTCTTGATATATATTAGAGCCTATGTAAATGACAACATAAGTCAAATCAGAATGAATGCATTGGTAATCACAAGCTTGATCCACATAATCAAAGTCATTGTTTAAGCCTGCATAGAAAAAGAAAAAACAACATACTTGGAGGGCCAGACAACAATTTTATTTTTGGGCTTATAGTAGAAAGCCCCTTCATAAAATCTTTAAATTCATTCCATTTCAAATGTATAAACATTTTATCAATCATAAATTTTTTTTATCTTCTTGATGTTAACAAACTATAAGTTTTTAATCAGCTTGCCAATTAAACTATAAAAGCAAGATAGATATGACAAAGACTTGGCATTAAATATCCATATAAAATTTGCATTTATTTAAATTGTAACAAAAATTTGGTAGATTAGAATGAAGTATACAAGTTTGGAAACAAAGGATTAGACTTATGTAGAGAATTTCATCCCAAGACTTAGGGCAACCTATCTAGATGATTAAATTAAATCCAAAAGTACACTTTGATAACCATGTTTCTCTATTAATTTTAAGGAAAATGATATAACACAACATATAAAGATCAAATGAAATCAAACTTCACTTTAAATTTTGTGCAGCATGGAAAGAAGAAATTATCAAAGAAAAAATATTCTAGAATACGCAAAAACTAAAATTAAACTTAATCTTCTTCAACTGTTTGTGTGATTGAATCTTATTGGACACTTATCCTACCACTATCTATGGGAAACATAAGTTCTTTTTGTGTCTCCACAACTCAAACCCCATTTTGGCCACTTGGTCTAATGGGGACCCCCCCGTTTGTTTCTTGTTGGTGGGACCCTTATGGTTGATTTGGTTAGGCATCTAGTGAGTCAGATTGTGGGCCCTTATGATCCCAATAGTTGGATCTTGGTTAAGTAACCTTTTGTTGTTTTCCCTCCTTTGTCCTTTCCTTTTTTCTTTTTGTTTTCTTTTGGCATTTTTTTTGTGTCTTTAGGAGTTACTTTTTTTTTTGGTAGAGAGTCATTTCAGACTTTTGAAGTGTTGGGGTTCTCCAAACCCTGACACATTTTAAACCTTTGAAACTCTACCCCTCCAGCGCCTAATAAATATTCTATGGGGATAGAGATTTTAGAGTTTTGTATTGAAAAAGTCTGACACCGTTGAGCCATCCAAAACCCTTAAAGTTGACATCATCCCAAGAGGGTAGTTGTATAAAGGAAGAGGGTACTTATTTTTTTTTACCCTACAAATCGAAGCTTTCAATTTTTGTGCTTCCGGCTATCATATCATCCAATGATTTGCAACTATTTACCTTATCAACACAGTGCATCACTTATATTGCAGAGCCTTCATCTTCTTCATTCCCTCTAAGGTAGGGATTTTTTTTTTACCCTCCTTTGTTTTAGTTTTAGGGGTTTTTTAGTTTTTAAATTTTTAGGCTCCTCTTTAGGGTTGTGTTTTAGATCTTCTTAGAGTTCTCTTTTATCAGTTTTTGGGTTTTTTAAGGTTTGTCTTAGAACTCTTTTTAGGTTTTTCTTTTGGGTTGTTTTCTATGGCTGAAACCATAAGAATTTGGGCTTTCAAAGTATGAATATCTGAGGGCTCAATTCTCTGTAATGGTTTTTATCATTAAATTTTTTTGGTGTGTCAGAGTCATCAAACTCTGAAACCCTAAAAGAGGAAAGGGAGCCCAATGCTCTAACCCCCATTAAACAAATTTCTCTTCAGGATATTGGAGTTTCACACTCTATCACCTTGAAAGAATAAGAAAACTTTGAATGTCAAAGAACACTTTAACACAACACCAATATTTTGGTTACGGGGAAACCCAAATAGGTAAAAACCTCGGTGGGACTTGATACCCACTAATATTCTATACTAGTGTATAATGATCCTTGTTAGAAGATCCTTTACCCTGTTAGGAGTAGCTTTACAATATATTAAGTATAGTAGACCTGGTCAAGGGTCGGACCCTGTTAGGAGTCTTTTACAATTGTCCCTATTAGGGGAGAGGACGCACTGTCCAAGAGCTCACTGCTCAAATGGGCGAAGGCTACAACCTTTTGAATAACAGATACACACTATATCTGGATCTTGGTGAACTGCACTTTGACCTGTTGTCTGGATCAGTTCCAATGAATAACACAAGTACTTTACTTGGTCACATAGACCTTCTTCTGATGGGTCAACACTTCGCACACTCTGCTCTACTCTTCTTAATCAACCATGAACCACACTTCAGCAATCACAAATGACTGCCTATAAATATCTTTCCTCCAAATGATATAATCAAGTCAGCTTATTATAACCATCTTGAAATCATATTAGAGAAACCATAACAAACTCCAATAAACATTATGTCATCTCTACTATGCACACAACACATTCTAGGACCTGTCTAATGAAATAAATGTAGACGCATGCTACACACTGTCGGCTCTACCAAAACAACTGGAACTTTCTCTACAAGCTGAATTAACTCATGCGCTCTTAACTAAACATCAATAACTCATCTCTAAGCTTAAATCCAAGGGCACATACCCTCAAGATAGGCATAACTCAAGAACCAATAAAATCTCTGTCGGCTATTCTGAACAAACACAGGAAATTACTACTGGCGAATAGCGACTACATAACTCCACTTGCATTCATCATCAGACCATGTGTCCATGAACTTAACATCACTAACATGTCTTCAACATATATCCTAGGGTTCATGCCCATAAGACAACTGTACAGACAACCATACACAGAACACTTCCTGTAACTCTGTTAGGAACACTACTGACACAAGTTGCTATATAATTGTCTATACTAACAGTTAACCTTTGTGCCCATGATATCATGTTGATATCATGTCCATGCTACATACACTAAAATCTTACTGCATAAGACTTCCACGCATGCTACTTTCCATATGTTGTCATCAATGACAAACATATAGTCAGTACTAGCCTGCTGGCAAATCTCCAACAATCTCCCCCTTTGGCATTGATGGAAACATGTGGAATGAAAAACTACCACCAATCCAAATGAACATTTCTTTTATAACATTCTCCATTTCCTCTTGAAAACCCCCCCAAAGATGAATCCTCCATCTGCTGCAATATTTTCTAATATTCTCCATTTCCTCAACTGTACTACTATCATAACTGAATGTTGCTCCCCCTTAGTATATTACTCATCTTTTTACTTGTGTTTTTCATGACTCTATATATACTCCCCCTTTGCCATCAATGGCAAAGGGTGCCACTCATTTTAAGAACTGGTACTACTCCTGAGGTAGAGTAGTCAACCTTCCATCAGTCCCTGAGGATTGATGCCATTCCTGCTTCCTTCTAAGAAGAATCGGGGAAGGGAATTACTCCCAAATTCCCCCTGAGATACTCAAAAGTATCCTTAGGCAAGGGCTTTGTGAATATTTCTGACAACTGTTCTTTAGTATTCACATAGTCCAACTTAACTTCTTTCTCTGCCACTTTTCTCTTAGGAAGTGATACTTGATCTCAATGTGCTTTGTCTTTGCATGCATCACAAGGTTCTTTGACATATTGATAGTGCTAGTGTTATCATAGTGAATAACTATAGGATAATCAATCTGAATTCCAAAATCCTTTATCATCTTCTTGATCCAAACAATTTTAGAAAAATTCAAGGCTGCTGCAACATACTCCACTTCTGTTGTTGACTAAGAAATACAATTTTGTTTCTTTCTTGTCCAAGTGACAAGTCTATCACCAAGAAACATTGCTCCACATGAAGTACTCTTTCTGTCATCAACACATCCTGCCCAATCTGCATCAGTGTACACATGAAGCTCAACATTTTTTGAATTAGGATACCATAGACCATAATCTATAGTGCCCTAAAAGTATCTGAATATTCTCTTTACTGCCATGAGGTGAATTTTTTTAGGCTCTGCTAAAAATCTTCCAACTATACCAACTACATTGGAAATATTAGGTCTAGTATGAGAAAGATAAATGAGTTTACCAATCATAGACTTATACAATGTTATATCAACTGTTGGTGAGTCATCTTCCTTTGTAAGCTTGCATCCAGTAATCATAGGGGTCCCTACTGGCTTGCAATCATCCATCTTGAATTTCTTTAGTATCTCTTTCACATACTTTGATTGATTAATGAAAATCCCTTTTTTTGTCTGCTGCACATTTAGTCCCAAAAAGTACTTGATAGGACCAATCATACTCATCTCAAACTCATTCTGCATTTCTTTGGAAAATTCAACATTGAGTTTGTCATTACCTCCAAAGATAATGTCATCAACAAATATAGCTACAATTAGTAAACCTTCAAATGTCTCTCTAATGATTAGATTACAATCTGCTACTCCTTTCTTGAATCCAATCTTTGTTAAGTATCCATCTAGTCTCTCATACCATTCTCTAGGGGTTTGCTTAAGTACATAGAGGGCTTTCTTCAATTTGCATACTATATCAGGTCTATCTGATAAGGTGAATCCTTCAAGCTACTCAATGTATACTTCTTCTTTCAAATCTCCATTCAGGAATGTTAACTTGACATCCATCTGATAAACTTTGAAGTTTTTAACTATAGCATAGGCTAGAAACAACTTAATAGCTTCTAATCTACTCACAGGTGCAAATTTATCTGAATAATCAATGCCTTCTCTTTGTGCATAACCCTTACATACTAATCTTGATTTATTTCTTACTACTATACTATCTTCATTCATCTTGTTTCTGAATATCCACTTTGTTCCAATCACATTCTTATCACTAGGTCTTGGGACCAGTTCCCAAGTGTCATTCTTAATGATCTGATCAAGTTCTTCTTTCATAGCAGCATGCCAATCTGAATCATTACAAGCATCTTCAACACCTAAAGGTTCAATTTGAGATAGTAAACATACCACTTCACTACTAGCTGAGTTCTTTTCTTGTGATCTTGTTAAGACTTTGCCGCTCTTATCTCCAATGATGTCTTTCTTGGAATGATTTCTAGATGTAAACTTTGGAACTTTAGGTGATGCTGAATCATTATCCTTAGGAGTACCTTCTTCACTTGTCTCAGGGTCATTGAACAACACATCAATGTTGTCAAACATTTCTTCAATAACTATCTCACTAGTGGAGGGTCTAGGTTCTTCTTCAATCATGGGTGAGTAATCATGATATCTTTCTTGAATCATAAACTTTTCATCAATCTTTACTTGAGCACTTCCAATTATCTTTTTCAATCTTAAATTGAAACATCTATAATTTTAGTAGAGTAACCAAGAAAAATACCTTCATCACTTCTTGCATCAAACTTGCCTACTACTTCATCCCTCTTGATGTAGCACTTGCTTCCAAAGATTCTGAAGTATTTTACTATGGGAACATTACCAAACCATAGCTCATAAGGTGTTTTATCAGCACCAGGCCTTAACTGAATTCTATTGATTGTGTAGACTGCTATATTGACCGCATCTCTCCAATAGGTGTGTGCAAATTTTCCTTCTATCATAATGGTGTGCAATGTATCAAGAATGATACTATTCCTTCTCTCTATAATTCCATTCTGCTAAGGTGTTCTAGGTGCACTTAACTATCTTTTTATGCCATGTTCTTCATAGTACTCATAGAATCTATCAGAGGTGAATTCTCCTCCTCTATCCGATCTCAAACATTTTATCTTTAATCCAGATTCATTCTCAACCTTAGCTTTGAATATTTTGAACTTCTCAAAAGCTTCTGACTTATCTTTCAAGAACACAACCCACATCATCCTAGTATAATCATCAACAAATAAAATGAAATACCTTTCACCATAGTATGATCTTGTTTGAGTTGGTCCACATAGGTCTGTATGAATCAGATCCAACTTGTTCTCTACTGAATTCTACTTGCTCCTAAATGAATTTCTCACATGCTTCCCCATCACACATTCCCTGCATATAGTATCAACTGGCTTTGTTATGCTAGGTAGATCTCTTACTGCCTTAACATTACTTATCTTTACTATGTTATCAAAATTGATATGACAGTCTTTTATGCCATAACCAACTGTCATCAACTTTAGCAACAAAACAACTTGCTTCTGAATTGAGTTGAAAAACATTACCTCTTATCTTTGTGCCTGATGCAATCATAACATCATTTTTTTTTGTTAATGATGCATTTGTCATCTTTGAACTCCAACTGATAGCCTTTTCCAAGTAACTGTCCAACACTGAGAAGGTTATGTTTCAAACCATCAACATAAAAAACATCATCAGTACTGTTATTTCCATCCAAAGTGATAGCTCCTCTACCAACTATACGTTTAGGAGTGTTGTCTCCAAATCTGACCATACCACCATTGTATTTGTCTAAATGAACAAACCTGCCTTTGTCACCTGTCATGTGATGTGAAAAACCACTGTCTATAATCCAGTTTGTCCTTATGTCAGCTTGTGAAATCAATGCTATCTCTTGATTCTCTTTCTTATCTTCATGAATTGTCTTGTTATTCATTTTGTCTACAATAGCAATGAATCCTATTTCTTCTTCACCAGATTCTTCATCTAAAACTCCATCTCCAGCATAGTAGCATTCCTTAGAATACTTAGGCTTGTAATCCTTTCTGAATTTTTTAGCTCTAGTGGGACACTTAGATGCAAAGTGACTAATCTTATTACATGAAAAGCACTTAAAAGGCAATTGACCTTCATATTTTCCTTTTCCTTTCTTTTCTCTTTTGGAAATCATAGCAATAAAATCATGTAATGTTCTCTCTTCATCATCATCATCAAAATTACCAAAAGTGTTGCAAATTTCTTACCATTGATTGTTGCTTTCAAAGCTGTCTCACTCTTTGGTTCTGTCTTTGATCTTGAAATCTCAAAAGCTGAGATTTTGTTGATCAAGGTATCTCTCTTGAAATTTGATGTAAGTTGCATGGTCTCATCAGGGATGTTGATCTTGCTTTCATATTTTTGAGTAAGAGTAGTCATCAACTTGTCCATAATGTCCTCCTCATAAATCTCTCCACCATTGTTCCTAATTCTAGCAACTGCTTCATTAATCCTTTGATTGTAAGCTTTGATATTTTCTTCAGGAAACATGTCTAATGCATTGTACCTTTTCTTCCATGTCTTTCTATGTGCATCCTTTTCTTGTTTGTCTCCTTCAAATATGTCTTCAAGGTGCTTCCAAATTTTATGGGTTGTATCTATCTTTTCTACTTCTAAAAATTCACCATTAGATAGGGTGCTGATAAGGGCTTCTTTAGCAATAGCATTCTGATGAAACAATTCTTTTTGAGCATCAGTAGCATCATCTTTTACAAGGTCTTCTAATGTAGGAATCTTGGCTGCTTTGATGGTTACATTAAAAACTTCAAAAGCAATGCACTGCAAATGAGTCACCATCTTGTTCTTCCAATCAAGATAATTCTCTCCATCGAACTTAGGACTTTCTTTCCTAAAGTATGCCATCTGATCAACCTCAAGTTGTTAAAATTTCTCTCCGAGGCACTTGGCTCTGATACCAATTGTTAGGAATAGTCCCCAGAGATAACTGAGAGGGGGGGAGGGGTGGTGAATCAGTTATCTACAAGTTTCAATTCTTTATCCAATTAAGTATACTTAAACATAAAGCATAAACATAATGAAAGAACACTTAAACAAAACACCAATATTTTGGTTATGGGGAAACCCAAATAGGTAAAAACCCTGGTGGGACTTGATACCCACTAATATTCTATACTAGCATATAGTGATCCTTGTTAGAAGATCCTTTACCCTGTTAGGAGTAGCTTTACAATATATTAAGTACAATAGACCTAGTCAAGGGTTGGACCCTATTAGGAGTCTTTTACAATTATCCCTATTAGGGGAGAGGAGTACTATCCAAGAGCTCACTGCTCAAATGGGCGAAGGCTACAACCTTCTAAATAATAGATACACACTATATCTAGATCTTGGTGAACAGCACTTTGACCTACTATCTGGATCAGTTCCAATGAATAGCACAAGTACTTTACTTGGTCACATAGACCTTCTTCTGATGGCTCAACACTTCACACACTCTGCTCTGCTCTACTTAATCAACCATGAACCACACTTCAGCAGTCACAAATGACTTCGTATAAATATCTTTCCTCCAAATGATATAATCAATTTATCCTATTAGAACCACCTTGAAATCATATTAGAGAAACCATAACAAAATCCAATAAACATTATGTCGGCTCTACTATGCACGCAACACATTCTAAGACCTGTCTAATAAAATAAATGTAGACGCACACTACACATTGTTGGCTCTACCAAAACAACTGGAACTTTCTCTACAAGCTGAATTAAATCATGCACTCTTAACTAAAAATCAATAACTCATCTCTAAGCTTAAATCCAAGGGCGCATACCCTCAAGATAGGTGCAACTCAAGAACCAATAAAATCTCTCTCGGCTCTTCTAAACAAACACAGGAAACTGCTACTGGAAAATAGTGACAGCATAACTCCACTTGCGTTCATCATCAGACCATGCATCCATGAAATTAGCATCACTAAAATGTCTTCAACATATATCCTAGTGCACATGCCTATAAGACAATTGTATGGACAATCGTACACAGAACACTGTTTGTAACTCTATCAGGAACACTACTGACACAAGTTGCTATATAACTGTCTATACTAACAGTTAACCTTTGCACCCATGATATCATGCTGATATCATGTCCATGCTACATATACTGATAGCTTATTGCATAAGACTTCCATGCATGCTACTTTCCCTATGTTTTCATCAATGACAAACATATAGTCAGTACTAGCCTGCTAGAAAATCTCCAACAAAGAATACCTAGGGTTAACCAAGAAGGGGTCTCTGTGGGAAAATAATGCCTACCCATACATGGTGTATCCCCAATTGGTAAGAAAGGAGAATATTAAGGTCACTACTCCAGAGTATAGAATTTTCAATGATGCCTTCATCTTTTATATCATCCAGTCAATTAAGGGTGACAATGCAAAGACATTCTCTGAGGAAGCAGTTGCCAAGGTTCGGATGCTTGGTGCTTATTATATCCACTTTTTCACATTTTCCTCTATCAATGTGGTAGGATGCAACCTTAGCCCCAAGAATTTTCCTTTATATCCCTTGGATAATATTGTACTCATGGAGATAAGAAAACAAATAATAAATACTTATGAGTAGATAATCAAGAAGAAGAAGTGGTGTTGGGACTTCCCCATTTCCATCACGACCTATTTAGTCCAGGATGTTAAGGTCTACATATCCATCTATTTTGAATAATATGAATTCCTATTGAAGGAATACAAGGTCAGTTGGCCTTGGTTCAATCCCATTGGAACCTTCAATGGGATAAAGGGTGTGTACTACAAATATTAGTCGCACTTAGAAGATCACTGGATAAACTGTGTGGACGATTATGAAGTTAGAATAAGATATTATTGTAGAATGGAATTAGAGTTGGCACAACATGTCATCCAAGTTCCTATTCCTTCTAAGAGTTGGGAGAAAGATCCTCAAGCTATTTTGGACCATTTGTACAATGAATATAAAGTGTACAATCAAGCAATCTTGAATGTTGAAGTGGTGAGGGAAGAAAATAACAAAATTGAACATAAGGTTGGGCATGTGATAGAAGTGACCATGAGATGGATCCAAAGGCCATTAAAAATGAATCCAGTGCCTATGGAAAAGAAGTTAGACCCTATGACAAAGGTAAATAAGGAAAAAGGAGTCAAGGTGAACATACCTACCTTCAAAGAGGTCACTCCCCTTGCCCCTAGTACATTATATGAGCATTCCTAGAAGACAGTAGTCCATGGCCCATTGGGATAGAGATGAAAAAAGACTAAAGGAAAATATGATTCAGCAACTACTCCCTTTCCTGCTTAAGACACTCCTCAGGTTAACCCAACACTAGTTATAGACACTCCTCTTGAGAGTCCCTCCACACTGTAATACCCCAAAAATGGGCTATAGGTTCATTAACCTCCTACATCTTCAATTCGAATAAAATCAACATCAAAAGTCCTAACCTAAGGCACATCTACACATCATCGAGGCTTAATTGACTTTATCCTAAATTCTGCATTGGGGAATATTCCTATTTATCCTAATTATCTTTAATTTAATAATTATTTGGTGATAAATCCTATTTATCCTAAAATTTGATTAATTGAATATTCTAAATATTTAATTAATTAGATTTAATACTGCCACTTAATTATTTAATTACATTTAATTATAATTATTCTTAAGTTGTATTATTTAATTTTGACAATAAATCAAAAATCTTATGACTAATTGATTAAATTCTTATTTAATTAATTAAAGTTAGTTGTCAATATTTAATAATATACTTTTTGAATAAATTTTGATTTAATAATTAATTAACCCATAAATCAATTGTTTTAATTCAAAAATGAGTTAAGTTGACAATAAATCACTTTATTTTTAAATTAATTCAAAATAAATCATGCACAATCAAAAAAGCAGGCAATTAGAAATTAACAATCAATTTTAAAATTGAAACTCAACATTTGATGATGAGTTGAAATTTTATCTAAAACTCTATTTTGAGTAAAACACTACTTTTGCATGATTTTTGTGAGTTAATTATCTCTAATTTCCCAATAACTCAAAAATCAACCTGAGTTTATCAAGAGTGATTTATGGCTTTTCTCTTGCATCCTCAAAGCTCTAGATTTCTATAAAATCAAGGCTCAGCTCTTCATTTTTACCAACACTCAAATTTGCACAATTACTCTGGTGAATTGGTGATTGAAGGATTGAGCACTTGCGACAGGCAATATGTGAGATCTTTCATAGTTGATCATAAACTTGCATAGTTTCATATCATAGTTTCATACCATAGATTTCATACTCATTCATAGCATTCTTAGATTAAATTTGCATTCTATTTCATTCATATAACCTAGATTCATATAGATTTCATATTATTGCATAGAAAATCCAAAAATATAGCTTAATCTACATTCATAGTCTTTCATATTTTTACATTCAAATCCTTCATTTAGGTGTTGCATTGTCATTGATCTCGGTCTGATCTGAGAGTACCATACTCACACCTACTAGAAGGCAATAAATCACCTGGTTAGTTTAGTTTCCATTTCATTGCAGATTTTGGTTTTTGCTAACCTCTAATGTTTTACTGAAGTGTTGTGTCTACAACTAGGTACAAAATTCACACACACATTTCTAGTGGCCACCATGGGGCCTTGAAACGGGTTTCTATTCAATTTCTATCAATTTCTTGTCATTTTCTGGTTAAAACTACGATCTTTTATTTTTTGTTCGTACATTTTTCGTACGAATTTTGTCAAAAAGTCATATTAGGAGGTATCCATTGTCGTATGATAGGTGATCTTATCGAGGCTTGTATCAGAAGCTGCACATTGTCATTTGGAAGCTCTATTATCATATGAGAAGACACCCACTGTCATACAATTTTCTGGATTGTCATCTGGAAGGTAACCCACTATCGTACGAGTTTTGACACCAGAATTCAATTGTCATTTCAAAATTTTTTGGCAGTTTTTTAGATTTGATTTTCAGATTGGGACTAACAACTAACCCTAACAATTGAAATCTTCTATCTTTGACTGATATTTGTTGAATCTGATTGGAAAAAGTGCAACTAAATTGCTAAAATAGGTAAAAATCTACTAAGCACATTGTGAGGAATTCAGGTATTCTTCTCCAGTTGATAACATTTCAATTTAGATTAAAATGAACTCTCACGTGTCAAGCTTGTGTGACTTTTATTGCTTTCATATCACAGACTTCATTTTGGGCTATAAAACAAATAATAGATTTACTTTTTGCATATCTATTACAGATAGTAAATAGGCCCTATGAACACTATTTGTGAATGATCTTGAGAGATTGAGCTTCTTTCGCTTGTTTATTCATGCAAAGCTCCTCTTGACGAAGGATCCCCTTGTAGGTAGGGAGGTTATTGAGAAAGTCTCATGTTCTACTAGATTCATGTGTCTTCAACTTTTGATTGATACATTCTCTCTCTAGAGAGGTTGATAGATCATAAGCGGTTGATCTCATAGATCTTTGTGAGATAATCTTGGTCTTAGCATGTCAGATTAATCTATCTTCTTTGTTTTGGTTAAAAGTGAAAAGGCTAGAGGACTATGCTCTACTCCCTTTTTGGGTAGTATCAGAAACTCAGATCCTTGAATCTAGAACCAGTCTCCATGTGGTATCTTTTGTGAGTCACCTTTAGAGAGGGTTAACCATAGTGGACATTCCCTTAATTGGGTCAACCACGTGGACAGAACCTCAAGCGGTAATAGTCATTTTCACCGTGGTAGCAGTAGCCACTATATAAATGTCCTTGTGGAGGATATCTTCACAGGTGTGGTCTCTTATTGGGCCATAAGATCTCCCTAGTAGCTCTTGATTGATTAATTTCTCAGATTGTGTCAAAACCCCGGTGCACCTGGATTGGAGTTTGCCCTCTTGAGATCACAAAATTTGCAGAGTCAGACCATTACTACAAACCTTAGTGAGGCCAAATTTTCATTTTTCTAGGAATATGTGCGTTATTGAAATTTTTTTTGGAATATACACAATTAGCACTCCTAGCGATTAGCACATTCAGTCACTTGATTTTTCATGTGTAGGGTTGCTTTGTCCCTTGTTCATTGTTTTCAGACATGCTTGGAATCACTTTCTTGCTATTTTGTGTGCTTGTTTATCTATTCGATTACTAAAAATGAACAATCCCAAAATAATCTTCAAACCTGGACAGAAAAATTTGTGAACAATCTAAAATTGAAAACCAAAAATTTGCAAAATTTGGAGTAAAATTCCTTTCTGGAGTCAAAAGTCATCCCACAAGGTCAGAAAGTCATACCAATTTTGGCAATTGTCATTTCAGAACCCCTGTATTGTCGTATGATAGCTTGTATAGTGTCGTACGAGTTTTTCCACCAGTCAAAAGCCAAAAGTCAAAATCATGTTATCAACTATCATGCGAGCTTTGCAATTGTCGTATGAGTTTTGTCAACTGCCATTTCAGAGCATACCCACTGTCGTACGATCCTGTAGAAAGTCATTTGAGAAATTTGGAAAAATTGTCAGAAAGTGGTCAAAATTGTCAGAGACCCAATTTTTACAGCCTATTTCCAGAATCTGTCAAACAAATCACTATGTTAGGAATAGAGTAGAAACTAGAAAAAATTCATTCGCTATCCTCAAGTGATCTTTGGAGTTTGACTTAACCTTCTATTTTATCGATTTGAGTCTTTTTCATCTTGTGTCAAAACCTTGTCAAAATTATCAATATTCAATCTTTTTACTAAAATGGCTAAGTATTGTGAGATCATGCCCACCATTTTTTGGGCATCTACCCACACTACTATGGCATAGTATCCTCCATTTACATCTGATCTAATCTTCAATCAATTCAATCTTGACAAGGTTGCGTCATTCGATCTTCTTGAATCAGGTCCTTCTTAAGTTGTCTTCATCTTGCTTCCTTGCTTCACCCAAGGTTAATGGTGGAAACTAGAGCTTCCTCACATAAGAAATCTAGAGAAGCACTTAACACTGCAACTTTTTCTACTCACATAGGTCCAACTCTCAAGCAACTCTACAATTCTGGTCTTTACGAAGACGACGGTCTTGGCAATTTTTGATTGAAAATTGGTTACATACCCCCTCCATCAACTCACAAAGGTAATCAACAAACTCCACCTCAATCTAATCCAGGGAGCCCTAAAACTCCTAACATGTCTCATAGAGGGACACATCATGGGTCTCAAGGACATCAATCTCAACACAGTATGGATCAAGAACCTACACCTTCTAAAATTGCCCAATATCAAAATGATGATAACTTCAAAAGAATGATGAAACATTTCTTGAAGGAAGATAGAGAAGCATACTTTCTAGAGTTAGCTCATCAAGGAGCTAAACTCACTCCAAACTTTAATGTTGAAGATATCATTACACATGAGGAAGAAACTCCTATCATGGCTATGATGAAATAGATGAATGCCATGCAAGTCAAACTTAACAAACTTGAAAAAGAAAAGGAACCTAAGGAGTTCTCCATGGAAGCTCTATGCCCTTTTCCATTTCATAAAGACTTGTACATGCTGCCATTCCCTAAAAGAGTGGAGATGCCTAAATATGATAAGTATGATGCAAACTCTGATCCTCAAGATCATGTTAGAGAATTTTGTACTCAATCTATGGAGTTTATGCACAAACCAACCTACTAAATGCATCTTTTCCCTCGATCTTTGGGAGGGTCAGCTATTCATTGGTTCTCTAGAATGCCTCCTACTATCAAAAATTTTGAGGAGTTAATCAAACTTTTCTATCAATAATACTCCTACAATATTCAATATCCGGTCACCATGATCGACATTTGCAATCTAAAACAATATCCAGGTGAGCCATTCCTAACATTTCTCAAGAGATGGAGGAAGAAATTTTCTCTATATGCTAGACCCATTCCAAAAATTGAGAAGCTGGAAATCTTCATGAATAATCTTGTTCCAGAAATCAACTACCCTTTGCAAATGCAAAATCATACATCTTTTGATAAGATGGTAGATAATGCGATCAAAATTGAGAAAGTACTTGTGAAAAAGGGAGACATCACACTTCAAAAGAACAAGTATGAATCTGGATCTAGTTCTAAGGACAAGAACAAAAATTGGAACAATAATAAAGGCATTGTCATAGATGGCATTGTTGATAATATCCATGCCCCATCTAAGGCACCTTCTTTCAATCTCACTATTGGTACCCAAGCCATCAAAGCTTCTGAAGCTAAAGCAATAGAGTCCAACAAAAATTCATCTGATTATAAACCTTGGGCTATAGATCCTAATCGCAAATTCACTCCTCTTGGAGAATCCTTGGAATCTACCATGAAAACTCTATTGGCAAACAAAATCATCTACTTGCCTAAGATAAAAGTCTTTGATCCTGAACCTAAACCAAAATGGTGGAGAGAAAATGATGTCTGTGAATTCCATTGCAATAAAGGACACAAGACTAATAACTGTGTTCTCTTGAAGCACATTATACAAGACAAAATTGATAATGGAGAAATCACAATTAACAATCATAAGAGCAATAATGATCATACAACATTCACATAACCATTTCCTAAACATGGTAAAGAAGATTCTTCTTCTCAGCCTAATATGGGTGCTAAAGTCAATTATGCTTATTCTGGAAACAATGTTGTTATCAATATGGTTGAACCATGTCTATCTGAGCATTGCAATGTCATCATAATTGTAAGAAGAGATAGAGAAAATCAATTAGCTAATGCAGTTACTCGATCACAAGCTCAGGCACACCTACAAGGACAAATACCATATTCATCCAATGTCCCTAAGGTGCCTTTCAATCTTTCATCTACTTCTAAACATAAGGCTACATCTAAATCTTCAAATCCTAAAGACATGAGGCCTACATCATACAGTATTGTCCAACAACTCCAGCATACAAACATGAAAATCTCCATGTTTGAGTTGCTTCAAATATCTCTAGCTCATAGAGCCATTCTAGACAAAGCTCTGCTCGGATCCAATATTCCTTATAATCTTGATTTAGACAAATTCCAGACTATGGTTGGTCATCTTACGTCTCCATATTATATTTCCTTTTTAGAGGAAGATGATAACTCCTTGATTCATCCGCATAACTAGCCCTTGCATATTGAAGTCTTGATCCAAAACCTTCATGTCAAATGTGTGTTGATAGATGGGGGCACTGGTCTAAACATTTGTTCTTTTAGCTTGATCACACAATTGGGATTTTAAAAAATGGCTACTGATCCCCGAAAGAAAATAACTATCAAGGCATATGATGGAGAAGAAAGATCCTCCAAGGGCATAATTGTTTTACCTATCAAAGTAGGTCTTGTCATCAGAGATACTATATGTCAAGTTCTTGATCTACCTTTGGCTTACAACATTCTTCTAGGGAGACCCTGGATACATGAGATGAAAGCTATTCCTTCTACATACCATCAATGTTTGAAATTTCCTTATGAAGGAGTAGAGGTGACGATTCTAGCTGATCTATATACAACTTGTAAAACATTGAAAGAAAGTGCTGATAAACTTGTTCCTAATAACATAGAATCTTCCACTAAGTAGCTAGACGTTGCTTCAACATCCAAAATGGAAGACATTGCTAAAGAGGTCACAATCAAAGAAAAAGGTATGGGAGAATATACTATCGAGCCAGTCTTATCTTATACATCTCTCCCTATCTCGCCTAAGTCTTATGGACAAACTCTGAAACAGTCCAAACTAGAGTCTAAAGAACCTCTTGAGGCATATAAAGGAAATTTTGTTGCAGAACAAGTATCTAAACAAGAATTTGAAGAGGATGAAGTTGTGCTTGCATGACTCTACAAAGAAGAACCCAAATCTCAAATTGATCAATCATGTGATTCTAAAACATCAAAAATTCCTTCTAAGTCATATGGTCCAGGGGACAAATTGATCACAAAGATGGGATATAAAGGAAAAGGACCTCTAGGACTATAAGGTAAGGGTCTTCTATCACCTCTTAACCACCATGGTCGAACCAACAAGAATACAACAAGTCTAGGGTACAATAAGAAGCCTTTCTATCTTAGCAAGAATTCCCCACATGTCATAGAGAAAATCATGCCAGAAGAAGCTCTCCTTGAGAAAGAAGAAATAGAACAATTTGATAGTGATGATTCTGACACCACTGTTGAACTCATTCCCTATGAGTGTTTACCTAAAGAAATAAAAGACCTCCTTGAATCTAAAGATGATCCAATAAAGAGAATCAATGTAGTAGAAACACAAGAACCTACTATGGAACAAGAGATAGTTGCAACACAAGAACTAGCTAATCTCAAAGGTAATCAAACAAATCAAAGGGAAGATAGGCCTATCACTATAGCTGAGTACTTGGAGCATTCCAGTGAATCTGAGACAAATTCCCATGAGTATGAATTCAAATTAGAATCTGAGGGTAAGCCTTCTTGGGGTATTCATCCCGACTTTACTCATGTTCTTAGATTTCCTAGAGGCATAGATGAAGAATCTAATGACTATGAATGGGGAGTCATTCCAGAGGAAGATGAGCTTATCATAGAGAAACATGTTGATGTTATTCACCAATATGCACCTAAACCCAATGTTAAGTCTAGAGAAAAATAATGAACTTAATGCGTCTGATCCACCCATGGCTAGATTGGACTCCCACAGTGACATTGAGCCTATTCATGACTTGAATGTCTTAAGTTGTAATATCATCTTTGAACTTGAGCATCGGGTTAGGACAAATGATGACAGATCTATATCCGTAAACACTATTTCCCAATCTTTCACCACTTTGACTATCCAACATCCTGACCTTCTTGACCACATTTCCATGAATCCGAGCCAAGGTATCTTTACTTTCCTGAATGATTATGTCCTTTCTTGCTACCTAAATGTAGTTGAGCCTATGAGGACTTCTATCAGTGAACCGAGCGTCAGCATGACAAAGTCAGACATCAAGTATCTTAGTCAAAAGAATAAGAATAAAAATAAAAAGAAAAGGAGTTTTGAGGGTGAAAACCACTTCGTGGTAGTCTCAGAACCTAAAATAGTAAAGAAAAAAGATGTATCTGAATATGAAAACCTCTCTGAGGCACCTAAGGATGAGATATTTGATGTTCTTCTGAGTCATTTACAGGACAAATCTCCAGTTCTAATTGAGCCCACTCAATCTATCAACTTGGGAATAGCAGAGGAACCACAGTTGATTCATGTAGCACAATCCTTATCAGAAGAAGAAAAGAAAAACTTTACAATATTCTTAATAGAGAAAAAGGTCAACTTTGCATGGAAATATTCAGATATGCCAGGGTTGGATCCCGATCTTATAATGCACCATTTATCTATAGCTCCAAATGTCAAACCTGTTAAGCAAAAATTGAGAAAGATGCATCCACATGTTGCACTCTTGGTAAAAGCTAAATTAGAGAAGCTACTAAAAGTTGAATTCATCTATGTTATTGACTATGCTGAATGGATCTCAAATATTGTACATATTTCTAAACTAGATAAATCAATCAGAGTGTGCACAGACTTTAGAGATGTGAACAAAGCATGCCCTAAGGATGATTTTCCACTACCTAACATTGACATGATAGTGGACATGACTGCGGGTTTTGAGATGTATTCTTTAATGGATGGTTTTTATGGATATAATCAAATAAAAATTTCTCCAGAGGATCAAGATAAAACTACTTTCACATGTGCATGGGGTACCTTCTGTTGGAATGTCATGCCATTTGGGCTTAAGAATGCTGGTGCTACATATCATAGAGCTATGCCATTTATTTTTCATGACATGATGCATCAAACTATGGAGGATTATGTTGATGATACTTTAGCAAAATCTATGATTAGAGCTAAACATCTAAATGACTTGAGCAAGATACTAGACAAAATGGAAAAATTTAGTCTCAGACTAAATCTTAAGAAGTGTGCTTTTGGTGTCACTTCCGGAAAGCTCTTAGGATACATAGTTTCAAAGAAGGGTATTGAAGTTGATCCAGCTAAATTAAAGGCTCTAATGGAGATGCAACCCCCGAAGAACATCAGTCACATGAGGAAATTGCAAGGGAGAGCTCAATCTATTAGATGATTCATATCTCAACTAGTGGACGTATCACAACCTTTTACAAAGACATTACATAAAGGTGTGATCTTTGTATGGAATGAGGGATGTGAAAAGAACTTTAATCATATCAAGAAATATCTATCAAATCCTCATATCTTAATGCCTCATATTTAAGGGAAGCCTTTGATCTTATATGTCTCTGCTACATATACATCGCTGGGGGGCATTACTAGCACAGCATGATGAGAACAAAAAGGAAAGAGCTATATACTATATCAGTAGAACATTGGTGGCATACGAAAAGAACTATTCTATGATTGAAAAGGCTTGTCTAGCTATGATCTTTGCATCACAAAAACTAAGACATTATATGTTGGCTCATACCATGCAATTAGTAGCTAAGATTGATCCACTAAAGTACCTACTAAGAAAAGTTGCCCTCACAGGTAGATTAGCTAAATGGGTCATGCTCTTAAGTGAATTTGACATTGAATATGTTGAAACAAAGGCTATTAAAGGCCAAGCTATTGCTGATCAATTAGCAAATGCACCTTTTTTTGATGACACGCCAATGTAAATGGAATTTCCAGATTCCTCTATCATGAATCTTTCTTCTAGAGAATGGAAATTGTTCTTTGATGGCTCCTATACACAAAATGGATCTAGAGCAGGCATCTTGTTTATCACACCTCAAGGATACTCCATACCTAAAGCTTTTAGAATCAAATTTCCTTGTACAAACAATATTTCTAAATATGAAGCCCTTTTAAATGGTATGATAGTAGCAATTGAGTGGAGAGTAATATAATTACACATTCATGGAGACTCACAACTTGTTATCAATCAAGTCAATGATGTATACCAAATGAAAGATGAAAAGCTCATTCCATACAAGAGAATGGTAGATGATCTAAAGAAATATTTCATATCTATCACATTTGAGAAAATTCCTAAAATAGAGAACAAAGATGTCAATGCAATGGCAACACTGTCTACTTTATTACATCAGCTTGAACAAGAGCTATGCTACGAGTTCCTGGTGGAAGCACTATCTTATCCTGCATATGATTCCCCTGAAACCCACATGATTTGCATTGTTGTAGGTCATGATTCATCCAGATATAAAAACCTATTCTCCTATCTCAAAGACCAAATCATTCCCGATACCTTTAACTGCCATGAAAAGAGATACCTAATCTGTAATGTCTCCTAATATGTCATCATTGGTAATGATCTATATAAATGAGGTTTAGATGGTACTCTAGTTAGATGTTTAGAATGGGAAGAGTCTCAACGTGCACTAGAGGAAGTCCATGGAGGTATATGTGGTGCACACTCTAATGGTTTAACACTAGCTTGAAAGCTTATTAGGGTTGGATACTATTGGCTTGAAATAGAGAAAGATGCTATCAAATTTGCTAAGAACTGTCAAAAGTGCAAAGTACATGGTAACTTAATTCATGCTCCAAGGAGAGATTTAATTCCCTTTACTACACAATGGCCTTTTCACCAATGGGCATTTGATCTTATAGGATCCATACATCCTCATTCTTCTAATGGACATACCCATATAATCACAGCTACAGATTATTTCACAAAATGGGTAGAAGCAGTCCCTTTGACACAAGCAACTGGAAAATAAATATCTATGTTCATCTTGAACTACATCATATGTCATTATGGTATTCCACACTCTATAATCATAGATAATGGTGGACAATTCAAAAATAGAGACTTAGATGATCTATGTGCCAAATTCAAAATTACACAACATTGGTCATCAATCTACTATCCTCAAGGGAATGGACAAGTAGAGGCTTCTAACAAGAATCTATTGAAAATCTTACACCGTATAGTTAATAAAATAGAAAGATATTGGCATCTCATGATCAATCCAGCTCTCTGGGCCTACAGAACAAGTATCAGAACACCCACTGGGGCTACACCTTTCACTTTAGTTTATGGGTCTGAAGTGATACTGCCTATTGAGGTTGAAATCCCATCACTAAGAATCAGAATGCATGGTTTAGTAACTAATGATGACTACAGAGTGTCTAGGTTGCAAGAACTTGAATTACTAGATGAGCGTAGACAAGTAGCGTATGATCATCTTAGAGTGTATTAGAAAATAATATCTAGAGGCTACAACAAGAAAGTCAGACACAGAGAATTTCAGGTTGGTGTTCTAGTCTTGAGAGAGAATCCTAAAAATCAATCACATAGAGAGAGCAAGGGGAAGTTTGAACCCAACTGGCTAGGTCCCTTTGTTATCACTGCTACTTTTGGCTCTGGAGCCTATCAACTCTCAATGACTTAAGGAGAATAGCTCTGAGAACCAATCAACGTTCTCCATCTGAAGAAATTCTATGCTTAAGGCATTAAGTGTATGGTAAAATGTCCTGAAAAAATCTTTAAAATCTGAAAAAAGTCCTGAAAAAATGAACATCTTGGTGAAAACCTAGCAATGGGTGCCTTGATGATTTGCAAAAAAATAAAAAAAAATACCAAAAATATCAAAAAAATTGGAAAAATGAAAAATACAAAAAAATGAGAAAAAGAAAAAGTGCCTTGGTGAAAACCTGGAAACAGGCACCTTGGTAGCAAAAATAGAATCTCTACCAAGATGGTGAAAACCCAGCAAATGGGCACCACTTGTTCAAAATGCTCCATCTATTAGTGCAATCTCGGTCTTTCCCAGTTTTCAGTCTTGCTTTAGTTTGTACATATTTCTGGATTTGTTTTTGCATTTTTGTTTTCAATAAAGTTGGTCTATACACCAATCAGCTCAAACGTATGTATCCTATCAATTCTTAACACTTGGGGAAATCAATGTCATATCCTATGGCCTCTAGTACATCTTAGACAAGTCATATCCAGTCAGAGTCCTTTGAAGCTTCATCCGAGTTAGTCAGTCAGTCTCCTCTCCAGAAAGGATTTTGCATCTACAACAACGCAATCAAACACAAATTGAAAACAATCTATGCTTTTTACATGCTTTTATCTCCTTGTATGCTTACTAATTCGCATTGAGATTTTTGCATATTATGTCCTTTGAGCTCTTCGATGATGTCCTTTATAGGATTTAGAGAGTGATGACTGGGGGCATAATCTTTTCTTTGTCTTCTGCTTGTATGTGAAAATCTAACAACTTTGGAAATTTTGGATTGAAATAGTGTCTGTCTATAAGAGCCTCTATCTCGTATTGGATGGCCATGCATACCTCGACCATTAATACTCAAAAAATTCAAGGAAGTTTGATCTAACTATTTTCTTTTTGAGTGATTTATTTCTCCTACTATGAAATGTGATCTTGCCTAAGGATGTGAATGATAAAGGGTCACTACGAGTAATTCACACTGGATTTAGAATGATCTCTTGACTATTTGATGTGTTTGAATGCAAGGCATATTCAGGTCATCATGAAATTTATGTTTTGATGCTTATACAAATTGCTATATCAAAATGGATATGATATTCAAATCATCCTGGCATTTATGCCAATGGTGCTTATATCTAATCCGACATTTTGAAAATAAAATCAATATTCATATGTCCATGGTTGCCTAACCAATGGGTGTTGTATTGATTCTTGCACATACAAGTCGATATTCATATGTCTATGGTTTCATAACTAGTGGGAATTGTATTGATTTATCCGGTTACCTAAAAATTCAATGATGACAAATGACCGACACATGATCAATGACTAGGTCCTAGGTCTTAGGTTTGCATTTCATTTTGCATTTCACTTTGCACTTTACATGTTTTCTTGATCTCACAAATTGCTAATTGCACTAAAATGCTTAAACAATTCTTTCAAAAACCTAAAGCTTAACTTGACGTAAAGAGCTAAATCTTACAAAAAGGTCCATCCAACAAAATAACAAGTAGAATCCTTTTTCGGGATCAAAATTGAAATTTGAGATCATTTATATTGTCTACTACTTGCATACTCGACCTTCAATCATCACAGAAACCTAGAATTCAACTTAATTGATTATCTTACATCAAACTATCAAAATTTTGACTTGGTCAACTATGGTCAACTCATGGTTTAACCTAGTCAAACCTGGTCTCCAGGACCTCTAAACAATGCAAAACACATTCTCAAACGTGTATAACCACTTCTCAAATCAATTAACATGCTTCTAAACTATAATGCTAACTTTTCTTGTCATATTTCAATTTTAATCCTGAAGGGGGCATGGTATTGCACATCATTAAAGTCCGTAAATCTAAATCTATAATCAATCTTTCCTCAGTGATCAAGACAACAACCACATCTACTTACTGATTCATCTAAAGTCCTCATCACTTGGGTCAAATCTATCATTGCTTGGGGCATATCAGATTCATCGAGATCCATATCAATCTGGTATCCTAATCTATCTTGTAAACTGTGTCAGCTTTTCATAACCATTAGTTCATTAGTGTTATTTCCTTGGTTCTTTGTAACTGATGGGTTCAGGATGTGATACCACTATGATTCATACAAGGACATTGAGGTCTAGAATCGGTCACTCACTTCTTCGCAATCATAAGGTTCAAAATCAGGCGTTTTGATACTTTTTTGTAATCACTAGTTCATTGTTGATATAGCTAGCATCATCGTGATTCCTGGTCATTCTGGGCCTGGGTCGGTATCTCTTTTCTTTAAATCTTTCAATCGGTTTCTTTCTCAGAATCGATTAATCTTTCAAATCTTTCAAATCAGTTTCATACATCTTTATCATACACAGACTATCTTTGAACCACTGCGCTTTGCATAGTAATTCAAAGAGGGGAAAAATGTAATACCCCAAAAATGGGCTATAGGTTCATTAACCTCCTACATCTTCAATTCGAATGAAATCAACATCAAAAGTCCTAACCTAAGGCACATTTGCACATCATCGAATCTTAATTAATTTAATCCTAAATTCTGCATCGGGAAATATTCTTATTTATCCTAATTATCTTTAATTTAATAATTATTTGGTGATAAATCCTATTTATCCTAAAATTTGATTAATTGAATATTCTAAATATTTAATTAATTAGATTTAATACTGCCACTTAATTATTTAATTACATTTAATTATAATTATTCTTAAGTTGTATTATTTAATTTTGACAATAAATCAAAAATCTTATGACTAATTGATTAAATTCTTATTTAATTAATTGAAGTCAGTTGTCAATATTTAATAATATACTTTTTGAATAAATTTTGATTTAATAATTGATTAACCCATAAATCAATTGTTTTAATTAAAAAATGAGTTAAGTTGAGAATAAATCACTTTATTTTTAAATTAATTCAAAATAAATCATGCACAATCAGAAAAGCAGGCAACTAGAAATTAACAATCAATTTTAAAATTGAAACTCAGCATCTGATGATGAGTTGAAATTTTATCTAAAACTCTATTTTGAGTAAAACACTGCTTTTGCATGATTTTTGTGAGTTAATTATCTCTAATTTCCTAATAACTCAAAAATCAACCTGAGTTTATCAAGAGTGATTTATGGCTTTTCTCTTGCATCCTCAAAGCCCTGGATTTCTATAAAATCAAGGCTCGGCTCTTCATTTTAATCAACACTCGAATTTGCACAATTACTCTGGCGAATTGGCGATTGAAGGATTGAGCACTTGCGACGAGCGATTTGTGAGATCTTTCATAGTTGATCATAATCTTGTATAGTTTCATATCATAGTTTCATACCATAGATTTCATACTCATTCATAGCATTCTTAGATTAAATCTACATTCTATTTCATTCATATAACCTAGATTCATATAGATTTCATATTATTGCATAGAAAATCCAAAAATATAGCTTAATCTACATTCATAGTCTTTCATATTTTTGCATTCAAATCCTTTGTTTAGGTGTTGCATTGTCACTGATCTCGGTCTGATCTAAGAGTATCATACTCGCACCTACTAGAAGGCAGTAAATCGCCTGGTTAGTTTAGTTTCCATTTCATTGCAGATTTTGGTTTTCACTAACCTCTAATGTTTTACTAAAGTGTTGTGTCTATAGCTAGGTACAAAATTCACACACACACACATACTAGGATAGAGAAAGAGTACCTTGATCAATATTCATGTGAACAAGGGAACAAAGACCAAACTAGAGGAGAGGGTCTACAAAAGGATTTGAAAGGGAGCCACTGTTTCACCCGCCCTTAAAAATTTTCCAGAAGAGGAAGAGGATCTCAGTGAAGATGTCCTCTAGTAAGGATAACTTGGAATGCTACCAGAGATGCAGGGAGAAAGGAACAAGAGGAGGCTACTCAATTAGAGGTATAGAAAAAAAATAGAGGAGGCAGAGGCTAGCACTAAGCCAAAAATAGATACAGGAGATGGATTGGGCCCAGATGATTTTTATTTATCTAATTGTGAGAACCTCATCAGATTTAAAGATTCATCAATAGATAGACCAATAGGTGATGATGATACAGGTGTTGAAACTTCAACGGTGCCATTGGAGTTTAATTTTTAGATGCCCCCTATAGTTGGGTAATGGAGTCAATGTAGAAACCTGCAATAACATATAAAATCTCAACCACAAAGAGATTGTTAGAGAAATTAGTATTCCCAATACTCAAGAAATTATATAAGATAAACAATAAGCATAAACCATAATCAATATAAATTCATTCTAAGAACATGAATATGCAAACCATAAAATCCTTCCTTGGTGTTCTCCTTCTCATGCAATGTGGGCTCTCGAAATTGAGCTTGAAGTATGCTAACATAAGAATTCAAACCAATTGTGGTTACTGAAATATGAGAAAAGGCCCGTTATTTATAATATTTTATGGGTTCCAAACAAGAATCCTTGATTGAAGGGATGATTGATTGTGATTGAGGAATTGAACTCAGAGTGAGTGAGAGTTCAACTGAGTTGATTGTTTGGCTTAACGGGATTGATTTATATGTCAACAAATAGATTGGAGAGATTACCTGAATGGACTGGTGAGATAATAGAATAGACTGGTGAGTTAATCGGTTGCATGGAGGAGCCAACTAATTGCATGGATTAGAAGACTGAATTGATGGAAGACTTAACTAATTGCTAAGGGAGGAATTCACAATGTGGATTGAATAGTTAGGAGGGGGAATTGTGGAGTGAGATAAAAATTAGTGTGAGTTAGCTTTGGAGGAATATATCATGATTAAATAAATAAAAGAATTATTTACTTGTACATGTGACAATTAATAAATAAATACTTAATATTTATTTATTTGTGAGAAGAATAATTAATTTAATTAAATAAATATAATTTATTTAATTGTGATAGGGATTTGATTTAATTATTACATAAATGTAATAATTAGAAAGAGGGAACATTAATTAAATATGGTTATTTAATTAATTAAATAACATAGGGAATAATTAAATAATGTTTAATTATTTAATTACTTTATAGATTAGTAATTGATGAAATATTGATGAGATGATTACTAATTAAGATAATTAATTAAAATTACTTAATTATGGAATTAAGGAGAAATTATCATTTTTTACTTTAAAATATGATAGAATGACACAATTTACTGAATAATAAAGATTATTATATAAATTAAAGAGGAATGATAGTAATGTCATTCTGTTAGAGCAATAGGCCATTTTTAAGTGTCTACAATTTTCCCATCTTTGATACAATGCTTTTTAGGCGTTGTTTCAAAGAAAATAAAAATTATGCCTCGGTATGCCCTAGTGGGAACAATGTGATGGTTCTTAATACCATAAGGTCCAAGATTACTAAGAGGGGGATGAATCAATAATCTATTAGATTTGAAACTTTTCAAAATTCATTCAACGACATTAACCACATTCATCAACTTTACACTTTATGCATGCATTAAACAAAGTAATAAAATAACCATTCAAACATGCAACAAAGTGACACCGGTATTTTTATCATGGAAACCCTGATTAAGGGGGGAAAAACCATGATAGGAATTAGCACCCAATAATAATCTACACTCTTATGAAATGCGCTATGTTAAAGGCCTAGCCCTGTTAAGAGCTTTAAAAATGACCGGTTACGAGTAGACCCTGTTAGGAGTCACTTGGTTAATGGATTTACCTCTAGTCTTGTTAGGATATTTACCATGCTAGGAGTAACCTTGTTAATAGATTTTAAACCCTAGTTAAAGAGTCACCCAGTTAAAGGATTTACAAGTAAGACATGTTAAAGTCTACCTGGTTAAGGGATTTTCTTGTAGAAACTATTAGGAATAAACAAGTACAATGATCTAGGTGTAGCACATATTCTCATCTTATTTAGATCCAATTAAGAACAAACATTGCTTCTCTTGAAAATAATCTTCAATCTTCACTCGACCTCACCTTCGCATCCATGATCTACACTTGCATAATTCAATGATTTACATATATATACATTACATGCTCATTAGGGCCTTAGTCGACTTATAAAACATATTACATTTGAATTTAAATCATTCCCACCCAATCCTTGACCCTTGAAACATATTACCAATCCATAATATTCAATTACAAATTTAGGTTAGCCACAAGATTCATCACACATCGATTTTACACAAGAACAGTCAAACTTTATTTGACTTCCCCAACACACTTCCAAAAATTGATAGATCTGATCACCTCAAATAATGTAACATCAAATCATCATTATAAATCTATTATGTCACATTACCATGACACTTGGATCACAAAAACATTTTATGAAACTGACTGCATCATCACCGCTCACCAATCTAACTTCAATTGTTCAAACCTATTAGAATATTTTTATGCCTTTCAGTACACCAATAAAATTTCAATCATAAAATGAATAAAATATCTTAGACAAGATAAACATATCATGACCAAAACACTTAGATCTATATTGATTTGACAATCAAATCATTCACTGTTTGTTACTGTTTGTTCCCATGTCTATATAGTTTCTCTTCAATTAATCATAACTCACTCCATACTTATTTCCATCATTCACAATCATACATAAAAAAAAATATAGAGACATCCCTAAGTCTCCAACAATAATCACACACTCTAACTCCTTCACATACTCATTGTACATTGGATTCATCAGATAAACACTTATCCTCTCATTGTCAACCAACATAGTACATAGTTGACATCAATGACAACACAATAACTAATCTTCCTGTCATCAATCATGTACCAATCAACACTCAAAAATATTAACATTATTTATTCCAACAATATCCCCCTTTGGTATTGATGGAAACACTACATCAACACCACATTGATCTAATAATAACTCCCCCTTAGCTAATGCACAAAACTTCTTATCTTGATCTTCCTAGTCTTCTCTATCAAAGTCTTCTTTTCTCTTTGACTAGTTTCATATAATAATATTCTCCACCTTTGACACCAATGCCAAAGGCACAAAATAGGTCACCTACTACTAAAACAACTTCCTTTGTCTCTAATTGGTCCCCCTAAAGAGTGGTCCTCCTTAACATCAACCCACCAGTGAAAGATATTTAATGAGTTCACTAGCTTGATTCTTACAACAACATATTATTTATGTCCAGGTAGGGGAATAACCCCTAACTTAAATCTTAGATACTCAAAATTATATTTAGGTAATGGCTAGGTGAATATATCTGCTAGCTACTCCTTAGTTAGCATATATTCTAACTTGACTACCTTTGCCTTCACTTTCTCTCTTAAGAAATGATACTTGATTGCAATATGCTTTGTCTTAGAATGCATCACCGGGTTCTTTCAAATTTTAATTATAATATAGTATTATCACATAATATAATCACTGGTTTAGTTACCTTCTCTTTGATACCTTCTAGGATCTACTTCATCCATGCTATTTTTGTAAAATTGATAATTGTTGCTACATACTCCGCTTCTGCAGTTGATTGGGATATGCAATTTTGCTTCTTATTTTTCCAACACACAAGTATTCCTCCTATAAATAATTCCCCTCCACTTGCACTCTTTCTAGCATTAATGTTTCCTTCCTAATCTACATTAGTAAAAACACTCAAAGAGAAATCACCTTTGTGATCATACCAAAGACCATAGTCTTATGTCCCTTTCAAGTACCTAAATATCCTCTTCACCACTACCATGTGAGCTTCCTTAGGATTATCTTGAAATATGACCACTATACCAACTACTTGTGCATTTTTTGGTCTACTATGAACAACATAACACAACTTACCAATCATGTATCTATAAAAGGTTGTGCCTACTACACTTGACTCATCGTCATTAGATAGCTTGCATTCTATTACCATGGGGGTTCCAACTAGTTTGGAATCTTCCATTCTAAAAGTCTTCAGCACTTACGTTATGTACTTGGATTGACTAATATAGATACCATCCTTTAATTTTCAAATCTACAATCCAATAAAGAACTTAATTTCTCCTATCATTGACATCTCAAACTCCTTCTTCATCTCCTCAAAAAATGTCACACTCATTTCATCATTTCCTCCAAAGAATATATCATCCACAAATACTTTAGCTAATAGTATCTTATCACCTTCAACCTTCAAGTACACATTTCTATCTTCACTTGTTCTTATGAAATTAATCTTGATAAGATAAGAGTTTAATCTTTCATACCATGCTCCAGGTGCTTGTTACAATCCATACAATGTCTTTTGCAGCTTGCATACCATATCCTCATCCTTTTTCAATGCAAACCCATCTTGTTGTTCTATGTAAACCTCTTCTTCAAGAATCCCATTCATAAAAGCATATTTGGCATCCATTTGAAAATATTTAAACTTATTATAGGAAACATAAGAAAGTAAAATTCTTACCCCTTCAAGTCTTTCCATGGGAGAAAATGTCTCTCCATAGTCAAGTCCTTCCTCTTTTGCATAGCCCTTACATACAATTCTTGCCTTATTGTGAGCTACACCTCCATCTTCATTCAATTTGTTCCTAAAAACCTACTTTGTACCAATCGCATTCTTGTATGCTGGTCTAGGGACAAGTGTCCATGTTTCATTCTTCTCAATCTAATCAAGTTCTTCTTCCATTTCCTTTTTCTAGTCTTCAATCTTTTAGGCTCAAACTTTAAAATCAAACATGTACTTTCTCTAATCTTCCTTCTATTTTGCACTCCTTCATCTTTATCACCAATAATCTAATTAGTAGAATGATTCAACTTTACATACCTTGGAATAATAGGTTCAGGTCTAGGCAATTCTTCTTCTTGTTCCACTAATTGAACCACTTCTTCCCCATTGTTTTTTTCAATAGTTTCTTTCCCTTTCAGTTGCACATACACAAATTCCTAATCATTCTTAGGTTCTTGATTCCTTATTTCATTATATTTCTCTAGATATTCATCTATCTTCACATTTTCACTTCCAACCATCTTGTTAATCCTTTTATTAAAACACTTATATGCCTTTCTTTTAGTAGAATGTCCCAATAAAATACCTACATCACTCTTAGGATCAAACTTTCCAATGAAATCATCTATTTTAGTATAGCATCTACTACCAAAAACTTTGAAATATTTGACACTAGGTGAATGACCATACCATAATTCATAAGGTGTCTTACCATTTCCTTTCTTCACTAATATCTGGTTCAATGTGTAGACTGTAGTGTTGATTTATTGTCTCCAATATGACTTAGGTACATCACCTTAAATCATCATTTTCCTGGTAGGATCAACTATAGTTTTGTTCCTCCTTTCAACAACTCCATTTTGTTGAGGTATTCTTGGTGCTGACATCTATCTCTTGACTCTATTATCTTCATAATATTGATCAAACTCTGATGAAGTAAACTCTCATCCTCTTTCTAATCTTAAAAATTTCAAGCTCTCACCTGTTTTATTCTCAACAAGTGCTTTGAAATATTTTAACTTGTAGAAAGCTTCAGATTTATCCTTCATGAAAGTCACCCACATAATTCTTGAGTAGTCATCAGTAAACATTATGAGATATTTATCACCATGATAACTTCTTGTCCTCATAGGACCACAAAGATTGGTATGCACTAAATCTAGTATATACTCTGATGAAAATGACTTTCTACTAGAAGTAGAACTAGTTAACTTACCCAACTGACATTCTTTACACATCATGTTGTCTTCTTTAACTAATTTTGGAAAACCTCTAACTGCATTCATCTTACTAACTTTGACCAAACTATCAAAGTTCACATGACAAAACCTTCTATGCCACAGCCAACTATCCTCAATTCTATAAACCAAACAAATATTAACAATAGTATTTAGATGGAATAAATTACCTCTAGTTTGTTTCCCATTTGTAATCAGATCACCTTATCTTCCAAGTATCATGCATACACCTCCTTTGAGATCAAGTCTATAACCTTTTTCATTCAACTAACCCACATCCAACAAGTTATGTATTAGAACTTATACAAAATAGACATCATCAGTATTGCTTTTATCATTCAAATAAATTGTACCTTTCCATTTAACCAAGCGGGGTGTATTATTACCAAACTTGACCACACCACCATCAAATTCTTTAAGCTTAATGATCTTACTTATGTCACGGGTCATGTGATGAGAGAAGCCATTGTCAATGATCCACTCATTAGCTTGATCCATGTGACAAACTAAGGATTTTTCACTTTTACAACATCCTCTTTCACTACAAAAAATACTATCTCCTCTTCTTCATTATCTTCTTACTCTTCATTAGTCACACCTTCATCTACTGCAACATAACAATATTTATTTCCTTTTTCCTTGAATCTTCTGAACTTTTGTTTCTACTCACCATTAGGACACCTAGCAGCAATATGTCCAATCTTATTACATGAGAAATACTTAAAAGGTAGCTTTCCTTTGTACTTACTCGTACCTCTAGGAAGTCTTCTTGCAAGTAATGCTTCAAGTTCAACTTGCTTCTTTTCTTCATCAATGATAGATTCAAAATCCCTGGAATAACTTGACATGAAGGCAAATTCATGACTTATCTATTTTCCCTTTTTCTCTGATGCTAATGACAAAGAGACCTTAAAATTTTCTTCAACTCTAGGAACACTATTATCAAAATTACTCAACTCAAAAGCAGTAAGCTTACCAATCAAACCATCAATAGAGACATTATATATTGTTCTCAACTCATGAATGGAAGAAACTCTAATGGCATAACCAGGTAGAAAATTCCTCAACATTTTACTTACCACATCTTCTTCTTCAATGGTACCACCAAAACTCTTGATAGCACTAACAACTTCTTTTATCCTTTGACCATATTGAGCAATTTTTCTCCTTTTACCATTTTCATGTCATCATATTTTCCCTTTAGACCATATACCCTATCTTTTTACACATTGCTTTTATCTACCACATATTAGTGTAAGATTTTCCCAAACCTCATGAGAAGTCTCTAAACCATGTATATCAATATATTCAATGTCAGATAGAGTACTTACTATAGCCTCTAATGCTTGCATATTCTCTTGTTTCTCCTTCAATTGATCTAAAATAAAAGTTCTAGCAAGAAGAACATATTTGATTTTAACATGATTCTATAATTGTATCCCCATACCTTTTAGATAGATTTTCATCTGGTCACTCCATATTGCGTAGCTATCCATTGTGAACTTAGGACCTTCCTTCTTCATCATTATATCCTTTCATCAAGTTGTTAAGCTTACCATGGAGATGACCAAGTGCTTTGACACCAATTGTTAATACTATAAGGTCCAAGATTATTAGGGGGGGTGAATCAGTAATCTATTAGATCTAAAAAATTTCACAATTTATTCAACAACATTAACCATATTCATCAACTTTACAATTTATGCATGCATTAAACAAAGTAATCAAACAACCATTAAAGCATGCAACAAAGTGACACTGGTATTTTTATCGTGGAAACCCTTATTAAGAGTAAAAACCATAATGGGAATTATCTCCCAGTAATAATCTACACTCTTCTAAAATGTGCCTTTTAAAAAGCCTAGCCCTATTAGGAGCTTTACAAATGCCCAATTAGGAGCAGACCCTATTAGGAGTCACTTGATTAAGGCATTTACCTCTAGCCCTGTTAGGAGCTTTACCCTATTAGAAGTAAGCTTGTTAAAGGATTTCAAACCCTAGTTAAAGATTCACTTGGTTAAAGGATTTACAAAAAAATACATGTTAAAGTCTACCTAGTTAAGGGATTTTCATGCATAAATTGTTAGGAATCAACAAGTGCAATGATTTAGGTGTAGCACTTCTCCTCTTCTTATTCATATCCAATTAAGCACACACATTTCTTCTCTTGTAGATGTAATACCCCAAAAATGGGCTATAGGTTCATTAACCCCCTACATCCTCAAATCGATCGAAATTGATACAAAAGTCCTAACCTAAGGCACATATGCACATTATCGAATCCTAATTGATTTAATCCTAAATTCTGCATCGGGGAATATTCCTAGTTATCCTAATTATCTTTAATTTAATAATTATTTGGTGATAAATCCTATTTCTCCTAAAGTTTAATTAATTGAATATTCTAAATATTTAATTAATTAGGTTTAATACTGCCACTTAATTATTTAATTTAATTTAATCATATTTATTCTTAAAATTGTATTATTTAATTTTGACAATAAATCAAAATCCCATGACTAATTGATTAAATTCCTATTTAATTAATTAAAGTCAATTGTCAATATTTAATAATATACTTTTTGAATAAAGTTTAATTTAATAATTGATTAACCCATAAATCAATTGTTTTAATTTTAAAATCAGTTAAGTTAAGAATAAATCACTTTATTATTAATTAATTTATAATTAAATCATGCACAATCAGAAAAGCGGGCAACTAGAAATTAACAATCAATTTTAAAATTGAAACTCAACATCTGATGATGAGTTGAAATTTGATCTAAACTCTATTTTGAGTTAAACACTACTTTTGCATGATTTTTGTGAGTTAATTATCTTTGATTTCCTGATAACTCAAAAATCAACCTAAGTTTATCAAGAATGATTTATGACTTTTCTCTTGCATCCTAATCAAAGCCCTAGATTTCTATAAAATCAAGGCTTGGCTCTTCACAATAAAAAAAGACCTCAAAATTGCATCCTCACTCTGGCGAATTGGTGATTGAAGAATCAATCTTTTGCGAATCAAGGCTATTGTGAGATTTTCATTTATTATTTTGAGCATTCATAGTTTCATATCATAGATTTTTATATTTATTCATAGTATTTCTTAGATTAAATATGCATTCAAACTCAATTTCATACATTCTAGCTTAGATTCATACAGTTTCTCATTCTTATTGCATAGAAAATACAAAAATCTAGATTAAATTTGCATTCATATAGTTTTTCAATTCTTTGCATTCAAATCCTTTGTTTAGGTGTTGCATTGTCACTGATCTCTATTCCAATTTGAGAACATCATACTCACACCTACTAGAAGGTAGTAAATCACCTGGTTAGCATAGTTTCAATTACTTGCAAATTTTGGTTTTTTCTAACCTCTAATGTTTTATTGGAGTGTTGTGTCTATAGCTAGGTACAAAATTCACACACACATTTCTAGCACCCACCGTGGGGCCCTGAAATGGGTTTCCCTTCTATTCTATCAATCTTCTATCATTTCTCTATAAAAAATCCCTAGTTTTTGAGGTTAAGGGTTTCAAGTTTTTTTTAAGATTTGGTATTCTTTGTAGGACGTTATTTTTTGTTTCTTTTTTTGCCTGCCAAAAAGAAAAAAAAAATTTAGCACTTTTTCTATCAAAACTATGATTTTTAATTTTATGTTCATACTTCCGTACATCTCTGTACAGATTCCCACATGAGAATTTTCATCGCACCATGCAAAGTTTTGCTAGTTTCAGCACTTCCTCGCATGATATTTTATCCTTCATCACATGAGACTATACTTCCTCACACGGGACCACATCCTGACTCGCGCGAGATTTTGCTACAGACATAGAATTTGTAGATTTGTACTTTTAGATTATTGATTTCTAACGCTCACTGTTTGCTGTTGATTTGTCTTGATTTTGTACTTTTGGATGTGTGCTAAATTCTGGATTGCAATGCATTGGACCTAAGGTATTCTTCTCAAGCTGATAATATTTTGATTTGGATTAAAATAAACTCTCACGTGTCAAGCTTGTGTGACTTTTCTTGCTTTCATATCACAGACTTCATTTTGGGCTATAAAACGAACATAGATTTTCTTTCTGCATATCTGTTACATATAGTAAATAGGCCCTATGAACACTATTTGCAGATGATCTTGAGAGATTGAGCTTCTTTCACTTGTTTATTCATGCGAATCTCTTCTTGATGAAGGATCCCTTTGTAGGAAGGGAAGGTACTGAGAGCGTCTCACGTTCTACTAGATTTGTGCATCTTCAACTTTTGATTGATACATTCTCTCTCTGGAGAGGTTGATAGATCATAAGTGGTTGACATCATAGATCTTTGTGAGATAATCTTGGTCTTAGCATGTCAGATTAATCTGTCTGCTTTGTTTTGGTTAAAAGTGAAAAGGCTAGAGGACTATGCTCTACTCCCTTTTTGGGTAGTATCAGAAACTTAGATCCTTGAATCTAGAACTAGTCCCCATGTGGTATCTTTTGTGAGTCACCTTTAGAGAGGGTTAACCATAGTGGACATTCCCTTAATTGGGTCAACCACGTGGATAGAACCTCAAGTGGTCATAGCCATTTTCACTGTGGTAGCAACAGCTGTTATATAAATATCCTTGTGGAGGAAATCTTCATAGGTGTGGTCTCTTGTTGGGCTGTCAAATCTCCCTAGCAGCTCCTGATTGATTAATTTCTAAGACTGTGTCAAAACCCCGGTGCGCCTGGATTGGAGTTCTCCCTCTTGAAATCACAAAAGTTGCAGAGTCAGACCATTAGTAAAAACCCTAGTGAGGCCAATTTTTTTTTATTTTCTAGGAATATGTGTGTTATTAAATTTTTTTTTGGAACATACACAGGTAGTATTTCTACAAATTAGCACAATAAGTCACTATTGCTTGTTCATGCGCAAGGTTTCTTTTTCCCTTGTTCATTGTTTTCAGATGATTGCTTGCTTCCCTTGTTGTTTTGCGTGCTTGATATCTTCTTGGTTACTTGAAACAAATTGTTACACAGATCTTCAAAATTTGCATAACAATCTGATACTGAAACACTCAAAAATTGCAAAATCTAAGCAAAAATCTTTTTCTAGTGTGAGAACTAAATATTTTGTCAGAGAAAAGCTAATGTTGTGCCTCAAAATATGTGCCAAAACTGTCAAATTATGTCCTTTTATCGCGCAAGATTTCACTTTGTGAGCATTCTTTCACGTGAGACAACACATTCTCGTGCATAGCCTGGTACTTCCTCGTGTGAACCTATCCTAAAATTTTCAAAACAAAGAACTTATTACTGTCAGTTGGTGAACTTCCTGTCAGATCTAATTTTTGTCTGGGATCTGTATGCCTATTTTCCTATTGCACACTGCCTGAAACTAGATGTCTAGAGCTGAGAACCATGTAATTACTGCTTAAAACCAAGTTGTCTCTATGTTTTGTCAGAAATCCAATTTGAAACAAATCCCAAATTCTATCAAAATAGAGATCTGATTCTTGTCATTTCTAGTCATCCTCGGTCAGTCCAGGTTAAATCTTAGGTGCTATGGCATGTTGCTCAGCATCCAAATGAACTTAAATGGTATCATGTTGCACAAAATAACTCTTGGTCCTCTTTCTTCCACATCTCCCATGTCTTCCTAGTCTCCAATTTCCATCCTTTCTCTTCTTCCTAAACTCTTCACATCTTCTTGATTCTTTTCCTCTTATTATCTACTTTACTTTCTTCTATTCATCTCTTCTATCACTTCCATGCTTGATTCCTCCTCTTCTAGAATCATGAATTTCAACTATCTTGTTATGGAACCTCTCTTGAAAAGGGATGATCTTGAACTTATTTCTCAATTCGAAGAGTATTATTCCAAAAAAACCATGAGTGATAAATTTATGATAAAAATAAAGGAAAAATTGATTGAATCATATGCCTTTGCTAGGATCATATGCATGATCCTATCATGACCTCCTTCTTCCAAATGTCTTTCAGCTTCTAAGTCTTTTCATTCTTCCTCATCTTCCAAATCTTCTTCCTCCACTGGGTCTTCACCTTCCTCTTCTCCATGATCTCGTGCCTCTTCTACTTCTCCCAAGAGTCTTACTCCTCATCTCAAGACATACCATGTTGAGAAACATGATAACCCTTATGATACCTCTTCCACAGAGAGTGACACACCCATCTTTGAAGACTATGATGACTATGATGATGGACAATATAATGATACCTATGACACCTTTGTTCCTAAGAGTCCTCCTCATCATGTGCTCATGCTTATTGGAAATGGGACATCACATTAGATAGATCATGATGGTGATCCATATGATTATGATTTTGAAAGAGACTTTGATGATTTTTGTGAACAATACCTAGATGATACATCTACTTCACTTGAAGAAGAGAAAGCTTTTCGTGCTGATTATAAACATCAATACTATAAGGATCTCTCCTCTAAGAACTCTCATGCTGAAAATAAAGATTACACTCTCAAGAAAGATCATGTTAATGTTGAAGCTTTGTCTTCTAATGGTTCCCTTCCATCCCCTACTTCCTCCAATACCCATACATTTCCTAAAGCTTCCAAGCCTATCAAATCTTTCACAAGTCCTTCATCCACCAAAGGTCCTAATACTTTTCATGCAGTTTCCTATAGTTATCCTCAAGGGCTACCTCTTAAAGAAACTCAAGCTAACCTTCACTTGGCTGCAAATACTTTCAATAATGCTAAACCTAAAGATCCTAAGCCTTTATATGCTATAATTCCTACTTCAGCTAGTCCTCCACCATCTCTTCCAAAGTCTTCCATACAATCCCAACATGCTTCCTTGTCCTTAGAAGTGGCTCCATGTCAAGAGGACTCTAAAAATCATAAAGAAAAGAACATAAAGAAAGATCAAGATCAAGAACCCTCCATTTCATCCACTCCTTTTCATGATGTATCTTATCTACTTTAGGGTTCTTTTGATCCTGCACGCCCTTTCTCATTCATTCCACCAGGTCTTAAGTCTTCTCCTAAGCAAGATCAAGTTACTACTTACACTGTTGAGCTTATTGACAATCAAAATAACCTTACTACACTTGCGCTTTCCAAAGATGATACGTCCATTAAGGTTGATAAAAATGGTGTTGTTACTTCCAATTTTAAGCCTATTGAAAATCAAGAGAAAAATTATGTGCTTGTGCTATCCAAAGATCCTTGTCAAGATCAAAGTCTTCCATCTTCTTATTATACCATTCCATGTTTGTTTCCACTTTCTACTCTTCCCAAGTCTTTTCAAGCTTTGAACAGTCCTATCAAAGAAGGTGCTCATATTCAAGATGTCCATGATTCTATTGAAAATCCTAATGCTCACTCTAAAGGTGCTAATGTCCTTGGTTGTCCTATAAATGTTGATGAACTTGTTGATTATCCTTTTGCGTCTTCCACTTCCATCCTTGGACCTTTTCCACCACTACCAAGGGCTTCACATATGCCTTCCATCTTGGGTCCTTATGTCCCTTCACTTTCCCCTACTAACTCTCCTAATTCACCATCCATCTTGGGTCCTTACATCCCTCCATCTCCCATCTTTCCTCAAGATCAACATAGATGCATACCCTTGAATCCTTTTCATCCACCCACCCATCTAAACCAGTCATATCCTCCTTCTTCCACAAGTCCCAAGTCTTTTGGAAGTAACTTGAATGTTCAATACAAGAAAAAGAAGCAATACAAGAATCCATCAAAAAAAGAAGATCACCATGTCTTCTCTAATCGACATGGAGGCATAAAGTCAAAAGAGATATCTAAGAAAAAAACTACAAGACAAGTATGGGTTCCAAAATCCATCATTAAAGATATTCTCTCTAGATCATCAAAAGGAAATGAAAAGCCTATGGCTATATGGATTCCAAAGGCTCTCTTGAAAGAGTCTGGTGTTGAGAAACAAGTGAAGTTGACATTCAAGCTTCCAAAGACTTCCACTTCATCTTCTTCCAAAAATATTCTTCCATTCCATGCGCCGAAACCACAACCTCTGCTATCCATTCACCATATTCCTTCATTCACGTTTCCTCCATCCTCTTGCCACCCTTAAAGGTGTGTGTTGATGTTGATCTTGCCTTCCTTTCCATCTACCCTTTCACAATCCTTCCATTCATTATCCTTCTACCTTCTATCTTTTTTCCTCATTTGCCTATTCCTCCTATCTTCCAACCTCACTCGCTTTACATAAAATGTTATCCTCCATTTTTCTCTTCCATCCTCCTTTCCCTGTCAGCATCTTTGAGCATATCATTTTGAATCCTTGGCATATCATGGTTTATCTTTTCAAAGAGCATTATCTAACAAGCTTGCCTTCTTCCAAAAAAAAATAAAAAAATTCAAAATGTGCCTTGGTGAAAACCTAGAAACAGGCACCTTGGTAGCAAAATTAAAGAGAAATAAATAATCCTATGGTGAAAACCACTCCCTTGTGGTGCCTTGGATAAATGCCATGATGAAAACCTGGCAATTAGGCATCATGCATAGTTCTTCTACATATTTCATCCATTCCATCTTCTCTCTTTAATCTTGACAATGTTGACCTATACATGAACATTTGGCTATCTTGTGAGCTATCTTCCAATGATCTTGCTTTCATTCCCTTCCTGTTTAGCCTTGATATTTATTTTCCTCCATTCAATCTAGCCTTTTGCTATCCTTTTCCCCTTTGGTCTTGATCTAATAAAAAAAAGAGTAGAACACAATGCTTTGAAACCTCTTGACATGTCTACTCCTTTGGACTACATCCTTTCCTTCTTTGGCATTATGCTTTTGTGACTTATCCTATGCTGGCCTTTCATTGCTTGTCCAAATGTGCTTTACATGATAATTTTTCCCTAGCTTGGGTACCCTTGAGGAGTTTTCCTTTGAGGATTTCTTCCCTTCATTCTCCTTCATTCTATTGTCTTCCATCTCTTCCACTAGCTTGCTAATCCCTCTTGTTCTCCACCTTGCTAGACATTGGGACTACATGATGTGATCTTGCTTGGGAGTTCAATGAGCATTCTATCTAGGGGCATCCTTTGTACATACTGATTAGTACTACCTATTGAGGTTGAAATCCCATCACTAAGAATCAGAATGCATCATTTAGTAACTGATGATGACTACAGAGTGTCTAGGTTGCAAGAACTTGAACTACTAGATGAGTGCAGACAAGCAGCATATGATCATCTCAAATTATATCAGAAAAGAATGTCTAGAGGTTACAACAAGAAAGTTAGACATAGAGAATTTCAGGTTGGCGATCTATTCTTGAGAGAGAATCTTAAAAATCAATCACATTGAGAATGCAAGGGGAAGTTTGAACCCAATTGGCTGGGTCCCTTTGTTATCACTGCTACTTTTGGCTCTAGAGCCTATAAAATCTCAACGACTGGAGGAGAACAGCTCCAAGAACCAATCAACATTCTCCATCTGAAGATATTATATGCCTAAGGCATTTAGTGTATGGTAAAATGTCCTGAAAAGGTCCTGAAAAAATGAACATCTTGGTGAAAACCTAGCAATAGGTGCCTTGATGATTCATAAAAAATATCAAAAGTACAAAAAAATTGGAAAAATGAAAAATACAAAAAAAAAAGAGAAAAAGAAAAAGTGCCTTGGTGAAACCTAGAAATAGGTGCCTTGGTAGAAAAAATAGAATCTCTACCAAGATGGTGAAAACTCGGCAAACGGGTGCCACTTGTTTCAAAAATGCTCCATCTATCAAGGCAATCTTGGTCTTTCCCAGCTTTCAGTCTTGCTTTAGTTTGTACATATCTCCTGGTTTGTTCCTACATTCTTATTTTCAATAAGTCAGTCTGTACACCAATCGGCTCAAGCATCTGTATCCTATCAATGCTTAACACATGGGGGCAATCAATGTCATATCCTATGGCCTCCAGTATATCTTAGACGTGTCATATCCAATCATGGTCCTTTGAAGCTTTATTCGAGTCAGTCAGTCAGTCTCCTCTCTAGAAAGGATTTTGCATCTACAACAATGCAATCAAACAACAAATTGAAAATAATCTATACTTTTTACATGCTTTTATCTCCTTGTATGCTTACTGATTTGCATTGAGATTTTTGCATATTGTTTCCTTTGAGCTCTTCGATGATGTCCTTTATAGGATTCAGAGAGTGATGACTGGGGGCACAATATTTTCTTTGTCTTCTGCTTGTACATGAAAATCTAACAACTTTGAAAATTCTAGATTGAAATGGTGTCCATCTGTAAGAGCCTTTATCTCGAATTGGATGGCCATGCGTACCTCAACCATTGATACCCAGAAAATTCAAGGAAGTTTGATCTAACTATTGTCTTTTTGAGTGAGTGAGTTCTCCTACTGTGAAACGTGATCTTGCCTAAGGATGTGAATGATAAAGGGTCACTACGGGTAATTCACACTGGATTTAGAATGATCTCTTGACTGTTTGATGTGTTTGTAATACAAGGCATATTCTGGTCATCACAACGTTTATGTTCTGATGCTTATACAAATTGCTATATCAAAATGGACATGATATTTAGGTAATCCTAGTGTTTGTACCTTGGTGCTTATATCTAATCCGACATTCTAAAAATAAAATCAATATTCATATGTCCATGTTTGCCTAACCAGTGGGTGTGTTATTGATTCTTGCGCATACAAATTGATATTCATATGTCTATGGTTTCATAACTAGTGGGTATTGTATTGATTTATCCGATTACCTAAAAGTTCAATAATGACAACAAATAGACACATGATCAGTGACTAGGTCCTAGGTCCTAGGTTTGCATTTCATTTTGCATTTCATTTTGCACTTTGCATGATCTCACAAATTGCTTGAACACTTAAACGATTCTTCAAAACCAAAAATGCTAAACATGACACAAGGACCAAGCATTGTATGAAGGTTCCTCCAATGAAATAGCAAGTAGAATCCTTTTGTGGGATCAAAATCAAAATTTGAGATCATTCATAGTATTAACTACTTGCATAATCAACCTTCAATCATCACAAAAATCTATAATTCAACTTAACTGATTATCTTACATCAAACTATCAAAATTTCAACTTGGTCAAACCTAGTTAAACTTGGTCTCCAAGACCTCTAAATGATGCAGAACATGTTCTTGAATGTGTATAACCACTTCTCAAATCAATTAACATGCTTCTAAACTATAACACTAACTTTTCTTGTCAGATTTCAATTTTTATCCCGAAGGGGGCATGTTATTGCAAATCATTGAAGTCTATAAATCTAAATATGTAATCAAATCTTTTCCTCATTAATCATGACAACAACCACGTCTAGTTGCTAACTCATCAAAATTCCTCATCGCTTGGAGAAAATCTATTATCTCTTGGGGCATATCAGATTCATCGAGATCCATATCATTCTGGTATCCTAAATCTATCTTGTAAACTGTATCAAATTTTCGTAACCAACGGTTCATTTGCCTCATTTCCTTGTTTCTTTGTAACTGATGGGTTCAAGATGTGATACCAATATGATTCATACAAGGACATTCAGGTCTGGAATTGGTCACTCACTTCTTCACAATCATAAGGTTCAGAATCAGGCATTTTGACACTTTTTCATAATCACCGGTTCATTGTTGATATAGCTAGCATCATCTTGATTCCTGGTCATTATGGGTCTTGATTGATATCTCTTTTCTTTAAATCTTTAAATCAGTTTCTATCTCAGAATCGATTAATCTTTCAAATCTTTCAAATCAGTCTCATACATCTTTATCATACATAGACTATTCTTTGAACCACTACACTTTGCACAGTGATTCAAAGAGGGGCAAAATGTAATACCCCAAAAATGGGCTATAGGTTCATTAACCCCCTACATCCTCAAATCGATTGAAATTGATACAAAAGTCCTAACCTAAGGCACATCTGCACATTATCGAATGCTAATTGATTTTATCCTAAATTCTGCATCGGGGAATATTCCTATTTATCCTAATTATCTTTAATTTAATAATTATTTGGCGATAAATCCTATTTATCCTAAAGTTTAATTAATTGAATATTCTGAATATTTAATTAATTAGGTTTAATACTGCCACTTAATTATTTAATTAAATTTATTCTTAAAATTGTATTATTTAATTTTGACAATAAATAAAAAATCTCATGACTAATTGATTAAATTCCTATTTAATTAATTAAAGTCAATTGTCAATATTTAATAATATAGTTTTTGAATAAAGTTTGATTTAATAATTGATTAACCCATAAATCAATTGTTTTAATTTTAAAATCAGTTAAGTTGAGAATAAATCACCTTATTTTTAATTAATTTATAATTAAATCATGCACAATCAAAAAAGCAGGCAACTAGAAATTAACAATCAACTTTAAAATTGAAACTCAACATCTGATGATGAGTTGAAATTTGATCTAAACTCTATTTTGAGTTAAACACTGCTTTTGCATGATTTTTGTGAGTTAATTATCTCTGATTTCCTGATAACTCAAAAATCAACCTGAGTTTATCAAGAGTGATTTATGGCTTTTCTCTTGCATCCTCAAAGCCCTGGATTTCTATAAAATCAAGGCTCAGCTCTTCACAAATAAAAAAGACCTTGAAATTGCATCCTCACTCTGGCGAATTGGTGACTGAAGAATCAATATTTTGTGAATCAAGACTATTGTGAGATTTTCATTTATTATTTTGAGCATTCATAGTTTCATATCATAAATTTTTATATTCATTCATAGCATTTCTTAGATTAAATCTGCATTCAAACTCAATTTCATACATTCTAGCTTAGATTCATATAGTTTCTCATTCTTATTGCATAGAAAATACAAAAATCTAGATTAAATCTACATTCATATAGTTTTTTCAATTCTTTGCATTCAAATCCTTCGTTTAGGTGTTGCATTGTCACTGATCTCGATTCCAATCTGAGAACATCATACTCACACCTACTAGAAGGCAGTAAATCACCTGGTTATCATAGTTTCAATTACTTGCAGATTTCAGTTTTTGCTAACCTCTAATATTTTACTGAAGTGTTGTGTTTATAGCTAGGTACAAAATTCACACACACAGTAGACAATCTTCAATCTTCACTCGACCACATCTTCGCATCCATGATCTACACTTGCATAATTCACTAATTTACATATATATACATTAAATGCTCATTAGGGCCTTAGATGACTTACAAAAAATATTACATTTGAATTTCAATAATTCCTACTTAATCCTTGACCCCTAAATGTATTACCAATTTAGAATATTCAATTACAAATTTAGGTCAGCCTCAAGATTCGTCGCACATAAATTTTACACAAGAATAGTCAAATGTTATTTGGCTTCCCCAACACACTTCCAAAACTTGATAGATTCGACCACCTCAAATAATGTAACATCAAATCATCATTACAAATTTGTTATGTCAAATCACCATGACACTTGGATCATGAAAATATTTACTGCAACTACCAACATCATCACCGATCACAATCTAACATCAATTGTTCAAACCTGTTAAAACATTTTGTTGTCTAGCACATAGTGATCTTCTATCTTTTGAAATTATACCTTTTAGTACGCCAACAAACTTGTGATCATATAATCAATAACATATCCTAGTCAAGATAGATATATCGTGACCACAACACTTGGATCTATACCAATTTCATAGAACAATTAGATCATTTACTATATGTCACTGTATGTCCACATGTCTGCCCAGTTTCTCTTCAATCTATCATAACTCACTCCATATTTATTTCCATCACATGTGATCATACATATAGCATCTAGAGACATCTGTAAGTCTCTAAAAACAATCACACACTCCAAGTCCTTCACATACTCATCGCACACTAGATTCATCAGACAAACACTTATAAGTTCATTGTCAACCAACACAGTACATAGTAAACATCAATGACAACACAATAAATGATCTTCCTATCATCAATCTTGTTCCAATTAACACAACAATATTTGCATCAGTTATTCCAATAATGGCAAGGTAAATGATGCCACTCTCGAGAGATTGTTTATGCTAGAGAGGCATTAATGATCTCTTGAAATAAGGTGATGTTATCTATGATGTTTATGTAATACAAAAAAGTTATGATATGATTCTATGTGATGGATGTATGCATTTTCTATATGAGGTGATTCTTATGTATTGTGTATAATGTGAATAGATGTAATGCATTATGGTGGATGGATGCAATGTGATTTCTATTTATGATTCTTGATTATGCTATATGTACTAACGTGCTTATATAGAATACAAATTTTTTTCTTGTATCATGATACTTATCACAAGGTTTTATTAGGGATGACAAAGAGAATTGTTAGTAATGAAAATTTTTAGAAGATTCTAGATCTATAATGAAAGAATGATAACAAATTATTGATTGAAACCCTTAGATTATAGTAAGTAGAGAGCTTAATTCTTTAATAACCATTCTTTTGATTTCCAACTGATTTGAGTTATTTATTTATCATCACTAAGCCACTATTATTATATCTAAAAGGTGGATACAATATTACCAATATATGAAACATCTAGGTATGATTATCCTCTTGCATTAAAAAATAGGAACACTGAACAAACAAGGAATGTGGGTCGATCCATCTAGGTTGAGCATTGAAAATTGAGGTATGTGCGGTGTATTACAACTAAAGTACCCATTGCAATGTTGCAATTGGACATTTGTATATGGATGTGAAGGCTCTTATCATAGTCACCTAGATTTATCTTTTAAGACTTCATAGTAAATATTTCACAAACAAAAAACAAAGAAAAATAAGTAAAGAACCATCATGGCATCTCTAAATCACTTGTGGACATCTTGGAAATGCGTAAGAATGTGACTTGCAAAAATCAAGACATAATAAGACTAACTTGACTCAATAAGTTGAACTTGTATTGATTATGCATCTATGTTTTTTTTTAGTAGTTTGGACATTTAATTTTGACATATTGATGATATTATTTGATTCCAAGAAAAAAGGTACCCCGTCTAATACTGCTCTATCTGATTTTGAGTGTTCCTTACCTTGTTTAAGATAACATGATTTTTGACAAAATGATTTGTTGTGGGACTATTTGATAGATAAGATAGTTTGGGCAGTATAGTTGAGGACATGTTGACTAGTTTGACTATTTTGACTTGGTTTTGCTAAAGCTCAGATGTGCTGTGTGTCATCATTCAATGTCTATTTTTGAAATTCCAAAGAATTGGTTTATGTATGAAGGAGATTTATTGCAGGATTTTGTTGCTTTTTTTATTTGTTTGGTTGTCTTCGACAATTTTTTAGATCTTTTTGCAAATATATTTGGTCCACCATAGGGTTTGTATATTTGGAGTCAAGATATGTGCGGTGTATCACACAAGTGAAGTTACTTATCACAGACACTCAAAACATGGTTGTCCTATGATGAATGTTTTAATTTTTCCTGATGTTTTTAAATTTTTCAAAGTTCTCTTGCTATGTTTTTATAGTTTATAGGATGATTTTGCATTGTTTTTGTTATTTTTAAGGACTCTTTTTTAATTTTTAGAATTTTTTTCAGAAATTTTTGTATTGTTTTTTCAGAAATTGATGCATCATGACATGTTTAATCATTGAATGAGGTGAAAGGCATATGTCAGGATTTATTCTCAAACATGATTTTATTTATTTTCCCCAATGTCTAGCAAGGAATGGAATGTTATAAATAGATGAATGAGTTGATGGGATGACAATGGATAAGTGCAAAATGGTATCAGAGTTGATTTGGACTAACATGGGGTAACATGTTTACCCAAGCTAAGGGACTGGTTATGGTGGCTATGTAGGCAATAGAATGACACATTGAATGACATGGGATCTACGGGGAATGGACATGTCAAGAGACTTCTAAAAATAGTTTCTTAATTTTTTAATGTCCTTAATTTAGATCAAGACCAAGAAAAGGATTTGGGATTAGGAAATATGAAACATGAAAATGGATGAAAAAAGTAATGGATGGAGAAGACAAAGGATTATTGTAGGGTGTGGATAAAGTGAAGCAAAAAGGATGTATGAAGCCTTGTCAATATCAAAGCTGGAAAAAAGGGATATGGATGGATGTATGACTACAAAGGATGTGATAGGTAGGATTGCATGATTGAAACTTGCCCCCAAGTGTAGAGGGTAATGGATTACACATGATGTTTGTTTGTTAGGTTTTCATCATGGTACTTGCCCAAGGCCCCAGGTTTTCATTATTTGTCTTGATTTTTATTTTTTATTTTTTTTGTCACACAAGATGCCTATTTCCTAGGTTTTCACCAAGGTAGCTATTTTATTGTTTTTTTTGCTTCTTTTTTTTAATTTTTAATTTTTTGGAAGACAAATGGATGGAGAAAATGACATGAAGGAAGGACTCAAGAATATTTTTCTTTTGATAATACTTCTGAAGAATGTGCTATAATGTACCGCAACTATTGAAACTATACTCAAATATGTTGATAGGGTAATGGAAAAAAAGAATGAAATGAGTGATAAAATGGACTAGGGTAAGTGTGTATGTATAGGATTGGATAAGGGGGGTGGAAGGATGGAAAGTAGGTGTTGGATAATGAATGGGGTGTTGGAGAACTTGTGTATGGGTGGATAGAAATGTTTGCAAGATCAATGTTGGCACACACCTTGAGGGGTGTTGGAGTGATGGAAGGAAAATTGATTTTGGATTTTGGGATTTAGATGGATGAGTGGACATGGAATTTGGGACACAAGGACCCAAAATGGATAAAGGAGGTGATGTAGTATCTAAGGTAGTGGATTTTGGGACATAGGGGTCCAAAATAGATTTGGAAGATGGAAGACATTTATGTGGAGGATTGATGGGAGCCTTTGGAATAGCAATCTTGGATGCTAATTTTGATCTTTCTTTGGGATATTGTGCTTCGAGGAGCTACTTGGGAATCCACATGATTTTTAATTTTTCATTATTTTGTTGTTAATCGGAATGCATTGCTTGCATAATGGATTTAGGATCCCATATAGATTTTAAATTTCCTTTTTTCTTAGCTAGCCTTTGCGAACTTTTTTGGATATTTCTTTTTTATTTTGGATCATATTTTTCTTTGCTTTTACATGTTGATTAGATAGGACATGTTGATCCTTGATTGCATGTGGATTTCTTGACTTATGGACATTATGCTTGGCGTCCAAATTTCTTGGAAGGGGACTGGTATTTATGGATGGATAGGAATTGTATGGAGGCTTTTTGGATGGTTAGATTGTTCTCAAAGATGTGTTCCTTTGTTGACTTGCATGTGGGAAAGGGTTAGTGGATTGTAAACTAGTGGATGGAGGATTATATGGACCTAAGGTAGATGGAAGAAATGAGGGGGAAGGCATATGCTTGGGTTTATATGGGTGAATGTTGGATGTAGAGGGGATATCAACATCTTTATGGTGAGATATATATCCAAGGCCTTGATAATATAGATTTTATTTGATATCAAGGGGTTCTAATATAATTTTTTCATTGAGGCCTAACCCCTTTCCTTGATAATCCATTTTCTAACAAATATGCTTATCAATTGGATACTGATTATTTTTTAAACAAGATATGATTCCATTTTGAGCTGGAGGAGGCATATATGGAATAGTAGGACTATGAAGTAGACTAGACTGAATGATGAAAGTGGATGAAACAAGTTGATATGTAGTAGGCTCATTATTAACATGGATAGAGTTAATGGGATCTTTAGGTGGATATTTATGACATGGAGATGGAGGGATGATGGGATCTTGTGGTGGACAAGGAAGATCATGACACAAATTAGATGAAGGGACAATGGGATCTTATGGTGGAAAGGGAGGATTATGACATGGAGATGGATAGATGATTGGATCTTGTGGTGGATAGGGAATATTATGACATGGAGATGGAGGGACGATGGGATCGTGTGGTGGAAAAGGATGATTATGACATGGAGATGGAGGGATGATGGGAGATTGTAGTGGACATGGAGGATTACTTTGATCTTGGCATGGAAGAGAATCATTGGATGGAGTATAAGGGATGACATGGTCTTAATTCAAGGTGGATTGTGAATGGGACTCAGATGATTTCATTTCTCTTCGGATGGAAGGAGATCGTGTTGGATATGAAATAAATGGATAATGGGATCATCATGAGATTCTATCAATACAAGATCTTGGTCAACTAATTGGACATTCTTAGTAATCAGGTTCACCATTTTGTAATTGGGTAATAGGGTCAATGTAGAAACCTGTAATAACATATAAAATCTCAACCATAAATAGATTGTTAGAGTAATTAGTATTCACAATACTTAAGAAAGTATGTAATACAAACAATAAGAATAAATAGTAATCAATATAAAATCATTCTAAGAACATGAATATGCAAAACACAAAATTTGTCCTTGGTGTTCTCCTCCTCATGCAATGTGAGCTCTTGAAATTGAGCTCAAAGTATGCTAGCATAAGAATTCAAACAAATTTTGGTTACTGAAATATGAGAAAATGCTCACTATTTATAATATTTTGTGGGTTTCAACCAAGGATTCATGATTGAAGGGATAATTGACTATGATTGAGGCTCTCCAGTCCACATTGAAGAACTTCCTCTAGAAAAGGCTCAAGAGGAACAAGTAAATGTTGAAGTTTAGATTCCTCCACCTCCAAAGGAGAGAGAGACTAAGGGTATTGGCCACTTGGGTGAGAAAGAAGAAAATAGACATGGATAAATAAATGCAGCCACCCAAAAAGGATTAGAAGAGGGATATATTGACATAGTTATACAAATTGAGGAGATTAAGGGTAATGAATCAGTGTAGTTTGAAGACCAGCCACCAAAATAACCTCATTTTCCTCTACCACATTCGCATGCTAAGGATATTCAAGAGGAAGTTGAATACCAACCACAAGAATAGCCTCATTTACCTCCACCATATTTTCAAGATGAGGACATTCAAGAAGAAGCTAAAAAGAAAGAATAGGTAAAACCTCCTTTACCTCCACCATAATCACAACCAAATCCAGAGAAACAAGAAAAACAAGAACCAAATCAGAAAGAGAATCCAATGAGAAGGTTGTGGGTAGAACTTGTAGAACCTTCATCTGAAGAATATCAAAGAGAAAAAAAAACTACATAGAAGGAAAAGCTTCCAGAAGAACAAGAAGAGGGAAGAGAGGAAACTCTGAAAAACTTAGAGTTGAGGGAAGCCTTAGAGCAAGGAGAAGATTAAGAAGATGAAGGTGAGAGAGAACAAGATGGAAATTAACTTATGAATGTGGCTCCATATGAACCACTTACAACTACTTCTAAGACCACTTGGTTGAACAGGAAGTCCAACCTAGGAAGAGAACATATATTGAAACAAAGGATCTTGACCTATCCTAGTTGGGTCAAGAATTCCATAGAGGAGAGCCCAGTCAAAAGGCATAAAGGATGTCATATGTAACCAGAGACAAAATTAGGAAATAGAAGGATCACATGGTATTACCTCCTTCAGATATCAATACAAATGAAGTGACACCCAATGATTTTGTCATGGAGAAGGTAGACTTGGGAGTACTAGCCAGAGAAGGAGGAAAGGCCTTAGCAGTGTTAGGAGTTAGTCAATTATTTATGTATATGCAAGAAGATGAGACTAAGATCCGGGGTATAAAATAGAAAAATAAAGTCCTTAAGGACTATATTTCTAAAATAATTGGTCCCATTGACCAGAATAATCTTAAGGCATCATTGCAGGGAACCCTCGAGAAGAGAGCATCTCTAGATTCATCAAGAATTCTAAATTCTTTTGTAAAAGCATGTGTTGATTGGAAGGTAGAATTGGAAAGAATATTTTTTAAGATAATTCAAATTGTTTTGAAGCATTTCAAAATAATATTTATTGAACTGACTTAGCTCATATATTTTATAGATGGAGAGCATGTGATTAAAAATTGTGTATAATTATGGCAGGAAGTATTGAAGAACTTGAAAAAGATTAGGAAACAAAGTTCTCAAGTTTTGGTAAAAATATATGAAGGTTCAAAATTAGATAATTATGATATGTGGATAAGTGCCATCAATTTTTCCATCAAAGACCATCACAAGCGGCTTGAAAAGATTGAGAAAAGAAGAAAATATGTATTTTTGTGGGTAGAAGAGATAGAATTTTTTTTGACAAGATCGGCATGCAAATATATCAAGATGAGGACCAAGAAAAGTTATACTCTATTGATAATTTTGTTTAGTAATTTATAGGGATTGTGGTGGTCGTAAATACTAAGGATGATATACAAAAAAAGTTCTATGTGAAGGAAATACATGAGGTAAATAATGAATCACATAGAGAAGATACAAATTTTTGGTTCTCAATTCACATCCTTTAGGAAAAGGAAGCAATATCATTTGAAGTTCAAGAAACTTCCCGATTTTGGTGAAATTGATTAAGTGGTTGAAAATTTTAGAGAAGATCATCTAGATGTCCTCCCACAAAACTAGGTGTTTATTCCATACTTTTTCATCCATATTTTTTTTTCTTTCATCAACCAAGGTAGCTAGGCATCCGAAAATGCAAACCCTTCTCAACTCTAAAAATGGGCAAAATCGCATTTTTTGAAGAAAATCAGAATTCCAAGGTTGAAAATCTCTTGGTGTGGGTCATTTTGGGATAAAAATCAGTTTTCCATCTATTAGATACCACATCAATAACTTCCTCCACCAATTTTGGGTGATAATAACAAAGTTTGAGTTAAAAATAATGGCATTTTTGTTAAAAATAGTGGAACTACAAAATTTTCCTTCAAATCCAAGTGCAATTGAAGCCTATTTTTTGCATGATTTCAATGCAATAATAGATGTAAATCCTTCTCAATGTGATTACTATAGGATTAGAAGTATTTTTCTGTAGTTAATCTTTAGTTTTAATTTTATTTCACCATTTTTTCAAGGTTGAATACCCTAGTTATGGGATTCAATTTTCTAATTGTAAAATCTATATAAACTCTTGATGAGGATGTAACTAGGGTCAAATATTTTACAATAGAAACTTCATGAATTTTGGTGTTTCATTCCTGGTGTGAGAATCTTCCATCTATGTGAAATTTTGAGAATTCATTTTCATAATTTCAAGAACCAAGTGTGTTTCTTTTGTGATTGCTTCTACAAATTAATAGTTTAGTATTAATTGTTGATGAATCTACTTATTGTAGTGAATATTTGGAGAGATTATTTCTTTTTTCTTGAGGATTAATTTGTCTTGTGTGTACATACATTTGGGTAGCATCACAATTTGATGAATTTTGAGAAATCTTTCATTCTTACTGTTGTGGTTCCACAATGCACACCCCACCTCTTGGCCTATTGGCCATGGGATCCCCCTTATTTTTTCTTGTTTTGTCTTTCTTGGTCTTTAGGTCCCTTGGTTTTAGTTTTTTTAGGGAAAACCCTTGTAAAAGTTGTGTTTTCATTCCTTTTTAGAATTTTATCCTTTTGGTGTTCCCTGGAGCTCCAAAGATGTGAAAGTCAAAGATTTTGAAAGGTCAAGGATACATGACTCATGGGCTTAGAAATTTCAAAGTTCTAAAGTGAAAAACCCAATGATGAAATCACTTCACCTAAGAGCTTATAAAAGTGATTAAGGGGTTCATTTTCTTCATTTTGTGATAGTTTTTTTTGAGCCCTTATTGCCTCCATGCCTTCACCCAGTGATTTTATTACTTTGAAGTCAATATTTTGGCTCCACACTCGAATTATTGGTCATGATCTACTTGAGATTGTCATAGATTATTCATGTGCCCATGTTTTTCATGGGTTGGGTTTTGTTCTTCTTCTTTTTTTAAGTGTTTCTTTTGGTTTATTTTTGTGTAGGAGTCAACTTTGTCCTAGGGTTTTGTTGTAGTTTTCTAGTTAGCTAGTCTTCCTTTTTTAGGTTTTTCACTCGATTTAGGGTTTCGTAGCTTTGTTAGGTTTTTTCTTCTCTGTCATTTTGTCTTAGTCAAGATAAAATTATCAACCCCTAAAAGGATGAAGTACTCATAAATCCTTTGAAAGGGGTAATAAGCTCCAATCACCGAAGTTATGAAGCACCACAAGTGTCCTAGCTACCAAGTCATCTTCGAATCTTTAGCCTTTTGGCCTCCGAAGACTTTTGAGAACATCAAGACTTTGTAACTCCGCAACACTAAAGACAAGAAGAGGACATCACTCATTTCACATTTTCATCCTTTTAGCCTTGGATAACCCCATCCATCTTCAAAACTTTAAAAAATCACTTTTCTATCTTCTAATGACCTTTCGCACTTTCGATCACCGAATTTTCTTCACTTCTTTCACACTTTGAAACCCTGAAATCATGCTGTCACAACTTTCATTTTTCTCTCTTTCATCTTTTCAAAGATTGATTCTATATTCAGTTTTTTCACCTATGAAACTTTGAAAAATATAATTAGACTTAATTTTACTAGTTTTAGGCTTCTCAGTTTGATCCTCTAGGTTCACTGAGACTTATTTGCTTAGTTTTTAGTTGATTTCGATAAATATTTGCTGATAGTTTCATGTTTTCTTACAACATGCTAGAAAATATAGTCGTACCAACCTTGAAGTTCTTGTTCATAGGTTACCATGTTTTGTCTAGGGTTGGAAACCTTCACAATGAAATTATAGATACTGACATAGGGAATGTGGACTAGAGTGATTTTCTCACACACTGTGTCAACCCTAATGGAAGTGTGAACATAAAAGTTTTCTCATATCTTATATAATGTTTTGTCTTAATCCTTAATTTTTACCCCTATTATGTATGTGTTTCCATGTTTTTAGTCATTAACTTTGACTTGGTAGGGAAGGTTGTTCTATGATCTTATAAGCTTTGAATTTCATGACTTGGACCTTATAAACTTTTTATGCAATATGCCTATAATGCAGTACTTTATAATTATCTTTTAATGGATAATTTGGTATGTGATAAATGAATGTGTTGCATATCTCATGGATGTGTTTTTCTTTGTTCATGTAACCATTTATGATGCAGGAAAGGAGTGGATAAGGTAGTTATAATTCCAAATATGTAGCAAAGTGGTTAAGTAGTTGTGGGACCCAGTCTTGTTGTATAAATCGTTACTTAGAGAAGTTCATGAGAGAAAGATGGTATGAACTTAGTTTGATCAAGTCACAAGGAAAAAATATTAATAATGATGAAATCTATGAAGTTATGGATGCTATATTTATTTCTTATGATGTTGAGAGAGTTCTTGTTCATTATTGTAGGAGTAATCATGTTCCTTCTTTCTAGGATGTAATTATGATTAACCCCTTTTCTTGAGGAGTGATTAGTTAGTTGATAGTTTATTTTTATGTTATAAATAAAGAGTTACTCCTCTACACAGCAGTAGCCATATAGAGATCAAGTTAGAAGTTATAATAGTTTTCTTGAAGTTCAATCCAACTATGCATGTAATGGAATTAGTTTTGATGAATAAAATGATGAAGTTTTGAGAATATATCTTGAATAACAAAATTTAGGATGCTTGTTGAGGGGGGACACTTAGTGAGTACTTCTAGTTAGATTAGTTTTATTTTTTAGCATTCTATAGTTTTAAGTCTTGGTTGCAGACTATTCCTTCAGGCATTGGAGTCCATTCCTTGTGACTAGTCCTCCATCCACACTAGGAAGAGTAGTCCCTATCAAATGAAAATTGAGCTTTGTTTTGCCAAAGTGTGATATTTTAAGTTGGTACTTTACTTTACAGAGAATTCAAGTTAAGTAGTTTCTATAATTTCATTCCATGTAGCCATAGAATAGAGTTGTTTCAAGCATTTACTTTCTACAGCTTCATGTTAGAATGGTTTTAGTAGGTACTTAGTGCACATATTATGTTGCACCATTTCAAGTACACATCCCTGGATTGATATTTAAATGTGTCTTCATAATAAGGAAGTAGCTACTTAGATAGAATATTCAATTCCCTAGGTGATTCGTGGACCTATTTAGTAGTACCATTTTGTGGAGCCAACCATTTTTGGCATCATTGTTAGGGATGGTGTCAATCTAAGAACCTAATTCAGCCATTGATAGGAGTTAGTTTATTCTTTATAATCTTCCATTGTCAAAGACTTGTTAGATTGCATTCTTATAATATACAAAAGTTTAGGTTATCTAATTGCATGCATAGAAGAATAAGAATAAGAGAAAGAGACTCCTTAGGTAGATATCTCCCCAATTACCCTTATAATTAGCTAGGAGAGATCTTTGCACAACAAAGAGACCTAAAAGAAGAACAAGAGAATCATTTTGCTGACATTGTTCAAACTTTTCCCTCATCCTTGTCCTCCTCCTCAAAAGAACCTTTTGTATTCCAGAATCTTGAAGATCCTTTAGAACTCAACCCTTTTGCATAAATCTTAGCCAATTTGTACATTCACCATCTTGAAATCCTTCCTAATGAGGACCAAGAACCTCATAACCAATTGGCTTTGGTAGTATATCAACCTTGAGGTCCACCAAGAGATCCACCAAGAGATCAACCAAGAATGACAACTACCTTTCCATTCCCTATTATTGATCAAAAAGAGAATCAAAAGATCAAGAATATTCCTTCTTCAACTCTTCCTAAATTTTATGGCCTAGTGACAGAGGACCCTAATACCTTTTTTTTTTTAGTTTAATATCCTTTGCAGAATTTATGACTATAATATTGATGCTCATACACTTAAATTATTTCCTGCAACTTTAGAGGATTCATCCTTAAGATGGTTCATGGGTCTAGGAAATGATGGCATCCATGATTAGGATGGGATGAAGACTAATTTCTTGGAAAACTATAAGGAATATTGTAGAGGAAATGATATGAGAGGAGATGACATCTTTAAGATGTCCCAAAAGGAAGATGAGAGTTTGGAAGACTATATAGCTCGATTTCTCTTTAGCCTCCAAAAGAACACTCAACATGAACTTAACGAGGAATCACAAAAGCTTCTCTTTTTGAGAGGATTAAATGAAGGATGTATTGAAGCTCTTGATTTGATGGCAAGAGGAGACATAACTCAAGAAATCTAGGATGACATTAAGAGGATATTCCACAACTATTTAAGAGTTGTTGTCAAGAAAGGAAGAGAATATAGATCTTCTATTGGAAAGTCCAATAGTATTGGTGTCTCGAGGATAGAGATAACTCTTTTGTTGTCATACTTTAAGAAAGATATTATCCATAACATAGAAACACATTGGATACCATGTAAGCCAAGAAGAAACATGAAGAAGTTGAATCCATGTTGGATGAATTTTTTCCTCACTCTAGACAAAAGAAAAGAGATTGAAAATGCAAGATGGTGGCCAATTTGGATACTAAGCATCTAACCACTAACTTCAAGTCAATAGAAGGAGATGATGATAAGTGTTATACATTACATAAAGGAGACCTTGGGCTCCAAGACAAGGTATGCCTCAAGAACCTTTAACTTTTTTGGGTCCTTATTCCAATGCATATAATACTCAATGGAAGCCTGCATATAATTATCAATATCAACCTTGGAATGCCCCTCAACCTCAGTGGCCTAATTATGAAAACCCTTCATGGAAACCTCCTCAAGGGAATTGGCAGTAACCCAAGGGAAGTTTCTCACAACCCCAAGGGGGATGGAAACCACCATAGGGTAATTGGAAACAAAATCCATGGTGTAGAGGAGGCCAGCAAAGGAAAAATCATCCTTCTAGACTCCTACAGCCACCCTCTCATCCACAACAACAAGCACTTATGCCAACTCTTGCGGCCATTACTAGTTCTCCAAAACTAACTCAATTACCTATACAACATCTTCCAAACCCAAATGAAAAGACACAACACCAGTAGCAACCTATGTATTCTGTAGATGCAAATTAATACCCAACATATGCCCTCAATATTAATAATATCCATTTAAGGTATGGTACTACTTTTCCTACCCCATAACCACCTATAATCACATAAATTCCAAATCAAGAATCAGAATAAGTGAATGATCTTAATGTTCCCAATGTACCTCCTTAAACCAATTCACCAAAAGAGCTTGACATCCAAAATAAAATTGTTCCACCTTTTCCCTAAAGGTTACAAGCTAAAGGACCCAAAGCTCAAGAGGAAGCAACAATGATATTATTGGCCAGCTCAAGCACATTTGTGTTCAAATTCCACTTTTTTAAGCCATTAAGGGTGTTCCTATTTATGGAAAAAATATCAAGGAATATTTTCTAAAGAAACTTGGTAGGAAGAGAAAGAAAGATCCTTAGACTATCCATGTTCTTGGCCAATTAGCAGATATCATGTTAGGTAAAGTTGTAATTCCCAATTATTCTAATCCGAGTAGCCAACTAGTTGAAATTATCATTAATGGCCAATCTATGAAAAATGTCTTAGTTGATCTAGATGCATCTAGTAATGTCATGAATAAGGACACCACATATAAATTGAATATTTTAAGTATTAGATCTACTCCTATTGTCTTGTAGTTTGTAGATAGTTCAATCGACAAACCTGACAGGATAGTAGAGGATGTAATTGTGACTTTATATTCTTAGGAATATCCAACAAACTTCATGATATTATCTCCTAAAGAAATACTTTGGGGGTATCCTATCATCTTAGGAAGGCCATGGTTAGCCACTTTTGATGCATGTATAGGTTTTCGTTCTAGAGATATGATCATTTCAAATGGAATGACAACCAATAAATTGGCCTTGTACCCTTGGCTCAGCCTCAACTACATTTAGCTCAACCTGTTTGGACGGATTTAGGAGGAGCGATAGAAGAAGTGAACTTAGTAGCCCAATTAATGATGTTATAAAGGAATCCTTTCCTGTAGCTTCAAGGAGAAGAATAATTTCTCACAAACATTATACAGAACAATTATGGAGTAAGTGAGAAATCCTTTAATTGCCCATTTGTTGCACCATGCTTCCTACAACCACTGTATTCTCAATCTGAATCCTTTGATCTTTCTAAAACTCATGATACCTTTCATAATTTTCTTCCTCATGATATTCAAACACCTCCTTTGACTATTCCCTCCATGATAGAACTGGCAAAGCAAATAGAGGTGTCTCTAGGTTGCTACCTGAACATAAACAACAAGCTTAACTAGTCATAATAGTCATATTTAATTAAGCTACTACAAGAACACAATCATTCCTTTGCATGGGATTATGGGGATATGAAGGGATTAGATCCTAAGTTATGTACCCATAGAATATATATAACAAAAGGTAGTATGCCTATAAAACAACCTCAAAGGAGGGTGAATATTGACCTTCAGAAGAGAGTTAAAACTAAATTGTATAAATTGTTAGATGTTGGTTTTATTTGCCCTATATAAGATATCCAATGGGTTTCACCTTTAGTAATTGTGCCTAAGAAAGGTAGGAAATGGAGAGAGTGCATGGATTATAGAAATTTGAATAGTGCAACTAAAGGGATCATTTTCCCTTGCCTTTCATTCACCAAGTCCTATATTCATTAGCCGAAAAGAAATACTTATCATTCTTGGATGCGTATAGTGGATATAATAAAATAAGGATTGCTCCTAAAGATCAATAAAAGACCACTTTTAACTTTCATTGGGTAAATTTTGCATACTTTTTTTTAACCTTTGTCTTATGTAATTCTCTAACCACATTTCAACAAGAAGTCATTAGTATTGTTTCATATATTTCTCATGGTTGTATGGAGATTTATATGGATGATTTTACCACTTATGGAGTAACATATGAAGAGGACTTAGATAGTTTAGATAAGGTCCTCACAAGGTGTGAATAGAAAAATCTCTCTTTAAATGGTGAGAAATGTTTCATGATGATGCAAGAAGGTGTTGTCCTAGGTCATTATATTTCTTAGGCTGGTATACAAGTTGACCCTGGTAAGATAGAATTTATTCTTACTTTTCCTACTCCTGCCAAGAAGAAGGATGTTAGGATCTTCTTAGGACATGTTGGTTACCACATAAGATTTATTAAGGATTTTAGTAAAATAGCCAACCTATTGTATACCTTCCTTACAAAAGAATTTGAATTCAATTGGACAATAGTCTATGAAGAATCATTCCTGCAACTCAAAGCTCTTCTCACCCAAGCACCTATTCTTCAAGGCCCCAATTGGTCCCTTCTATTTTGCATACATACAGATGCTTCTGATTATGTTATTGGAGTATTTTTGGGACAAATAATCCTCCATAGAGAATTTTATTTACTTCTTTAGCAAGAACCTACAAGGCCTTGAGCTAAACTACACGTTCACTAAGAAAGAACTACTAGTTGTTGTATATTCCCTCAACAAGTTATTCCACTATGTTACAAGATATTATATCTTTCTCCCTATTGAACATGAAACAATAAAGTACATAATGAATAAGCTCTTAATCTCAAGGACATTAGCATGATAGATTCTATTATTGCAAAATTTTGACATAAGAATTATTGATAAGACAAGGAAAGATAATGTGGTAGTTGAATTTTTGTCTAGGATATATAATCCTACTACTCCAGAATCTAGTGATTAATGGTGATTTTCCAGATGAGAATTTGTTTTCCATATCTGCTAAATCACCTTGGTGTGTAGATATTGAAAATTATTTGGTTGCTAACAAGATACCACATTATTTCTCACAAAAGGAGAAGAGGCCATTGCTAGAAAAGAGCTTTAATTTTACCTAGATAGAAAAGTTCTTGTGTTGCACAGGTCTTAACCAAGTCATGAGAAGTTGTATATGTGAGGATGAGACCTATGAAATTCTTCATGTCTATCATGATGAACCTTTTGGTAGACACTTTTCTACAAAAAAGATAGTTGTGAAGGTTTTGACAATAGGCTATTATTGGCCTACACTACACAGCTCGCTATACACATAAATGTGATGTTTGATGAGATTCCATTGCACCCCCAAGTAGTAGTAACCCCTTTTGACAAATGGGGAATGGACTTTGTTGGACCTATTGATCCCCCATCCAATGGGAAGTCATACATCTTGGTATACACTGATTATGTAACCAAGTGGGTAGAGGTTAGAGCTATGACGCATGCAAGAGACAATAAGGTGAAAATATTCTTATATGAGGAGATTTTCACTATATATGGAGTTCCTAGAGAACTAGTGATAGACCAAGGATCTTAGTTTAATTCTACACTGATTACAACATTGATGAATGAGTATAATATATGCCACTAGAAGTCCAATCTATATCACCCTCAGGCTAATGGGAAGGTAGAGGTCACCAATTAGGAAATTGAGTCTATTTTAACCAAGACAGTGTAGCTTCATAAGAAATACTATAGCAACTAACTTCCTAAAGTAGTATGGGCATACAAAAAAACCATGAAGCCTACAATAGGGTTCATGTCCTTTGAACTACTATATGGAAAAACAACAATGTTTCCCATTGAATTTGAACACAAGACTCTTAGATAAACATTAGAGTTGAATATAGACCTTCATGTAGCACAACAAGAGCATCTCCTATAGCTCAATGCACTAGATGAAATGAGGAAAGCATCCCTATAAAAAACTTAATTGGTTTAGCAACAAAGGAAGAAATGAAATTACAGTCACATTAAGACCAATAAATTTGCAGTTGGTGACTGGGTGTTGTTATATGATTCTCAATTTTAGGAGAATCAAGGAAAACTAAATACATGATGGTTGGGCCCTTATTAAATTGAGAATGTATTTGATAATGGATTTATTTAGCTAACCAATATTGATCCTGTAAGGTTTAAATTGTTGGTAAATGGTCATAGGCTTCGCCTATACCATTAACCTACTTACGAAGTTGTCTTCCTACAATAATTTTAAACACAAGATCGAGCCAAACACCTTGCAGTAGAAGGAAATAGCCTTCTTCCTACAACATCTCTTTAAAAATTCAACATGCAGCATAATAAACACGTCCTTTTCCCTAGGAAGTCATTTTATTCACAATACTTTTCCATCTCACACCATATCACCAAGCTTTCATTTTATCCATATTTACACTTTACCCCTTCCAAATTCCACTTCCTTATTGAGTGATTACATCAAAAAAATCAGTAGCATAACTGGACACACCAGTCCCCTAATTCAACCATCAATTTTTAGGTATGCAACATTATTTATTTTCACATTTAATTTTTTCATTTAAAAACATGATGTATAGTACTATACATATAAATATTTCATTAATTATTATGATACCATGAAATATTTCTGCATGTGTGAACACATGCAACCTTTTTAGTAGGGAGAAGGGGTGTTAATTTACTTTTGTGCATACAACATCAAACTACTAGTTAAGTACACTCATTTTAATTGGCTTGCATTCATGAAAAATACAAGCCCCTTTCCAAATTCAGTTGTAATTTGTCACCCATCATTTTTTATCAACTTAAATGTTTGATGTGACTAACGGTACTCATATTTGTGTGAGCCTTCTTGTTTCCATTAATGTTATTAATTATCCTCTCTTAAAATTTTAAACCTAGCTTTATGATCATTTATTGACATCATTCTAAGTGAGCAAGGTTTTTGAGGAATTTTGAACTCACAAAGGAAGCAAGTCAAGGTAGTCAAATTCAAATAAGTTTTTGAGGAAGTTGGAAGTGGTAATACAAAAGAATTTGAGGTTTGAAATTTGGGTATTTTGAAGATTACCATGGAAGGGCAGCTAGTTTTTCATGAGCTCATTTCCCATGGTGCTCTATTACACAATCAGGATGTAGTGCAGAGGTTTAACAATGTTGGGTGGTTAAGCTATTTTCTAAGGGTGAATGACTTTAATGATGATGTTGCATTGGAGTTAATGAGCCCTTTTGATGAAGGGGAAGCTATAGTTTGGGGTTCAAAGGTTATGGCCACAGAAGAAATAATTATACAGGTTACAAGATTACTAGCTATAGGAGATCATTATCCTCATAATCATGATGCAAGGTCAGCAAGAGCATAATTTACACATCTAGGAGATGATCTGGTAGATGTGGGAAAATAAGATTATAATCGAATATATTTGGTTTAACCATACCATCTGATATCTATGCATATCATCAGGTACTTAACTTGTAAAGGTCATTTCTCTTACCTACATGCACATCATTTCAAGTTGTTGATTCATGTTAGGCATGAAAAAGTGATGAATGTTCCAAATGTCTTGTATAATATTTTATCAATTAGTGTTGGGGAAACCAAAATGGGTAAAAAAATTTTTTGTTATGCACCATGGTTTAATCAATATGTTAATCGAGAGGTCTCTAAGAGATGTATCATCTCTAACTTGGAAATAATTTTTTTCAGGAAAAGACATTACAACCAAATGTGGAACCTTGTGTGATCCCTAAATTTGAAAGAATTGAGGTCCCGACAAAAACTCCTTCACCTAGCTCCATGCAGCTAAAAGATTGTGAAAATCCAAACTAGAGTCATCTAGTAAGGACCCAAAAAGGGAAGAACCCCCTTTTGTTGCATCCACCCCTATGAAAACTAGGGAAAGCCACAATAAGGAAAATGGGAAAAGGAAATTTTTTGATAACATCCAAGAAGTAAGGGTCAAGAAAACCCCTAAGTCGACTAGCCATGATTTAAGAAGAGAGACTCCTCTTGCAATGAAAGTTATAAAGACGAAAACCCCAATTAGTAGAAGTTCTTGGTTGAAAAGGAAAGACACATAAGTTTCTCGTGATGAGTTAGAAGTTACTCTTGAACAAACTTCCACTGAACTTCTATTGTGCACATTTTAGGAGAAAAAAACCTAGTAAAGGAAGACATAAGTGGAAATTGTTTTCAAGATGTTGAGCCAAAACCACCTGCTAAAATGACCTTAGAGGAAATTTATATTGTAGAATAGAAGGAAGAAGTGTGGAGGTTACAAGAAGAAAACCATTATGTGGCTAAAAAGGAATCAAAAGGGTTAGATTATTTGGCTGAAGCAACTGGTAAACTAGCCCCAAAACCTCAACCAATTGTCTTGTAGCAACATAAAATGATGTCGTATAAAAGAACTAGGGAGGTGGCATATTTTGAGAAATTTTGGAAAGAAAAAATGAAGTCAAGTAATATAAAACTTGGTCTTGTGACATTTCAATTCATTTCTTTTAATTTATATTATTTCAACAAAGTTTGTGGGAAGACAAGAAAAAGAAATGCAGAAGGAAATTGATATACAAAAATAGGAGATGTGTTAGAAGTATTAAAAGAATTAAAATAAATTCAAGAAATAATCCAAGAAAGTGAAGTGAAAGAAGGAGTTTACCATAAGCCAAATATGAGATAAAGTTGCAAGATAAATCACCAAAACATGAGAATACTCCAAGAATCCCAACAAAGAGCCAAGAGATTTTTGTAAGGGGAAAAGCAAAGAAAAACCCCTTTGTGTATTATGAATGAGGCATGAAAATCCTAGAGAGAGAATATGAGCAAGAACCTCAATACAATAATGATAGAACTAATATGACAAGAGGAGATAAAATTGTGTGTAGGAAATGTGAGAAAATTGCGTCAAGTGTGTGGAGGAGCGTCTCTTAAGTAGAGATGAGTGAAGGATTTTTCATGTAACTCCCATGTGTATGAGTGCCACATCCATACTAAGTGTGTTCCAAGTGTGAACATTCTCATAAGGAGGAGAAAACTAATTTCCTTATTAAAGGAATTACAAAATATGAGTTGTCCTCCCACTTGGACTAGAGGACAAAATTACATGTAGAGATTCCTATATGAATATCCTAAAATAAATAAAAGGAGGATACCTTGGTTTATCCTCAAATTAAATAAAACAACCAAGGAAAGATTTTAAATTCTAACAAGATGCAACATCTACAAACTAAGTTGGTTTCAGTGGTAAGTTTGACTTCTCATATTATTGAATGTAGACCACCTCCTAGGTTCTATGCACTTTGTTTACAAGAGAAACATTTTCTATTTAAACTGATGGGGACTTTAAGGGATATTAATGATAATATCCAAACCCCTAGATAATTTTATGGTCTTTATCAATCTGCACCTGAATGGCTGCAGAATTTACTTTGTGAATTATACCTACATAATTTTGTTGTGCCTTTAGACACTGAGTGGAATCCTTTACTTTACATTGGTGATATACATCTGAAATCCCTCATTTCTTGGGCCAATAATGAAATTAATTATGGTAAACAATTGGAAACCTATAGAGAAAGGGAGGAGGATGATCCATTTCCATTAAGACTAGAAAATAGTACACTGGATAAACTATATCTTGATTGGCTCCCTGTCACTTATGGTTTCAAAAATCTAGAACCCAAGGTAAAGATTTTTTATATCAAAGAATAGGTCTACATGGAGTTGCATAGGATGCCTTATCATATCAGCCAAAGAGCTCTATTAGGGATCACTTCTAGGTGGGAAAGGCTTCCTATAGTTTTAAAGAAGGCAGATAGTCCATTAAATTTTAAACCAGCCATGTGCAGAGCTCCAAGGTATATCCAATTAGGTTGGGAACCCAAACCAGAATTATGGTTCCCATTGACATTACAACCACCACACTTAATGTGATCTCTCTATAGTTGCAATGCTATAGATTTAAATGAAGGGATAAATAATAGAAGATTTGACTAGTGGGAATGTACAAGGGGGTTCTACTAAAATGTGGGGAGAACTCGGAGGAGTGAACATAATGGTATTGGAGATTTCAAGATGACAAAAAAGCTTTACAGTGCTAGAGGACCAACACAAGGCTAAGTAGGGGGGAAATGATGAGCATAAAAGTTTTCTCATATCTTATATAGTGATGTGTCTTAGTCCTTAATTTGTACCCCTATTATGTCTTTGTTTTCATGGTTTTATTCTTTAAATTTGACTTGGTAGGGAAGGCTATTCTATAGTCTTATAAGCATTAAATTTCATGACTTAGACCTTATAAACTTTTTATGTAATATGCCTATAATATAGTACTTTCTAATTATGTTTTAATGTATAATTTGGTATGTGATAAATGAATATATCTTGCATATCTCATGGATTTTGTTTTCTTTGTTCTTGTAACCATTTATGATGTAGGAAAGGAGTGGTTAAGGTAGTTACAAGTCCAAACATGCAGAAAAGTGGTTAAGTAGTTGCAAGACCTGGTCTTATAGAAGAAGTCATTACTTGGAGCAGTCCGAGAGAGAATGATGGGATGAAATCAGTTTGATCAAGTCATAAGGACAAAATCTTAATAAAAATGAAATCTAGGAAGTTATGGATGCTATATTTATTATGTATGATCCTGAGAAAGTTCTTGTTCATTATTGTAGAAGTAATCATGTTCCTTCTTTCTAGGATGTAATTATGATTCATCACTTTTCTTGAAGAGTGATTACTTAGTTGATAGTGTTGGTGCTCAAATTCAACAAATTGGATTTCCTATGGACTTGCCACTCCAACGATGGTCTCTCTCTCTCTCTCTCTCTCTCTCTCTCAAGTATGGAAAGTTCACTTGAAAGAAATCAAAATGTAATCAATACAACATAAACTGCAAGACTAAAATAATTTTGTTAATTGTAAGAGAGTGCTTTCAAAATATGTGCCTACAATGAATGATGAATAGAATATCACAAACTTTAAACAATGAATCAAATGACTATAATCCAACAATTAATAAGACCAGTGCCTATTTCAACTTCAGAAATAGAGTCAATCCAATTTCAATCCTATGTACAACCTTGGAAATAGTTTTAATAACTTATTTCTATAACAATCTTATCACTTCAAAGGCCTCTATATGAAATACAATCCAAATATAAATATGTAGTTAGTCTTACTGAATTTAACCCTAACTTGAGAGACCATTAAAACATAAAGAAACTTGATAACCAATCTTTCTATCAGATGATCAAATGGAAGATTTAATTCAAAATATATTAACATAAGAACACACATTATATAAAAAACACACATTGAAGAAATCTAAAAAGATTAGATTTATCCAAGGGACTAATTGAATAAGAATTGGACCTTCTTACCACAAGTGACACAAAAAAACACTTATCTTTTATTGATTTTGAAAAAATAGTACATCTGAGTTCATGTCTGTAGTTATTGATCTAATTCTATTTTATGAAAGTTCTTATTTTTCTCTGTATCTCCTCTTTCACATGATCTTGGAATCCTTATAAATATATAATCCAAGGGATGCAAACAAGCTTCAAACCAATGTGTCCCTTCATAACAAAAACCTAATCCTAAATCAACAACTAAAATAGATAATTATAATACAAAGCTTAAAACATTGAGATATGCTCCTAATCCTCATTTTTTAACTATCTTCATCCATTCATCCAGAAAAATGTTTCCGCCAAACTTTGGATAAATATATCCTACACAAAAAACAACTTAATCAAATATATTAATACATTAAAACTTATCTTTCATTAGGGTTTTCTAGAAAATAATATCATTTGTAATATATCTATTAACCCATATATAAAAGATAATCAAATCACAAATCAAGATATTATATTGAATTTCCTTGGATTAAGTGATACTCCTTGTCCAATATATTAATCATGTACCCAAGTGATATTTAAAATATAATTCCTCTCTCTAAGGGAATTTGTATAATATCCTTTGTCCATAAATCCTTCACATTGTCATAATTGTCTTCTAACTGCTGCCTTTCTGGAAAGTGTTACTTCAACCTCCTTAATTTGGGTCCTGGAGTATTCATTTGGTCAATCATGTCCTGGTTCATTTTTCTAGTTGGCTATTTATCATCTCCTTTCTGCTTCTTAGCAGAAGCTTATGTATTCTTTGTAGACTTCCTCTTTCCAGCAGAGCTCAACACATCCATTCTTATCATTTTTCTTGAATAATTACTTAGCTATATGAATTCTCAATCTTTGTGTGTTATGTGAAATAAAACTGGATGGATTTTATTATGATCATAGATGTCTTTAATTAATATGTTCCTTCGTGTGATGCATAACATCCCATTAATGTATCCTCTTTTGTACTCATCGAGTTTCGAAATGTCATATTGTTCATCGATGTATACTATAGTGAAATATGATTGATGGTGGCACCTTAGAATATCTCTTTTTTGTGTTTTCACATTCATCGGCATAGATTACCATGCATACTCCATCGGGCATCATGTTAGGAATAGTCCCAAGAGATAACTAAGAGGGGGGAGTGAATCAATTATCTACAAGATTAAATTCTTTATCCAAATAAGTATAGAAGAACATTAAGTATAAACACAATAAGATAACACTTAACACAACACCACAATTTTGGTTATGGGGAAACCCAAATAGGTAAAAAAACCCAATGGGAATTAGCACCCACTATAAACTGCACTAGAGTATTATGATCCCTATTAGAAGCTCTTACAACCCTGTTAGGAGTTGATCTTTACAATGCATTAAGTACAGTGACCTGGTCAAGGGTCAGGCCCTATTAGGAGTCTTTTACAATTAACCCTATTAGGGGTGAGGACACATTGTCCAAGAGCACACTGCTCAAAGGGGTGAAGGCTGCAACCTTCTGTTTAACAGATACACATTATATATGGATCTTGGTGAACTATGAGTTAGACCTGCTATCTGAATCAGTTCCAATTAATAGCATACAATCTCTTCTTTGACACATAGACCTTCTACTAATGGCTCATAACTTCACACCTTCTGCTCTACTCTTCTCTTTCAACATTCTTCCATACTTAGCAATAAAAAATGGTTGCCTATAAATATATTCCTCTAAATGATATAATCAAGTTAGCCTATTAGAACCATATTGAAATCATATTAGAGAAACAATACAACTCTCCAATAACATCTTAGTTGGCTATACTAAGAACACAACACAAATTAGGACCGTGCAACTCCATATGAGTAGATATGTCACTTCACACTGTCAGCTCCACCAAATTAACTAATACTTTCTTCTCATGCTGAATTATATCATGCACTCTTAACCAAAAGTTCTTAACTCTTCTCCAAACACTAATCCAAGCATGCATATCCAAATGATAGGTGCAACTACTACAACAACAAAACAATGTCAGCTCCATTTGATAAACTCTGGAAATTGTAACTGGCAACTGGAGACTTCATAACTCAACCTATACTACACAATTGACTCTGCATCCATGAACATAGCTTCACTAAAATATCTACAACATAAATATAAAGGAACAAGGTTCCATTACAACCATACTACAAATCACATACAAACTTCTTCATGGGACCTGTCAGGAACACTCACTGATACAAATAATTGTATTAGTGTCTTCACTCAGAATCAACCTCTATGTCTATGATATCATGTTGATAACATATCTAGGAAACATATACTCAAGGCTCTCTCCATTAGGCTTCCACACACACTTCTTACCATATGTTTTCATGGATGACAAACATACAGTCATCACTAGCTTGCTGGCAAATCTCCAACAATCTCCCCCTTTGACATTGATGGCAACATATGGAATGAAAAACACCACCAATCCAAATGTACAATTATTTTCTAATATTATCCATTTCCTCAAAAAAATTCCCCCAAGGATGAATCCTCCATCTCTTACTATTTTGTTTCTTCTTGCTAAATACTCACTCCCCCTTTCTACAATTCTTTTATAATATTCTCCATTTCCTCAACAAAACTTCCCCAAGAATGAATGCTCCATCTACTGTTGAATGCTCTAAATATCAACTATCGTATCCTCTTACTATTTTTTTTTCATGACTATATACTTACTCCCCCTTTGACATCAATGGAAAAGGGCACTAATAAATTAAGCATCGGTACTACTCCTAAAATAGAGTAGTCAACCATTCATCAGTCACTAAGGACTGATGCACTCCTACAAACTCTAATCAGATTCAGGGAAGGGAATTACTCCAGCTTCTACCTGAGATACTCAAATGTATCCTTAGGTAAAGGCTTTGTGAATATGTCTGCTAGTTGATCTTTTGTGCTCACATAGTCCAACTTTACTTCTTTCTCTACTACTTTCTCTCTTAGGAAGTAATAGTTTATCTCAATGTGTTTAGTCTTTGCATGCATCACAGGGTTATTTGACATATTGATAGTGCTAGTGTTATCACAATGAATAACAATATGATAATCAATCTGAATTCCAAAATCTTTTATCATCTACTTGATCCACACAATTGTAGAGAAATTTAATGTTGCTACAACATACTCTACTTCTTCTATGGACTAAGAAACACAATTTTGCTTCTTACTTGTCCAAGTAATAATTTTATCTCTAATAAATACTACTCCTCCTAAGGTACTCATTCTATCATCCACGCAACCTGCCTAATCTGCATCTGTATATACATGAAGTTCTATGCTTTCTATATTAGGATACCATAAACCATAGTATATAGCTCCTCTCAAATATCTAAAGATCCTCTTTACTACCATAAGATGACTTTGTTTAGGATCTGTTGCAAATCTTCCAACAATACCAACTGCATTGGAAATATCAGGTCTAGATTGACTAAGATAGATTAGTTTACCAATCATAGACTTATACAAGGTCATGTCTACTGTTGTTGAATCATCTTCTTTTGAAAGATTTCATGCTATTATCATAAAGGTACTTACTGGTTTGCAATCATCCATCTTGAACTTATTCAATATCTCTTTCACATATTTAGACTGATTAATGAAAATACCTTTGTCTATCTACTGTACATTCAGTCCCAAAAAGTACTGGATAGGTCCAACCATGCTCATTTCAAATTCACTCTACATCTCTTTAGAAAATTCAGCACTAAGCTTGTCATTACCACCAAAGATAATGTCATCAACAAATATAGCAACTAGAAATAGTCCATTAGGTGTCTCTCTTATGAATAAGTTACAATATGTAGCTCCTTTCTTGAATCTAATCTTAGTCAAGTATCTATCAAGTCTTTCATACCATGCTCTAGGGGCTTGCTTAAGTCCATAGAGGGATTTCTTCAATCTATATACCATATCAGGTCTGTCTGATAAAGTAAATCCTTCAGGCTTCTCTATGTAAACTTCTTCCTTCAACTCTCCATTTAGGAATGTTGACTTGACATCCATCTAGTATACCTTAAAGTCTTTGAATGTAGCATAGGCTAGAAAAAAAATTATGGCTTCTAATCTTCTTACAGGGGCAAAATTATCTGAATAATCATTTCCTTCTCTTTGCACATATCCTTAACATACTAGTATTTCTTTGTTTCTTACCACTGTTCCATCTTCATTCATCTTATTTCTAAATATCCACTTGGTTCCAATCATATTCTTATCACTAGGCCTAGGGACCAATTCCTGTGTATCATTCTTAAATATTTGATCTAGCTCTTCTTTCATTTTTTCATGCCAATCTGAATCATTACATGCATCTTCAACACTTAAGGGTTCAATTTGTGAAAGTAAACATACCTCTTCATTTGTTGTTGAAATTTTTGCTTTTGATCTTGTCATGACTTTACTATTCTAATCTCCAATGATGTCTTCCTTTGAATGATATCCAAATGTGAATTTTGGAACATTAGGTGTGACTCTCTCATCTAAATTTTGTGATTCTTCTTCACTAGTTTTAGGGTCATTGAATAATACATCAATGTTGTCAAACATTTTATCAACAATTGTTTCTCTAGTGGTAGGTCTAGGTTCTTCTTCAATCATAGGTGCATAATCATGATATCTTTCTTGAATCATAAACTTCTCATCAATCTTAACATGAGCACTTTCAATGATCTTCTTCAATCTTAAGTTAAAATATCTATAAGCTTTTCTTTTAGTAGAGTAACCAAGAAAAATACCTTCATCACTTCTTGCATCAAATTTGCCTATAGCTTCATCTCTCTTGATGTAGTGCTTGCTTCCAAATATTTTGAAACTATAGGTACATTCCCAAACCATAGCTCATAAGGTGTCTTATCTGTGCCTGGCCTCAATTGAATTCTATTGATAGTATAAACTGCAGTATTCACCACATCTCTCCAATAGGTGTGTGCGACCTTTCCTTCAATCATGATGGTGTGTGCAGTGTCAAGTATGATCCTATTCCTTCTTTGTGCAATTCCATTCTACTGAGGGGTTCTAGAAGCACTTATTTGTCTCTTTATCCCATGTTCTTCACAATATTCATAGAATCTGTTAGAGGTGAATTCTCCTCCTCTATCTGATCTCAAACATTTAATCTTTAATCCAGACTCATTTTCAATCTTAGCTTTGAATATTTTGAACTTCTCAAATGCTTATGATTTATCTTTTAAGAACACAACCCACATCATTCTAGAATAATCATCAACAAACAAAATAAAGTACCTTTCACCGTAGTATTATCTTGTTTGAGTTGGTCCACATAGGTCTGTATGCACTAGATCCAATTTGTTCTTTGTTGAATTATGCTTATTTCTTAATGAATTCCCCACATGCTTTCCCATCACACATTCCCTGCATATTGTATCAACTGGTTTTGCAATGCTAGGAAGGTCTCTTACTTCCTTTACATTTCTTATCTTTACTATGTTGTCAAAATTGATGTGACATAGTCTTTTGTGCCATAACCAACTATCATCTACTTTAGCAACAAAACAACTTGCTTCAGGATTAAGCTGAAAAACATTACCTTTATTCTTTGAACCTGATGCAATCATTTCTCCTTCCTTGTTATTAATGATGCACTTGTTGTCTTTGAATTCCAACTGATATCCTTTGTCAAGAAACTATCCAACACTTAGTAGGTTATGTTGCAAACCATCAACATAAAGAACATCATTAGTGTTGTTCTTTCCATCCAAGGTGATAGCTCCTCTACCTATGATAGGTTTAGGAGTGTTGTCTCCAAATCTAACCATGCTTCCTTTGTATCTATCTAGATGTACAAATCTATCCTTGTCTCATGTCATGTCATGTGAGCAACCGCTATCAATGATCCAATCTATCCTAATGTCGGCTTGTGAAATCAGTGCTAACTCTTGTGCTTTCTTTTCATCTTCAAGGTCCATTTCATCAAACATTTTCTCCATGTCTTCAAGAGAAATGAATCCAATTTTATCTTCTTCTGAATCTTCATCTGATACTCCATCACCAGTATAGTAATATTCTTTTGTATACTTAGGCTTGTACTTAGTTTTGAACTTCTTGACTCTTATAAGACACTTAGATGCAAAGTGACCAATCTTGTTACATGAAAAGCATTTGAATGGTAACTGACCTTCATATTTCCCTTTTCCTTTCCTTTCTTTCTTAGCAATCAAAGAAATGAAATCATCTAGTTCTTTCTCTTCATCATCATCATCAAAATTACCACAAGTGTTCAAGGGTTTCTTACCATGGACTAAGGCTTTGAAGGTTGTTTCACTTTTAGGCTCTATCTTCAAACTTGATATCTCAAATGCTAAAATATTGTTGATTAAGGTCTCTCTTTTCAAGTCTTTTGAAAATTGCATAGTCTCATCTAGGATGTTTATCTTGCTCTCATATTCTGGTGTCAAAGTAGTCATCAACTTATCAATTATGTCTTCTTCAGAAATCTCTCCATCATTGTTTTTGATTCCTACAATTGCTTCATTAATCCTTTGATTGTAGCCTCTAATGTTCTCTTCAGGTAGCATCTCCAATTTATTGTACTTTTTCTTCCATGTCTTTCTGCACACATTCTTGGCTTGGATGTCTCCTTCAAACATGTCTTCTAGATACTTCCATATCTTGTAGGCTTTATCAACTTTCTTGATCTCTGAAAACTCACTATCAGACAATGTGTTGATAAGGGCTTCTTTGGCAATAGAATTTTGAGTAAACATCTCCTTATGCTTAAGAGTTGCATCTTCCTTTGCAAGATCTTCTAGAGAGGGAATTTGAACTTCTTTGGTAGTTACTTCAAAAATCTTAAAGGCAATGCACTGCAAATGTGTCATCATTTTGTTCTTCCAGTCTAGATAGTTCTCTCCATCAAACTTAGGACTTTCTTTTCTAAAGAATGCCATCTGATCAACCTCAAGTTGTTAAACTTTCTCTTCAAGGCACTTGGCTCTGATACCAATTGTTAGAAATAGTCCCAAGAGATATTTGAGAGGGGAGGTGAATCAGTTATCTACAAGATTCAATTCTTTATCCAATTAAGTATAGAAGAACATTGAGTATAAATACAATAAGATAACACTTAACACAACACCACAATTTTGGTTACGAGGAAACCCAAATAGGTAAAAACCCCGGTGGGAATTAGCACCCACTATAAACTACACTAAAGTATTATGATCCCTGTTAGAAGATCTTACATCCCTGTTAGGAGTTGATCTTTATAATGCATTAAGTACAGTGACCTGGTCAAGGGTCAAACCCTTTTAGGTATCTTTTACAATTAACCCTATTAGGGGTGAGGACACACTATCTGGGAGCACACTGCTCAAAGGGGTGAAGGCTGCAACCTTCTGTTTAATAGATACGTGCACTATATTTGGATCTTGGTGAGCTGTGAATTAGACCTATTGTTTGAATCAATTCCAATGAATAGAATACACTCTCTTCTTTATCACATAGACCTTTTACTAATGGCTCATAACTTCACACCTTCTTCTTTGCTCTTCTCTTTCAACATTCTACCATACTTAGCAATAAAAAATGACTGCCTATAAATATCTTCCTCTAAATGATATAATCAAGTCAGCCTATTAGAACCATCTTGAAATCATATTAGAGAAATAATAAAACTCTCCAATAACATCTTAGTCAGCTATACTAAGCATGCAACACAAATTAGGACCACGCAACTCCATATGAGTAGATGTGTCGCTTCACACTATCGGCTCCACCAAATTAACTGATACTTTCTTCTCATGTTGAATTAAATCATGCACTCTTAACCAAACATTCTTAACTCTTCTCCAAACACTAATCCAAGAATGTGTATCCAAATGATAGGCACAAATACTACAACAACAAAAATAATGTCAGCTCCATCTAATAAACTTTGGAAACTGTAACTGGCAACTGGAGACTTCATAACTCAACTTGTACTACATAATTGAATCTACATCCATGAACATAGCTTCACTGACATATCTACAACATAAATATAAATGTGCAAGGCTCCATTACAACCATACTGCAAATCAGATACAAAACTCTTCCTGGGACCTATCAGGAACACTCACTAATACAAACAATTATATTAGTGTCTTCACTCAAAATCAGCCTCTGCATCTATGATATCATGTTGATAACATATCTAGGAAACATATACTCAAGGCTCTCTCCATGAGGCTTCTACGCACACTGCTTACTATATGTTGTCATCAATGACAAAAATACAGTCAGCACTACCTTGCTGGAAAATCTCCAACACATTAGTCTAGCTGATACCGCTAGTGAAACCTACACCGATGAGTTTGTTGCTATAGCTTTCCCTGATACTATTTCATCATTTATCGACATATCTCACAGCGATGTGCTTATCAACTATTAGTCTGAATTATTTTTCTCTCCATCCTTTGGTGAAATATTTGTTGATGACTATATTGAAGTGACCTTTCTGGATGGCTCCAAACCCTTCCTCAGTGTGAAATATAGCAATATCTCCATCGGCCATCAGTAGCTCCAATCTTGCTTAGCCGCTAACATATGTTATGCCGATGGTCTCGTTGGGGTAGGCTATGCCAATCTCTGTGACTTTTTTTGATGTATCTAACTTCTTTTCTTTCATTGATATCCTTACCTCAGTGAAACTAAATCCAATTTAAAAACTAAAACTATCATCGACCAAGGTCTTGTTGATATTGCAACTTTTACTTAATTTAAACCATTTACTTGTCCTTGATGGTGAATGCCATTTTCAAAACCCAATGTTACCTCAAAGTTGTCCAATGGAGAATTGAATTTTAGGATTATGTAGTGAACACATTTGTGATGGCCCTGTTACAATGACACATAACCAACAGTAACTATTCTCATGATAAAATTGAAAAATATCCCCAAAAATCTATTATGTCTACAGTGGCTCTTTTGGGGGACATATGCTCTTAATTAGCATAGCGAGATTCCAGTTTTCTCTGGGAGAGCATACCATGACATAAAATGAAAGAAAAGGAAAAAAAGAAACATAATACATGTGTATCCTTATGTATCCTACAAAAATAAGAGTCCTCACCTCCTTTTCCAATGATGATGAAAAGACCTAACCATAAGGCATCAAATTTTCCAATCTTTTCCTTGTCTTGATCCTTTGTATTCCATTTGAATACCCAATATTCTTCCTAAAAGTTTCTCTCTTTGGCATTTTTATCATATAGATCTTTGACTTGTTGTTTCTTCTTTAAGTTCCTTTGTTGGGCATGTCTTCTCATTTCATCCAATTCTGCAAGCTAATTTATCCTTTCCTCCATGAAATTGATATCCTCTAACTATTCTTAATTGAAAAATTTATACACCAATAGAAGATTATTCAGTGGTAATCTGGCTTTCTTCCCATAAAATAATTCCTAAGGTGCACATCATGTTGATTTCTTGATTGTAATCTTGTCTGCCCAGAGTGCAAGAGTCAATTTTGAATCCTGTGCTCTTTTGTTATTACTTAACATCCTTTTTATAATCTTCATTATATTTTTTTACTTCACTCTACCTGACCATTTCCTTGTGGATGGTAAGGGGAAGAATAGGATGGCTCAATAACATACTACAAAAATTAGAGAATTCTTCTAACCTAAAACACATGGCATTGTCATAAACAATCTTGCATGGAACACCAAACCTTATCAATATATTCTCAGTTAGGAATTTTATCACTACTTTTCTTTTTTCATGTCTTGTGGGTATAGCTTCAACTCATTTGGTAAAGTAATCAATAGCAACCAAGATCTATTTATGTCCCCCACTTGAAGCATCAGAAATCTCACCAATGAAATCTATACCCCACATCTGAAATGGCTCCTTAATGGACAAAGGTTTAAGAGGTAATGCACCATCATATTTGAGTTTTCCTAAAAAATTTCTAGAAAGCTTCACACTTTTGGACAAACACATAACAATCTTTAAACAAACATGGCCAATAATGTCCAGCATTTAATATTTTATGAGTAGTGGTCTTGTTGAAAAATGACCACCACACACCCCATCATGAAGTACCTTTAATATCAATTTTTCTTGATACATATCTACACAAAACAAAAATATATCATCCTTGTTTTTCCAATATAAATCCCCTTGTATCAAGACATACCTAGATGTTTGTAGCTTTATTGTTCTTTTTTGACTATCAGTGAGGCCTTCTTGACATTTCATATGCTTTAAAAAATATAATATATTAGTATACCAAGGGCACATTTCAATACTTGCCTCAATTTTACTTAAATCAACCTAATTTACTTGTATTGCATCCAAGATTGATTTTTTCATGAGTTTGGCTAGCCCCTAACCTCTAACCAATTTAGTGATTTGAATTTCTATATTAAACTCTTGGACCTAATTCACCTATTTGCATATTTTTCTTGTGACTTCATATTTCTTGAATGTGTCTTTGGTTATTGCATTAGGAACATAAGTTATTTTTCTGCCCCTACCAAATATGGCCTAAAGTATTTTACTGCTTTCACTGGTGCATAGGTATGTTTCTCATTTATATCATAATTCAATTATGTTTCTTAAAGAGTTTTATTAAAAAATGCTATTGGTTTTTCATAGCCTTCATCATTTTTCTGTAACAAAATAGTAGCCATAGTATGATATGAAGAAAATGAAAACAACTGAAATGGTTTTGAGAAATTGGGTGATTTAAGGACAAGAGCTTCTTTGATTGCCCTTTTTATATTTCTAAATTCTTCCATCGCTTTATTTTTCCACACAAGCTTTGCACCTTTCTTGATCATCTTAGCAATAGGCTTAACTATTTCTGAGAATTGGATACAAACCTTCTTACAAATTTTATCTGCCCAAAAAATGATTGAGTGGCCTTGACTATCTTAGGGACTTGAATTTTTTCAATAGTTGATATTTTGTTAGGATCTATTCTTACTCCTTCTTTAGACACAATATGTCCCAAAGGCTTTCCTTTAGTTACTCCAAAATGCCACTTCATGGGATTTAGAGATATCCCATACTCGAGGACTCTTTTAAAAAATTGCTCAAAATGCTTATAATGGTCTTCTACCTATTTAGACTAAGCATTAAGATCATCTTGGTAAAATACCATGATGACATCAATAAAACCCTCTAAAGTTACATACATGGCTCTTTGGAAAGTATCCCCTGCATTAGTGAATCCAAAAGGCATCCTAGCATAAACATGAGTTCCCCACAGTGTGGTAAATTTTGTCTTGTACTATTCCTCCTCTTTGACTTTCACCTAGTTGTGCCCAGAGGAATCATCCATCATGGATAGCAACTCATTTCATGTCACTTTTTGAAATAATGCTTCCATGTTTGGCAATGCATAGTTATCTTTAAGTGAAGACACATTCCAATTCCTAAAGTCTACACAAAGCCTAATGTCTCCATTCTTCTTCCTAATAGGTACCAAATTTGAAACCCATGTGGAATGTCTAATTGTTTTTATTATGCCAACGTCCCTCATTTTGACTAATTCTTCTTTGATCTTAGGAGACAAGGTTAGATTTATTGGCCTTTATCTTTGCCTAAAGGGTTTTGCATCTAGCTTAAGAGGTATCTCATGTTGGAATAAATATTCTCTATATTGTTTGAGGTCATCATATTACCAGGAAAATATGTCTATATTTCCTTAATAATATTATAATATCAGCCCTGACCTTTGGGGTTAACTTTTTTCCAATAAAAACTTCTTTAGGAGTATGTTCATTCCCCAAATTTACCTTCTCTTTTTTTTCTACTCTTATGCCAATAGCTTTGGTCTCCTTCTTTAAATATTTATTGTCAAATATTATTTCTAAAGCCACCAACCCTTTTGGGGTTTTATTAGTTTTAAGTTGTATCACCTCTTTTCCAAATAAAGTCTCATTGACATCCATTGTCTCAACATGAGCATTCAAGTCTATAAACTGATCTTCATATTATTCCTCACATGATAGGAATTTAATAATATCTTTGTCATCCTCAAAAACTTTCTAGTTGTAAATGTTATCAAGTACTGTAGATCTAGTCTTAATCTCTACTTATATAATGTCTTCATAGGGAATATCATTATGCTTCACTACCAAGTTAGCCATAAAATCTGCAAGAATATTTTCTAATCTATCTCCCCAATTTATAGAAAAACCATCAAAGCATTCTATGGAGTCCCAAACCTCATTTCTATATCTTTTCAATTTAAAAATTTTAGTGAAAATTTTATTTCTAACTTGAGATACAATAAGTTCAGAATCACCATAAAGACAAAGAGAATTAATACCATGCTTATTTTCTATTCTAAGGCCAAGCAACAGTTCCTCATACTCTACAACATTATTAGTACAATGAAAAGATAATAGAAAAGATTATTTAAACAATTTCTTACTTGGAGGAATAAAGACAACACCTACTCCATACCACCTTTACAACATGACCCATCAAAATACATTTTCCAAATAATATTCTCATTTTCTCTAGCATGTATTTCAATAAGCTCAGTATTCTTCATGACATCTTTAGAAATACTTACCTTAAAGTTCTCTATATCAATGTGATAGAATCATTTCAGTTAATTGGGATCCACTTCCTCAATAATGTAAGGGGCCCTTGGTTCCTTGCCAATTCTTACATTCCTACCATTCACTAGAATAGAGGTGTAAGATAAATCCATTTGAACATTTCCACCTACCAAGTTAGACCATTGTCTAGATAATAACATTCCATAATTGGGTGGGACCTCTACCACAGTAATATCAATTTTATAATACTTTTCAGGACAAATAGGAAATTTAAATTCAACATCTTTCATTATTCCAACAACAGGAACAGATCTATTATCCATTGCATAATATTTTCCATAAGTAGTATCAAATTTCATTCCTAATTCTTTCATAACATCAGATGGCATAATATTCATTGTTTCTCCTAAATCAATCATATAATTCTTGAACATATTATTGTTAATTAGTAAAGTTAAATAAAACGGGTCTATTTGAGTATGATTTTTATTTACATTAGTTCCTAAGTATATAGTTGGTGGTTCTTCATTATCTTGTTTTCCTTTTACATATTCCTTAGGAACATCAACATCAACTAGTATTTTAAGATTTTCATTCTTGTAATTAGGGAATTTCATAATTTACATTAGGGGGACAAATTTTTTTACTTGAGACATAAAAGAATTGCAATTAGAAATTTTCTTACCAGAATTCTGCTTATCAGGAGGCTTAGTGAGTTTTGGAGGTTGGACTTTCTCTACCTATTTCTTTGGGGCTTCTTCATTTCCTTTCTTTGTTGCTCTTTCTTCATTCTATCTTGTAACTTTTGCAAACATCCCTATAGATTTCCCTGGTCTACATTTACTATTATGTTTCTCAAGTAGTAATCACTATGATCCTCTTCTAATGTTGCTATAGTATATGTCCTATTTTCTTCATCTTTCAATATTTTGATTCTTGGAATTTCCTCATCCTTTGAGAATGCTTGCTGAATATTTTTTGTCTCATTCTCCTATCACTCACATTAGGTATATACTCATCTTTAGATAATTCATCATTGTCTCCTCCCCAATATGGTCCAGATGATGGAGCATTTATTGTGGGTTGCTCATCATCTATTTGATTTTCCTCTTCTAAAATACTTTTTTCTATTATACATTATTCTAGTGCATGAGGCAACTGATAGAATTCACACCATGGTTCATTATCTAAAAAAAGATTTTCTTTCTTTAAGGGATCATGGGTGTCTCTATCCTTCTTAACTAGCTTCCCATCTTTCCATGTCGTGTTATAAGGCATATTATGTAGTCAGTATCTTTCATTTCTAATAAATGGGCATTCATTTCTATTGGATTGAAAATGATCATCTCTTCGCTTATTCACATAGAGACTCTTAACCATATTCATTAATTTATCGATTCTATCTTCTTCCTTATTTTTCTTGGAAGCTTTTGGATTAAATAGTTTAGGATCTCTCTTAGAAAAGCTTCCAGTAGCCCTCCTTTCATTTTCAACAGTTATAGTTATTTTGAATGCTAGATGCAATTTGGGTGGCCTATGAGATCTGATCTCATAGTGAGTCTTGCTATCAAAAGCACTTAGATAAAAATCAATAAAAAATGAATCCACAGGTCTAACATCTCTAGGAATCCTATTTAGAACCTTATTAAATCTTTTATTAAATTCCATCACTAACTCATATTTATTCTTCTTTATACTTGTTAATGCGTGTGAAGCAAAAGAAGTATCATTATGGTCTCCAAATTGTTCAATAAACTAATTAACAAAATATTGCCAACTGGAGATAGATCTATCTGGTAAACCTCTATACCATTCAGCTACATCCTCTATTAAAGACTGAACAAAAAGTTTCATGAAAACATCCTCATTATTTTCTTCTAAATCCTCAATGATATTTTTTAGGTTTATGAAATGTCACTCGGCAGATTCTGATCCATTTCCTAAAAACTTTGGAATGGCATTCCTTAATTCATTTAATACCGGATTTGAAAATCTCACTATACCAGTAAAATCTAATTGTCTCTACCTTTCAATCATCATAGGGGCTCTGACATTTATGTGATTCCTACCTTGATTGTTCACCCCAAGCCTTAAATTTTGATGATTATTATTTCTTTGACCTTGACCTCTTTGATTGTTATTATGTTATCCTCAAGAATTTTTTTGTCTAGGATTTCCAGGATATCAATTTCCATTATTTTGTTTCCTCCAATGCCCATCATTATTTCCCTTCATTTCTCTATTACCTTGTTCAAACAATTGGTTAGCATAGCCATTATTTAAGATCTTCTCATCATTTTTCTTGTGAGGAGGTTTTTATATTGCAGTCCTTCCTTCAAGATTCCTCTCCCTATCCTTCAAGGTTTTTCATTTTGTCTCTCAGTTCCTCTTCTACTCCTAGGTGGTGTAATAATTTTATCGCTGGTTATTCCCAATTCAGCTAAAATCTCATCAGGTTGTTCCCTTATAACCTAGGAAGTCATTTTTTTGGTCAAAGCAAGATTGGAAAATATACAAGTGAAATCATTTATATGTTGATGAGATCCTTTATCATCCTCTTCCTCTTCACCCTCATCTAGTTGTAAATTATGTTTATTTTTAAATATGTATAGAAGGGTTTCTATTATCCTCATCACTAGTGTAATGACTGGATTGTCGATCATCATCTTCATTATGTTGTCTTCTTTCTGCAAAATTCTTAAATCCTGTGAATGTCATATCTAAATTAGGTTTATTACTTCTCTTTGGATGTGTATTCAAATCCAATTCAGTATAATTGTCTGACGCTTTGTGTAAATATCTTTTTCCCCACATGCATCTGGAAGACACAATTCTAAGGTTATCTCTTATTCTTTTGACAAAACACTGCATATATCACAATAGAGTAAAACAATATTTACTAGTTGTAATGAATATTTCTTCTAAGAAGAGTCATTAACTAAAACAATATAGAGTCACCACCTCTTCTCGAGGAAGATCTTATTGTTATTTTCCTAGGTTCTTCTTTCTAGTAGAGTTTGTTCCTTATATCCATCGATTTTGAATAGTTTTTCTTATGAATAATCCCCAGTAGAGTCATCAATCTTTTGGTGCTCAAATCAAAATATAGGATTTCCTATGGACTTTCTACTCCAATAATAGGAAACCCAAAGTAATTTGGCCAACTAAAAAGTCCAACCAAAATGAAGGTTTGAACTTCGATAATTTTGGCTATGTAAGACCAAGGTTGGTAGGCCTTTACCTTAACTTATCCTCCAAGCTTAAGGATTTTTATAGAAGATCTAAATAGACTTAAAACCCTCTCTCTCTCAAGTATGGCAAGTGCATTTGAAAGAAATCAAACTATGATCAATACAACATAAACTACAAGACTAAAATGATTTTGTTAATTGTAAGAATGCTTTAAAAATATGTGTCTAAAATGAATGATGAATAGAATATCACAAACTTTAAACAATGAATCAAATGACTACAATCCAATAATTAATAAGATTAGTGCCTATTTCAACTTGGTAAATAGAGTCAATCCAATTTCAATCCTATGTACAACCTCGGAGACAGTTTTAAAACTTATTTCTATAACAAGACTATCACTTCAAAGGCTTCTATATGAAATACAATCCAAATATAAATCTGCAGTTAGTCTTACTGAATTTAACCCTAACTTGAGAGACCAGTAAAATAGAAATAAACTTAATAACCAATCTTTCTATCTGATGATCAAATGGAATATTTAATTTAAATTATATTAACATAAGAACACACATTGAAGAAATCTAAAAAGATTAGATTTATCTAAGGGACTAATTGACTAAGAATTGGACCTTCTTACCATAAGTGAGACAAAAAAACACTTATCTTTTATTGATTTTGAAAAAATTGTACATCTGAGTTCATGTCTGGAGTTGTTGATCTAATTCTATTCTATGAAAGTTCTTCTTTTTCTCTGTATCTCATCTTTCACATGGTCCTGGAATCCTTATAAATATATAATCCAAGGGATGTAAGCAAGCTTTAGACCAATGTGTACCTTTATAATAGAAACCTAATCCTAAATCAACAACTGAAATAGATAATTATAATACAAAGCTTAAAACATTGAGAAATGCTCCTAATCCTTATTTTTGAACTATCTTCATTCATTCATCTAGAAAAATATCTCCACCAAACTTTGGATAAATATATCCTACAAAAAAAATAACTTAATCAAATATCTTAATACATTAAAACTTATCTTTCATTAGGGTTTTCTAGAAAATAATATCATTTGTAACATATTTATTACACCCATATATAAAAGATAATTGAATCACAAATTAAGATATTATATTGAATTTCCTTGGGTTAAGTGATACTCCCTCTCTAACATATTAATCATGTACCCAAGTGATATTTAAAATATAATTCCTTTCTCTAAGGGAATTTATATGATATCCTTTTTCCATATATCCTTCACATTGTCGTAATTGTCTTCTAGCTACTCCCTTTCTAGCAAGTGTTTCTTCAACCTCCTTGATTTGGGTCCTAGAGCATTCATTTGGTCGATCATGTCCTGGTTCAATTTTTGGGTTGGCTCTTTATCATCTCTTTTTTGCTTCTTAATAGAAGCCTTTGTATTCTTTATAGACTTCCTCTTTCCAGCACAACTTGACGCCTCCATTCTTAGCATTTTTTCTCAAATAATTACTTAGCTCTATGAATTCTCAATCTTTATGTGTTATGTGCAATCAAACTATATGGATTGTATCCTGATCATGGATATTTTTAATTAATATGTCCCTTCATGCGATGCATAACATCCCATTAATGTAGCCCCTTCTGTAATCATCAAGTTTTGAAATGTCATATTGTTCATCGTTGTATACTATCAATATATGACCGATGGTGGTGCCTTAGAATAGCTCATTTTTGTTTTTTCCGATTCATTGGAATAGGTTACCCCGCATACTCCATCGGGCATCGGTCTAGCTGATTTCACCCTTCATCACTAGTGAAAACTACACAGATGAGTTTTTCGCTATAGCTTTCCTTGATACTGTTCTATCTTTTATCGACATATCTCACAGGGATGTGTGTATCATCTATTGGTCTGACTTATTTTTCCCTCCACCGCTAGTGAAACCTTTTTTTATGACTATATCAGAATGATCTTTCCTGATGACTCAAGACCCTTTTTTGGTGTGACATATAGTGATATGTCCATTGGCCATCAATCTAGCTCCAATCTTGCTTAGCCATTAACATATGTTATATTGATGATCTCGTCAGGGTTGGCTATTCTGATCTCCATGACTTTTGTTGATGTATCTAACTTATTTTCTTTCGTTGATATCCTTACCTCAGTGAAACTAAATCTGATTTACAAACTGAAACTATCTCAACCAAGTTCTTGCTAATATTGCAACTTTTACTTAATTTAAACCATTTTCTTGTCCTTGATGGTGAATTCCATTTTCAAAACCCAGTGCTACCTCAAATTTTTCCAATGGAGAATTAAATTTTAGGATTCTGGAATGTACACATTTGTGATGGCCCTGTTATAATGACACATAACTAGTAGTAACTATTCTCATGATAAAATTGAAAAATATCCTTGAAAATCTATTGTGTCAACAAATAATTTATTATTTTATTATAAATAAAGATCTAATCCTTTGCACAATAGTAGCCATATAGAGATCAAGTTAGAAATTTCCATAGTTTACTTGAAGTTCAATCCATCTATGCATGTAATGGAATTAATTTTCATGAATAAAATTATGAAGTTTTGAGAATCTATCCTGAGCAACTAAATTTTGGATTCTTGTTGAGGGGACCCACTTAATAAGTACTTCTAGTTAGATTAGTTTTCTTTTCATCATTCTTTATTTTTAAGTCTTTGTTTTGGATTATTCCTATAGCCACTGGAGTCCATTCCTTGTGACTATTCTCGCAACCACAATAGGCAAAGTAGTCCCTACCGAATGAAAACTGAGCTTTGTTTTGCTAAAGTGTGAGAGTTTAAGTAAGTAATTTACTTTGTAGAGCATTCAAGTTAAGTATTTTCTATGATTTCATTTCCTATAGCCATAGAATAGAGTTGTTTTAAGCATTTACTCTCTGCAAATTCATGTTAGAATGGCTTTAGTGGGTACTTAGTGTGCATATTGTGATGTACAATTTTAAGTACACATCCTTGGATCAATATTTAAATGTGTCTTCATGATAAGGAAGTAGCTACTTGGATAGAATATTCAATTCCCAAGGTGAGTCATGGACCTACTATTAGTACCTTTTTGTGGAACCAACTAGGAAGATCAGTTGATGCACTTCTCTTGTGTTTTCAAGTCTTGTTAATGTTACAGCTCATCCAATATATATTTTATCTTCAAATCTAATCATGACCCTCACACAACACTATGTTTGTGATTAGAGGGTAGTGAATAATAAAGAAAGATACATTGTCCTTGATATTAGGCCAAACAACATTGAAGATGTCTTTCACTTACCACAAGGGGTAGACAAATTTTACGTATTCTCCATTCACAAGGGTTTGCAATAGCAATAACACCCAACTCACTTATGAAATTGTAAACAAGGAGTATCTGATGAAATCCCTACCTAAGAACAAGTTGGATAGAATATACATGAGGAGGGGATACTTGAAGGATGATATCTAGCCAGTGTTAACTATGCTAAGGATATTATATGGGCTTCCCTAATCTATCCAACTTGAACACTGGATGATTTTGTCAATTGAAATAATCAAGGGGAGAAGTTCTAGATTTGATTAGACCACCATTTCTAGTGATAACTTATATGAATAGTTGATTTTAGTAAAGCACAATCCATGTTTCTTCATGACTTCCTACCTTGTCTATCTACTTGCAACCAGGGCATAATACCCTCGATTGGTAAAAAGAGGAGCTTTTGGTCAACCCAGTGCATGGCCATTCACTGGATATCTACAACTGGTTAGGAAAGAGAAATTAGATGAAAGTATTTTAGAATAAGATATTGCTAATGATGCTTTTGTCTTTGTGTTCATCTGTTCAATTGAGGGTGATTATGCAAAGAGACTCTTAGAGGAAGCTACTGTTAAAGTTAGAGAAATAGGTTCCTACTATATTCAATTCAAAATTTTCACATATATTAGAGTGGAAGGATGTACTCTTAACCCAAAGAAGCTTCCCAAATACCCCTCAAACCAAATAATTATTTTGGAGATGTCTAGGCAATTTTTTGACACCTATGAACATATTAAACATAAGAAGAAACATTGTTGGGACTTCCCCATTTCCATCAGCCCTCACTCTCTGCAAGACATGAAAGTATTCAAGTCCCTGGCCTTTGAATGGGATGAATGCCCCTTGCAATCATTTAATACGATCAGAACTAGGCTTGATCCCATAGTCTCTCATAGCCACAACATGGGTAGACATTATGTTCATGAGCCTCACATTGAAGATCATTGGATGAACTGTGTAGATGAATATGAGATTAGGATTAGAGATTATTGCAAAATGTCCCTTGAGCTTGCACAAGATTCTCTACATTATTGTGTTTCACCGAAAGTCTGGGAGATGGATACTGAAAATTTCTTAGATCCATTATACAATCAAGATAAGATATTTGTAAGGGCCATTTTTAATGTGGAAGTAGATAAAGAAGAAAATGACAATATTAAATTCAAGACCAGACATGTGATAAAAGCCACTAAGGAGTGGATCAAAATGCCTTTCAAAATGGATCTTGTACCAATGAAGTTTCAACTTGACCCACCTTATAAAGGAGAAAAGGAGAAGGGAGACAAAATAATAATGTCAAAGTTCAAAGGCATTGCTTCTCAAGAGCCAGAAACAATTTACAAACATGATCGACTAGTAGTATATGGCTCAAATCCAAAGGAAAAATTGAATAAAAAAACAAGAATGATGAGGAGTATTACTCCACTTGCTCCTCATCCATCTATTGCAAAAGGAAAAATATCTACCTCAGGTAGGTCCCCATTTGTGAGAGTAACAGGACCCATAACTACCTAGGTAGAAAAGGGGAAGGTATACAAAAGAAACTCTAATTCTCCATTGTTGGAGACTTTGTTAGAAGAAGAGGAGTAAGAATAAGATGAGGTACCTCTATCAAGAAGAATAAAGTCGGGAAAAATGGCTTCTAAGAGAAGATTTCAAGAAGAGAATGTTTCGACTGATGTATGCACAAGAAGAGAAAGTAGATCCATGGGATTCCCTTGGTCCTGATGAATTTTATGTTGCTAATTTTGAAAACCTCCTTGGATTCAAGGATCAAATGGTGGAACAACCTTTACAAACAACAGAGACAAATATTGAAGAATAGGTTTCATTTACTTTCACTCCACCTCTGTCCCAATTCATTGCCCCACTATTAAAAACCCCTTAGACGAACTAGATACTGAGAAAGAGCCAGATGCAAAAATACCTCCATCTATAGGAGAGTCAATAGATGTAGAAGTTACTCATGATCTTCCCAATGTATATATATTGGAATCAGAGGAAGGGGAGTTACCACAAGAAATGCCAGTGGACAAGGAGATGGGAGTTGGCATAACAATAAAACAAAGTGCATCTCAACTTCCAACACCAACTCCTCCACCTTTTGTTCAAATTCCTACTCCTTCACTTTTCAAGCTTTTTGTGCTTAAATCAACATATTGGATTTCCTATGGAATTTCTAATCCAATGTTGCGAAACCCAAGTGATTTGGCCAACTAATAAGTTTCAATCAAATGCAAGGTTGGAACTTCTACAATTTTGGCTCTGCAAGGCCAAGGCTGGTGTGCCTATACCTCAACCTTTATCTTTTGGTTGGAGGCTTTTTAAAGAATATTAGTATATCATATGAAAACTTTGGTGACTGCTCAAGATGGCAAGTGAAACTCTTGATAATTGATCAATTTTTGAATGCCATAACAAATTGGTGTCTGAAAACTACAAAAATTGTTTGAGATATTGTTTAGTAAAAGATTGTTAATATGCAATATTTTTGAATAAAATAAAATGATTGCAAATCATTGTTGGGATTGGAAAGATAAAGTAGTGAGATGGGAGGGGTGAATTAGTACCCTTAAAAACTTGTAACACTTAACACTTTTCAATAGTAGATGTCTTTTAACCGACTGATTCCATTGTTTGTAACATACATTCATATAACTGATTTTGTCTCTATTAAACTATCTATCATAAACCCTTGTGTATGTTCTCTTGATGTCCTTAATGTGGTTACTACTTCATGATTCACTCATTCATAATGAAATCTTTACAATTATATAGCAAACAATCTTGACCTACTTAGGGTTTACATCATCTTATAAAAACCTAAGATCAACGGTATACAAAAATAACCTAGATCTATCATTACATAGGAATAATCACAAAAGTTAATGATTACATCCATATTAAATATGTCTCGATCTTGGTAAACTTTTTATATGATCGGTGTAAACCATTTGCATAGATATATGTGTCATTCCTTATTATTATGTTGTTTCCTGGATAACTTGGTAATCACTGCATTCACTGTTCATTAAATTATGGATGCTCGGTGTGTATGAATACTTGATGATCACTAGCTTGATACTTGGTAAATTCTTGTTATTTAGTTAACTTGAAGTTTTTCCTTGTCATTTCTTGGTGTAAAGACTTTGTCTACTTGATCGGTTGACTTTTTGTCTCCTTATACCATCCTTCACTGACTAAATAACTTTTTGATACTAATGACAATCCATTAATGCTCAAATAGAGATATCAATCATATGTATGACTTATCTATTACAATTTCTCTAAAAATATCTAATTCCTTATTTTAAAATAATAATTAGACTAGTACCTTACTTTACTCATTAGTTCTTTATCAATTCAATTTAAAAGATCCTACGTATAACCTTTGAGAAAAAATTTAAAAACTTATTTTGAAATAAGCCTATCACTTCAAAAGCTTTCAATATAAATTATAATTCAAACTCAAATCTGTAGTTATTTTCACCAAGTTTAACCCTAACTTTGATAGACCAGTAAAACAGAGATAAATTTGATAACCAATCTTTCTAACTGATGATCAAACTAAAGATTAAATTCATGTCATAATATCATACAAAACACATATTGAAGAAATCAAAAAGATTTATCAAAGGAAATAATCAATTAAATTGAATAGATTGAAACAATTCAATGAAAAGCTACAAATATATGATCATTATATTGAGCCAAAACAAGGTTGCCAACTGATGATATCACCAGATCATTATCAGTGTTTTACATCTTCAGAAAGAAAAATACCAATTGATATTGTCTATGTGTATTTTTTTTTTTAGTATATTGATCCCTCAAACATCCCTATGAGATCCCCATTTATAGAAAAGGATTCGGTTACAAAATGGAAAGGTGCAACCTTTCATGTAAACTCATCATTTAACTAATTGAATAATTTAACAAAAAATGAGTGTAACTAATTGAAGAGTTCAACATGAAACATAGAAACGGGGGATAATATCCCAGAAGCTTGGCACATTTCCCAATATTTTATAAATACTCTAAGGAAGCATGTGTATTTGCACTATCAATGATGTTCCACACAATGAACTTGATCTCAAAAAGTTTCTCCAGTCGCTCCAGTGCCTCTTTCAACTCAAAAATATCATTTTGAATGGCACTCAGGGGAACCTCGAGTACTTTCTGAAATTCTATGATCCACTTATCTTTGTCCATTATCTCTCTTTTTCTCTTCAGGAATGGTGGTAGACCTTTCTTGATTAGCTCTCAGAATTCTTCATATTCACCTTTCAAATCTTCGCCAAATTGGTCATGTGCTTCAACTCTATTAGTAATTTTATCAATTAATCTAGGGTTTAGGTCCTCATTCAACATCCTCTCTAGTTTGAGCTTTAATTGATCATGGGAAATAGTGTTATCAAAATTCATCCTATATGATTCCCATAATATACCAAGAACAGAGCAAGGATGATGGCACGTCCTCAAGGTACATGCATGCGATTTTGTCAGCCTCTAGCTTGGTGTCAGGTGTCAACCACAGGTAGGAACCTCCTGCCAACACATCCATTTCTCCTCACCCCATCAATTACTCAGTCCATGATTCAGATGTTGCAAAGAAAGGACAAGGGCCAGTCAAGATTAAGTGGGGAGACATCCCCTTTGATGAAGATGATCTGGCTAGAGAGAAGACTTCCCATCACATTCTGCAGTGGGTTCTTAGAAATGGATCATGGAAGGACTATGATCTTGATTTTCAACCCACTTCTGACTTCTTTCACACCTTTCAAGATCATCCTCACTCTACAAAATTTTCTAGGGCACTAATTTTTGAAGGTATCTTGGGCCCTTCCCCGACTTTTCACCCTCAAGGCTTGACCCCCACCATTCCTCATTGCCTTAGACAACATCCCTGTAGGCACCATCCCAAGACTCACAAAAAATTTTCTCCTCAGCCTCCCTTTGATATTTTTGAAGGAACCCCTCTGGGTTCTCTAGTTATCTCTCCAAACCCCTACCACTCTCTTCACCCAAATCCTAATAGTTCTTTTCCCTCTTCTTTTCTCTCATGGCCAAATGCTACACCAATTTCTCAACCTACTTTTTTTTCATCCCCCAATAGTGTCCCCATCCGTCACTCCCCCTGTTGAGCTCCCTTTAATCCAAAGCTTCCAAACCCCAGGAACCTTTCTTTTGCCGATATTCCATCTTAGGGTCCCTCTTCAAGGGTTTTCATGCCTCGAGTTGTCATTGATGTTCATGCAAGGCCTCCACTAGAGCCTCGGGTTGTTTTTCCTTCAGGTATGATCAGCCTACGATAGATTTTCTTTGGTCTTCGGTGCTTATTGGTAAGCTTCACTCTCCCATTCCATTTGAGTCTCTTCTTTCATGGGCTAAAGATTCCTAGATAGGGCTGAAGGATTTATTTCTCTATGAGTTAGATTCTCTTTTCTTTGTGGCAATCTTTAATTCTAAGCATTCTACATCTGAAGTTCATAAGTTTAAAGGTTGGTTCTGTCATGGTATTGGCATTTTTACTCTGGCTTGGATTCCTCATTTTGAAAGTATCTTTGTCCCTATATTGTTTATGCTTTTCTAGATCTCTCTCCTAAGGCTTCCTTTAGAATATAGAGATCCTCACCTAGTTGAGATTATTGCTAACAAATTGGGCATTTTCATCAAACATGATTTCTCCCCCTTCAATCAATCTCACCTCCCAATTAGGGTTTGTCTTCTCCTTAAGAAATCAAAACCCACTCCAACTCGGATCTCTATTTTCTCTATGAATGGTGTCTGGGACCAATCGGTCCTTGTCTAGGAACCTCTACCATATCTTTAAACTAGTCTTCTTTGGGTCATCTTTGCTACCAATGTCTTAACCTTTCAGAGAGGTTGATGAAGATTTTCTCTGACTTATCAACGGATTTCTGTATTTGCCCTTTTTTTTTTCCTTCTCCATCTTAGAGCTCCTTTCAACCCATCTCTGCTAGTGTACCTTCTTTTGTGGCTTCCCCTTCTCCATATCCCAATGACCAAGTTTTCATTGATCTTGTTCTCATTCCCCAACTCTTGGGTAGGCATTTTAAGTTGGCTAAAAATTTCTCCTTTTCTCCTCTATGCTTTCCTAGCCCAAACTTCATTTTCCATGTTTTCTCTTCAAACTCTAAATTGAAATTTAAGCTCTCTAATGGTTTCATCCCTGTTGACATTATTTCTAGGATATTCTCTTTTGGGCCACTCTTGTTGTCCTACCATGTGGCTCCACCACCCGTGGCTGAGTAGCCTTCTTTGCACCCGTTACTAACACCACCCCCTTCTCAGCCCACACCTCTAGTTCTTGATGACAATATTATCCACAACCTTATTTTTCACAATCAACCATTTCTCCCTGTGCCTAGGTCCATGTATCCCCCTCCTCCTTCTGATCATGAAATACAACTATTGTGTAATGATATCTTGATTTTGGTGGCCTCACAACTTATTGATGAAATCATTATCGAAGAAGGTGTAGAGCTCCACACATCTCCTTCTCTCGTAGTTCCTCCCTCTTATAAAGATGCCTCTTATTCCTTGATCAAAGGCTTTGACTTCTCCCAAACCTTATCAATTGCTTAAACTCCCAGCTCTCAGCCTTTGCCATCAGACCTTGGAATAAAAACCCCTAAAAGAAGAGGTAGGAAACCTCTATCAGCCAAGATCAAAGATGAAATTTCTATTGGGCTTCTGTCCATGATACTTGATAAGTTCTCCCCTATCATTAGAACTAGGAGTGCATGTTGCTCCCCCATTCTGCCATGAAGATTCTATCATGGAATGTTAGGGTCTTAAATGCCCCTGAGAAGAGAAATACACTCAAAAAATTTGTTGACTCCTCCCATGCTAATATTTTCCTTTTACAAGAAACCAAGTTGTCTCAAGCCTCTTCTAATAAATCCATAGCTGAATGGTCTCATTGACATTCCTCTCTTGTTCCTTCCTTTGGTGCTTCTAGTGGTTTTTCTACGTTATGGTGTGCCAAATTGATTCAGAGAAAGATCCTGCTCTCACACCCCAATTGGAAATTTTTTAGCTTCTCCTGGTTTGACTTCATCTTTTTGCTCTTTAATGTTTATGATCCCTCCTCCCTGCAACATAAGTTAGCTCTTTGGGATTCCCTATCTATCCTTATCAATCATTTTGAGGATCAGCCAATCATTTTGGCTAGTGACTTTAATGCTATTTTATCAGAATATGAAAAAATGGGAGGAAATCCATCTGCTCCTCGGGTCATGGATGAGTTTTCCTTTTTTTATTCAAAACAATGCTTTATGTGATGTTACTCCATCTAATGGTCTATTTTCTTGGACTAACCACAGGTCACTCTCCCCCATCTCTAGTAGACTTGATAGATTCATCATTTCTTGTGACCTTAAGCTGCTTAATCTCAACATGTCTTCACAGATCCTTGGGTCATCAATTTCATATCATTTCCCTATTTCTCTCTCCCTAGAGAAGTCTTCTAGCAGTCACATCACACCTAGGTCTTCCTTTAAGTTTGAGAGTATGTGGTTTACACACCCCCATTTCCTATCTCTCCTCCACCAATGGTGGTCATCTGTTCCATTTATCAAAGGGAACAGGATGTTCCAATTTTATAATAAGCTAAAATTTGTAAAAAATAATATCATAATCTGGAAAAAGACGTCTTTAAGAACATTTTCAAGGAAAAAACTAAGGTTTGGGATAAGATGAGCTCGCTCTCAGATCAAATTTTTAAGCTTGGTTTGGACCAAGCCTCTGCTATTAGGCAAAAAGAGCTTCAAAATTATTGGGAAGTCCTTTCCTCTAGAGAGGAAATCTACTGGAGATAGAAGTCCATGAAACTTGGTTGAAAGAGGGTGACAAGAGCACTAAATATTTTCATGCCTCTGCAAAGATCAAGAAAGAAACTACCTCCATCTTCTCTATTAAAAATGTTGTGTCTGGGTCACTTTTATCCTCTCAAAAGCAAATTATTGATGAAGGAGTCTCCTTTATCAAAAACCTCCTAGCTCCCTTCGCTCCCCTAGTTGAAGATCCATCTTCTATGGACACCCTCTTGCAGTCCACTCCTAGCCTTGTCTCCAATTCTAATAATATCTCACTGATAAATCCCTTCACCATGGAAGAGCTTCATAGTGTAGTATTCTCTATGGCCCCTGATAAGGCTCCTGGCCCTGATGGGTTTAACTCTTTTTTATCAAAAATGTTGGGACTTCATCAATTTTGGCCTCCTTCTTGCCTTGGAATAATCCCATAGCAAGAATTTTGTTCTAAAAAACTTTAATTCAACCAACCTCATCCTAATCTTGAAATCGAATTCTCCTTAAACTTTTGCTGACTTTAGGCCCATCTCTCTATGTAATGTAGTTTATAAAATTATTACTAAAGCTATTTATCTGAGGCTTAAATCGTTAATTCCCAAGATTATTTCTATCCAGCAAGGTGGATTTGTTCTAGGAAGGGAGACTTGTGATGGTGCATTAGTTTCCCTAGAGGTTCTGCATTCTATTGACTCTAATCATATTCCTTCCTTTGTAGCTAAACTTGACATGATGAAGGCCTATGATAAGGTCTGGTGGTCCTTCCTCCTAAAGGTTCTTAACAAATTTGGTTTCTCCATTAATTGGTGTAGATGGATTAAAAACTATCTGTTTGGGGCCTCCTTCTCAGTCATTATCAATGGTACTTCCTCAGGTTATTTATGTGCTACTCAGGGGGTCCAGCAGGGTGATCCTATTTCTCCGTTCCTATTTATCATCATGGCTAAAGCTTTTAGTCATACTATTCAATACAAAAACTCCCTCTCTCTATGGAAATGCATTCCTATCTTGTGTATAGACATATTTGTCTCTCACAACTTCTTTACTGATGACACTTCATTATTTGGTAGCTCCACTATTCAGGAGGCCAAGTGTATTAAATCAATCTTGGACCTCTACTCTCCAGGGTCTGGGCAGGTCATTAACCCTCTTAAGTCAAAGCTTTACACATTCTTTACCCCCATTTTCACCCAACAAAGAATTTTTGGTATTCTCGGTTTCCCTTTAGACTCACTACCCTCTACTTACCTTGGTATCCCCTTCTTTCTAGGTAAATTAAAACCCTCTTATTGGGATTTTGTCATTCAAAGATTGAAGGGTAGGATCTCTACTTGGAAGGCCCGATGGTTGTCTCTTTCTGGTAGAATCCTCCTAGTTAAAATAGTCATCTCTGCCATTCCCAACTATTATCTATCACTCCTTCAAGCTCCTAAATCTGTTATCTCTCACATTGATAAGATTATTCAGAACTTTCTCTAGGCAACAAATATGACCAGTGAAAAAAAGATCCCTCTTGTCTCGCTGCAAACTCTCTCCAATGTTAAGGCATTAGGAGGTGTTGACCTTCATAATCTAGCTCTTAGAAACAAATCTTTTGGGGGTAAACTGATTTGGAATATGTATTGTAAGCCATTCTCCCGCTGGTGCCAAATCATGCAGGCCAAGTATCTTGACTCCCCTAACCCAAGTAGAATTTTCTCCATTTCTAACCCCCCATCTGGGTCCTCATCTTGGAATTTCATGATTCAATCTAAGGATGTTGTATCCATATTTTTTTCATGGAAATTCAATAATTGGGATCAGGTATCTTTCTAGGAGGATTCCTGGAATGGCTTTCCTCCTTTGTCCATGTCAGCCATCCTTCAAGATGCTAAGCATATTTTTATCCAAATCTAGGGTAATAAGTTTATAGTATGTACATCATGTAGCTATTATGTCCATAAAGCCTCTTGGAAAGACCCTTCTTCTCTTCCTTTGGCTCTTCATCATGTTAGGGAATTTAACTCAGTCTTATCATAAAGATCATTTTATCTCTCTAAAAACTTAGATGCTTTGGTGCGGTGTCCTACCAAGAATGGTAGGTAATCTATTAAATATGGGTATGCTACTCTTCTTCAGCTAGAATACCAATTTAATTCTCATAGAGCCTTTGTATTTTGCTGGCACAAAGCTATTCTCCCTAAAGCTGGGGGTTTTTCCCAGCTAGCCCTGCAAGATAGAATTCTTTCTAGTGATAGCTTGAGTAAACTTCATATCAGAACACCTTTCAACTGTGTTCTATGTGGGGCTTGTCTAGAATCCGTGAACCACCTTTTCATTCAATGTAACTTTTCTTATCAATGTTGGACTTTTATCATGGAGAAAATGTCCATTTCCTTCCCTCTCCCTACCTCTCTTTGGGAGTTATTTCAATCTTGGATGATTCTATTTCATAACTCCCTTTTTGCATGTTTATGGTGGATCATCCCATCTACTATTTTATGGTACATTTGGTGGGAACGTAACAAAATAATTTTCCATAAGTTGCCCTCTGATCTTCCTTTAGTCCTCTCTTCTATTGAAAAACATGTCTCTAAGCAAGTTAATTCTTTTATTTCATCTCATTTTAACCCTAATGTTATTTTTTCCTCATGGCATAGATGTATTTCCTCATCTTGGAAACTCTTATCCTTTCCTTCCTCGCATATCTTTCCCCATCATAGGAAAGTTCTCATAGATAGATCTTTAGTTAAGTGGCAACCCCCCAAACCACCCTTAATTAAACTTAACTTTGATGGTTCTTCAAGGGGTAACCCTAGAGTTTCAAGCATTGGTATCACCTTCAGGGATCACTTAGGGAGAATTCTAGCTTTAAAAGCTTCTCCTATTCCCATAGGTTCTAACAACTTGGCAGAAGCAGTAGCATTATTTGAAGGCTTAATCTTGTCCAAAAAAATTTCCATCTCATTCCTCCATGTTGAAGGTGATTCCTCGGTCATTATTAATGCTTTCATCAAGAAAAAGATTGATAATTGGCACCTAAAATGCATCCTCGAGAAAATTTGGGATCTAATTGACTCTTTGCACAATTGTTCTTTTTCTCATACTTATAGGGAGGGAAATTCCCTGGTAGACTATTTAGCAAATCTTGGTTGTGATAACCATTCTCTCGACATCTCCTCTTTAGATCTCCCTCTTTCAGCTTTCCCATCCCTTCACTCTATCATTCAAAAGAAATCCCCTGTTTCATCTTCTTAACTTCTCTTATTTTCCCACCTTCCATCTTTCTATTTTTATTATGTTTTTATGTCTTCTCTTACTCATTACTAACAACCATATGCACATGCTCCTCTTGGTGCTTTGGCCTCTCCTAGGTATTGGCATGGGCTTTTTCCTATTTCTATTTTTGGCCTGGTTGTACTTGTGTACCTACAATTGTTAGTAATGTTGGGCATAAAAATATACATAAATTTCTTTTCTCTTGCTTCCTCTTACTTAGCTCTTGCCATGTATACCTTCAGTTTTTTCTTTTCCTACCAAGCATGAGTGTGCATATTCATCAATGCATTATTAATTGTCATTTGGAAAGCACCTATGTATATGTACACTCATCCTTGGATAGTGGTGAGACAATGAGCTGGCATCTCTGTACAGTTTGTCATTCACTTTGAGTTTAATTTTCCTACTAGGTATGAGTGTGCATATTCATCGATGCATTGTTAAAAGTGTTTTATCATTAGAAATGTTCCTATGTATATGTACACTCATCCTTGGTTTGTGTTTAGACAAGGACATTTACAAATGGTTTTTAATATCCCCTCAACAGGTATATCTGGTTATCTTTTCTCACATGGGTTTTGTGAGCTATTCCAAACTCTCAGCATGTTTTGGTCTTGTGTCACCATTTCTCCCTGCATGTTTGTGACTCACTTGTACTATAACATTTTTATTGCCCTTGTCTTCCCTTATCATTCGATCTTTGTGAGCTAGCATCTCTGTACATTTTTTCATTCGCTTTGTGTTAAGCCTCCCTCTTTTCTCTGTCCTTATAAGATCCCCATATTTTATCCATATCTTTTCCCACACGATGGCACATCATTATTTAGCATTGCCTAGTTTAATTCACTTCACCTCTTTTGTAAGCTTTATTTCAAAGGATAGGTTGGTTTTATTTATATCTTCTTCCTTTTTGGTTTCGCCAGTGTTTTCCTACCCTCGTTTGTCTTACTCCTGGCTATTTCTTCTAGTTTTCTCTTTGCCATATAATGTCTACCTGCTCCAGCTCTTTAGTGGGTATCAGTACTCATGTGGATCCATGCTCCTCATGCACCTTGCTACACATGGATTATTACCCAAGGAATTACAGGATATTTCTAGAGATTGAAGTATGGGAAATGCCTTTTACCATCTGCATTAGGGATGAAATTTTGTCTACTATTTTCTTTTGTGATCATCCCCACATTCATCGAGCTATTAAGAGAATCATGGGTCATGAGGTCCTCTTCCCACTTGGTAAACTTATCATTTTCCCTTCACAAATTGTATCAATTTTTCTATCAAATGCATTTGATCTACTCCAATCCCTGTTTCATTTGGAATTACCTGCTTGTTGGTTTGTGAAGCCCGAGCTTCTTCCTAAAAATAAGCTTTCTAGGGACATCCAAAAGTATGATCTCTCAGGTGGTGCAGCCCTTATTGGGGGTCTCTTTCACCTTCATGATGTTCTGAATAATCATGTTGTTTATACATCTCTTGAAAGTATTAAAAGCTCTCTCGAACGCCAATCCTTCAGACTAGTTAAAGCATCTTAACAATAGTTTAGGGGATTCTTATCAAGAGACTATATTAACAAAATTCATCAGGTGGCCTTTGGTCTCTTATATCTCCTTGAACAAGACCACTCTATTGTTGGCCCTTCTTTGGCCCCCATGGTTGAACACCCCCTCCCGGATCTCAATTTGAGTCTCAGCCAAATTGATGTTGGTCTGAGCTTCATGGAAGTATAATGAGTTATGTTTCTATGTGCCTTCTAACAATTTTGTAGGTGTTTTGAGGATTTAGTGATTTGTAGGTACTTTATGGGGTTTCCATATCCATTATTCTCATTTGTTTCCAGCATAGTCAACATCGGCAGAAGATAATTTTTTTGGATCTTCCTTTAGGTCTACATGTTTTGGTTTTTGTATATCTTAAAATTAGATCTTTGGGTTATGTTTTTCCAGCTCAAGGGCATTGGGTCTTAGTTTAGTCATCTATTTTGGTTCATCTATCCTCTCTTTGATTATCTATAGGATGACATCCAATGCTATTTGTATCCTGCCTAAGGGCCCCTATTTTAGTTGGAACTCTAGGTGGGCAATTCTACTTTGTAACAAGCTTCAGCTAGAGGGTTTAATCATGTATATATTCTTCCTCATGATTTTAGCAAGAATCAAAGTTTTTCTTCCTGGTTCTTTTCTCTGAGAGCTTTTGAACCAGTTTATTGTAAATTATTGAAATTATATAAATAAATATATCAAGTGGCTCTGCCACCTTTGTTGAAAAAAATATATATACCAAGATGTCTTACCAAATTCTTCAATCATTTTCTTAATAGAAAAAAAATAAATGTCAATTCTCACAGTTTTCACCTGATTCATTAATCTTACATTTTCTCATTGTAGCTCTTCACATTTCTTTCTCCATTTATTGCTATCTGGTGTTGGCAACATGGGCACTGGCTAACTGCCTTTTTTAAATATGTCTTCATACATGGCTTTGTATTGATTGTTAGATAACTGAGAGGGGGGTGAATCAGTTAAACCAATTATACTACAGTCCCAAACTCTCAAATGTACTTTTCAAATTTCTTCAACAAAATAATCAACTCGGTAAGATATTAAAATTAACTTTTTGTTCATTTACTGATTGCCAATAATTTCCAAAACTGTGTTTACCAATTAATCAAATATGAAATATGTAAAGTGTGATAGCAATCCAATCAAAACAAATAACACATAACACAAATATTTTAACATGGAAACCCTGCTAAGGGGAAAACCACCTGGGACCAATAACCCAAAATATTTCACTCTTCTAAAGTGAGCTCAGTTAGGATCCAACCCTATTAAAGGTTACAAAACACATTGTAAGGTGTGACCTTATTAGAGGATTTATCACTAACATTTGTCCCTCGACCAGCATTCACTATGGGTTCAACAAGAAAAAAATTAACATTCCTTGAATGTCAAATTGAAATATAAAAGACTGTTAAGTCCACTCGGTTAAGAGATTTAGTTGTAACAATGGTTAAACTGATACAGTAGTGATCTGATTCAAATACAACTAATTTTCAAGTATTTAGATCTATGCTAAGCTCAATATAACACTTCTGATCAATAATCAATTTACTCCTTTCTATCCTCCAAATTACTTCACTCGGTGTATAATTCTTTGATGCTTGGTAATACTTGCAATCCAGCTTGGTTCTGTCTGTAACCAGTTTGATCAGTGGTGCATGAAAAATGTCTTCACATGAATTCTCCTACAGTCTCAATTCATCCGACATATTCAACAATGAATCTTATGTCTCTTAAATATATGTGTAAATCATTTTCATCTCATCCATAAGATTTTGCCTCTTAATCTCCATCACTCATTTTGTTGCTTCAATCTTCCTTGATAGTTGTATCAATAACACGTTTCAATCTGTTCCCTTCAATTATCTCTGAATTTTTTCAGTCATTTGATCTTCATAGCAAACTATATCTCTTACCTTGAAATCATAAGCAAATGCCAGCTCATCAATTTTAGTCAGTTGTTATAAACATTTAATTCTCCTTTTACTCGGTTAATACAAAATGCATCAGTGATAACTAACTCAATTATTAATGTCACTCAGTATACACAAGACTGACTTGGTGTATACAAAAATCTTCAATTACCAACCATATTAACTTGTTCAATTTTGATCTCTTCTTCATAATAAAATAATGTAACATGCTCAAGTCAACAACATAATGCCATAGACTCATCAATAAGTTACCCAAAGTATACCTTATCCATATCTGTCATATCCATCTTTTCCTTATGTAAATATCTTATTTCTTCACCATTTCTTCCTTCTACAAATGTTTAGATGTTTGTAACTATCATGATAAGTATAGTTAAAACTAGTTGACATCAATGACAATATATTGACTCATTTAATCATCTTACATATTACTTTAACAGCTTAGTGACCTCCTAAATCTTTGTCAAGATATTTAATCAGTTTTAGGTTAACAATCTCTCCCTTTGGCATTGATGGCAACACAATATGAAATATGTCATATAATACCACATATTTGTTCTACAACTATATGTTGGCATTAAGTATGTTTGTCATTAGTGACAACACTTATTCAGACTCTATGTGCTTACCGAGCTCATCTAGTAGAATAGTGTTTACCAAGCAGACCAAGCTTCGTAGTGCTTACCGAGTTATCATTACCGAGTGATGAGATGAGTAGTGTTTACTAAGTGTCAGCATAGTAAACAGGGAATTCAGTTTCTACCGAGTGACACTATATCTACCGAGTCTCCAGTGTATACCGAGTTTGAAACTACAACCGAGTGGTTAGTATGGACTGAGCCTCCACTCCTACTAAGAGCATGACAATGTCGAGTATTGCAGTGGATTCTGAGTATTAGAAAGTCAGCGAGTTAGTTTGCAGGAACTTTGTAACTACATCAGGGCTGACTCAATAATACTTGTGTTGACTTGTATTTTAGCAGCCAACTTTGTAATTATTTTGGATTGATATATAAGCAATGTTTTGTATCATATCAAAAGTGTAGTAATGTGTGAAAAAGAGAAGAAAGGTAGAGATAGGCGAATTACAAAGGGCTACAGTAGTATAAGGAGCAACAAAGACATATTTATCACAGAAGGTGATCAGTACATCAAAGAATCTCAATCAGCAAGTACAGTTGCAAGTAAGAGATCTATTGTTTCATCCTAACAGGTGAATTAGCTTGAAATCTTTTAACAAGGTAGACTTAACAGTCTTTTGTAAAATCTCTTAACCGAGTGCATACTTCATTGTATGTTTGTAAATCCTCTAACAAGGTGGACCTAGTAGTCCTAATTGCTCCTAATAGGGTAGATCATCAGAAGTGATCATTATAAGCCTTAACCGGCCAACTTTATACTATAGTATTGAAGTTTTGTGGGTATCATCCCCACCCCAGTTTTACTTTCTATTTGGAAGGTTTCTGGGTCACCAAATCTGTATGTTCAAAGTGTTATGAATGTTTTATTCTTTCTGTTACTCATGCATGCACTTAGCTTATTGATCTAAATGTTATTTGGAATATGGTTAAGATCTGAATTTGATATAAAATTTTTGAAGTTACTAATTCACCCCTCCCCTCTCAGTAACTTGGCTAGTATTGAATATTTCCAACAATTGGTATCAGAGCTTTGTGGTTCTCAGGATAAAGTTTGATAGCTTGAGAAAAGATCCAAGACAATGGAGATATTCAGACTTAACAAAGTAATTGAAAATGAAAAGCTAGATCTGGAAATGGCCATAGCTCAACTCAAAAAGCAAAAGAGCATCTTTCCCAATCCCTAAAAAGAAGGAAGGAACTTGCAAATCAGATGAATGACCACCAGTATGTTGAAGAAAAGATTGAAGATTTTTTCCCTTCAAGTAGCTTAGATGAAGCAAACAATGCAATCAAAGAACTCCTAGAAAAGAATGGATCTCTACAAGAAATAAGAAAATTGAAAAGAGAACAAGAAATTCAGTCAAAAAGATTTTGTGAAATCTTGGAACAAAGAAACAAGATGAAAGATGAGATAGAAGGAAAGAACAATGAAATCCAGAATCAAACTCTTCAGCTAGAAAACCTTATTGATCAAGTCTCCAATGCAAATGAAGAAATCTTGACTCTGAGATCAGAAAATAACAGGATAACAAAGGAGCTGAGATCTGAAAAGAAAATCAGTTTAAGATTGGTGAATGACCTAAACACTGAAAGGAAAATCAATGAGAGAATGATGAAATCTCAAGAAGATATGAATCAGCTACATAAGCAAAAAGGAAAATCAGGAATTGGATACAAAGAGGAAGGTGAATCCTCCAATCAAGGTACTCAAAAGAATCAGAAACCCACTTGTAATCACTATGGCAAAATAGGTCATACTTCAAACAAATGTTGGAGCAATGGAAAAGCAAAATTCAATGGAAAATGCTACAATTGCAATCAGCATGGTCATAAAGCAAATGAATGTAAGGAGAAACCAAGATTTGAAGGCAAATGTCACAAATGTAACAAACAAGGTCACAAGGCATCAGAATGCAGATCTAAAACATCCAATCCAGCAGAACAAATTGTGAAAGCAATGTTTGGTTGGGATTACAACACTTGGTGTAGGTGTCATTACTGTGGAGAATATGGACACATTGGCATAAATTGTGTAAGGCATCACTTGAGAAAAAGGGATACTACCATAAGATGTTATACATGCACTGAACTTGGTCATATAGCTAAAAATTGCATGAATACAGGTAGAGTTGAAGATGAAAAGAAAGCTAAAGTAGATAACATCAGGAAGCAGATGAGACAACAATGGATTCCTAAACCTACTGAGCAAACCAGTCCAAGTAATATAGTCACTCATGAAGTGGGTGGCTCTATCAATTCCAACTAAGTCTCTAAGAAAGCACTGGAACTGTATCTTCATAGACATTCCAAAACAGTTCCAGAATTTAAAGGAAGAAAGATCCAAATCTGTATGCAAGATACAATAGGATCACTAAGAAGGTCGGTATCAATTACCATCGAGCAAGGTCAGAAGTAACCAAATTTCATGTGGTTACCGAGTATAGTCAGAGTAGTATGAATTCTTATATTCGCTGAGTTGTGGAATCTTCACCGAGCAATTAATGCATAGTGGATGACAGTCTGTCTAGTTCAATGCCCTAATTCCTACGGAGCATTAATGACAAAATTTTAACAAAAAGCATGAAATTGAGTTCATTCTTCACCGCGAATATCAGCATATTGAGCAGAGAAATTTCCTAGTGAGATCAAGCGATTCGAAGCAAAATTTGCAGCAGAAATTTTTTAAAGAATTTTCTACTGAGCTACCATGGCATCATCCAGCACTAAAGTGAAGAAAGGTTCAGAAATGTTAGTTCAAGGAGAATGGAAAGCGTCGGACTTCAAACTCATGCCCACGATTGCAGAAGCCCTACACCCGAGTGGAGCTCAATCTCAGATCCCTCCCAAGGTACTTCTTGTAAATGACATTCACAGTCATTTTAAGGGTACAATTCAAGAGCTTGGAACCCTAGAGATAGATGTTGTTCATGATGAACTATGTGTTGATGGTGTTCTCAAACCGGAACATAAATATTTGGAAGATAAGGGTTTGACACATATCACCCACTTGCCTCAGAGTTTCCAAGTAAAATGGATTAGATATATCCTAAGCTAAGTGCATGAAGGTAAAATTTGGCTTGAGAAACTAGTGGAAATAACAAAGAAGATGATTCATCAGATCACTGGTCTTCCCATGCTTGCCAAGGCAAAATCTACAAAAACCCTAGGTCAGGTAGAGCTGGAAAAGAAAACCCTAGCCGAATGGGATGGTAGAGGTATGAAGATAAATAGTATTACCGATGTAGAACTAAAATTTGGCACATATGTCATAGCTCACAAGATATACAATTCAAGTTGACAGAATAGTGTTCCATGTGAAGCAGTTGACCTAGCTTACAAAATTGTAAAGAACAACTTGTCATTTGACCTAGCAAATTTGTTGTTGAAGTAGTTCAGCAAGAATATGGAGAGCATCCAAACCTCAAAGAACAATCCATGTAAGTTTGGCTCACTATTGGTTTGTTTATTTTTTTATGCTCAAAAGTTTTTCCCATCAAAAGGCACAGTAAAATGGAGAAAAGATGTGCCTATTCTTTATCAAATAAATGAGTACATTGCAGAAATGGGTGAGAATTTTGTAAACATAATGGATAACTATTTTGAATCTTTTAAAGAAAAGATGAATAACAGATTTCGGATTCCAAAAAAGTTGGTGGAAGATTATAAAGATGATATTTGTTTCATGGTTGATTGTGATAGAGTATACATTTAGGCAGTAAGGCCTAGGATTGTATGGGTGAAACCTCTTCCTTATGAGGTAAACATTGATGAGACAAAGGATATAATTGAAGCCCTAGTAAATCAACCTATTGATCCAAAGGCTACATACTTTGGAACATATGATGAAGCAAAGATCAGAATAGAACTAAGCATAAAGCTTCCACAGGTGGTTAACAAAGGTAGAAAGAGGATGGCCAAGATGCAATCTAGCACACCTCTAATGTTAACCGAGGGCAAAGGAGAGGACATTGAAGAAGAAGAAGAAAAGAATGAGAGTGAAGAAGAACAAGTACCTGTGAAGAAGAAAGGGAAGGTGACAATCACTAAGGCACCTAAACAATCTACTACAGTCTTCACAAGAAAAACAAGGGGCAAGGTAGGTAAAGTCAATGATGATATAGTACTCAAAAGGCCTCCTCCCTCATTAGAAGAAAAGATTAAGGATTTGAGAGAAGGATCTAGAATTTCAAATTTCAAATCTCTCAAATATGAAATTAGATCAGAGGCAGAGCAGCAGGAAATTGAAGATGTTGTTATTGAGAAAATGGGAAAATGGAAGTACTCACCTGATGATATGGCTTCTCAAATTCTAGGTGTTCTATTGGATAAAGTTAAGATGAGATGGTCCAATGCAAGGCAAACTGTCAAGGACATATATGCTCAAACCTTAAGATAGTTGATGCCCAGTTTGAAAAATGTTGAAATCAATAAGGCATTGATAGAAATTGAGTGCAAGATGACACTAAAATTCAACAGTTGTTTGATTTTGATCAAGGATATAGAGTCGATTGTGAAGAGTGAAAATTCTACTTGGAAAAACATCTATCATCTTCACAAACTGAGTGTTGAAACTGTGATAATAAAAGATATTGAAGATGACAGTGATGAAGATAAAGAAGAAGAAGCTGCCACAGAAACAGTTCAGCTAGATAGTATTGAAGTTGAAGAAGTAGCAGAGGAAGAAGCTACCAAGGAAGCTAAGTAGAATGTTGAGGAAGATGATCCAGTTTAGATAGCTACAGAGGTAATTTCCTCACTTCCTCACTCTCTAGTGAAAATTGCTACATCTAGCTCGGAGATAGCTTTAGCAAGTGTGATTGTGACAACACCTATAGATGCATCAAATGTTCAATCATCCCAAGCTCACACATAGCTCAATGTATCAATGATAAAAGTGGCTACCACTTCATCCACCGAGCTTCAGCCTCCTTCTTCCACCGAGTTGTAGTCTCCAGCATCATCTTCAGTACCTTCTACAATTTTGAGTTCCTCAATAGCAAGTACTTTAGTTTTGGACACTTTAGTAAGTACTTCAATTTTTGATACTTCAGTTTTGATTTTATCAAGTATTCCAGTTAGCATTCCATCAGTTGGAAGTTTATCATTTTTCATTGCAAGTTCTACTATGTCTACAATAATTTCTACTACAAAGGCATTAAGTACAATGACAGTTGAACCTAAGGCTCAACCGAGTACAAGATTTTTGAGCAGGAGTAAAGACATAGAAGAAGATATAGATTTGGATGAGTAGATAGAAATTCCATAATTAGATTTTTCAAATCTTTCAGCAGACCAAATGCAAATGGTTGGTGAACTCCTCCAAAAGAAAGCAAAGCAGAAGAAACTAAAAGAGGAAAGAGATAAGGAATATAAGATCATTGAGGATGCCAAGAATATTTTGATAGAAGCAATAGGTGTTGAAGTTGATTCCTCTCAACACATTTTGTTACAGTTGGTAGAGGCAGTCACTAAGTTCAATGAGGACTCTTCTAGTCAAGAAAAATTGCTTGGGAAGGTTGAGAAGAAGTTTGACAATAAAGTGCTTGAGCATATTGCTCAGCAAATAGCTATAAATCAAGCCGAGTTATCTTCAGTTTTGACTAACATTGAATCCTCCTATTCTGAGGTAACATCATTTTTTGTCAAGATATGTAATGTTTCTGAGTTCTCTTAGGAAATTAAGGAAAAATTGAATAAAATTGATGAGGATCTGAAAGTCAGTGCACAGAAGTTGCAACTTGAACCTAGTTCAAGCTCTACACATCATATGAAAGTCAGATTCCTATCTGATAAGCAGTCAGAGTTACTGAAAGAGGATGCAAGGATCAGGTCAACATTAATAGATATTTAGAACATGATCCTTCCCATCATGGATACAATGCAGAAGCATATTGCACACTCAAAAACATTGATCCATGACAATCAATTTTCAATTGCAGATCACATGATTGAACTCTCTGCAGAAGTCCAAGTTGCACTCCATACATGCAAGATTCTGCAAGAGAATTGGGATAGAACTCTGGCACTAATTGGCAAGGTACATTCTAATTTTCTCTCATTTTGGCATCTCCGTGTAAAATATGTGTATATACACCTTTGGCATTATTGTCAAAAAGGGGGAGAGTATGTGGTGAATGGGGGAGATATGAGAATAGATATGAGAACAGATGATATAGGAGATATAAGATACTTGTATATATGTATATTGTATGGGGGAGACATGATATGTATATACAACAGATTGACAAAGACAAATTTTGAAAAATCAAAAATAGATTCAGCATGATCTTTGTATATAAGTTTTGGGCAATAAGTGCTTTTGTCACTAATGCCAAAGGGGGAGATTGTTGGCATTAAGTATGTTTGTCATTAGTGACAACACTTATTCAAATATCTATGTTCTTACCGAGCTCATCTAGTAGAACAGTGTTTACCGAGTAGACCGAGCTTCATAGTGCTTACCGAGTTATCATTACCAAGTGATGAGATGAGCAGTGTTTACCGAGTGCCATCATAGTAAACAGGGAGTTCAGTTTCTACCGAGTGACACTGTATCTACCGAGTCTCCAGTGTATACCAAGTTTGAAACTATGACTGAGTGGTTAGTATGGACTGAGCCTCCACTCCTACCAAGAGCATGATGATGCCAAGTATTGCAGTGGATGTCAAGTATCAGAAAGTCACCGAGTTAGTTTGCAGGAACTTTGTAACTACATCAGGGCCGACTCAGTAATACTTGTGTTGACTTGTATTTTAGTAGCTAACTTTGTAATTATTTTGGATTGATAAATAAGCAATGTTTTGTATCATATCAAAAGTGTAGTAATGTGTGAAAAAGAGAAGAAAGGCAGAGATAGGTGAATTACAAAGGGCTACAGCAATATAAGGAGCAGCAAAGACATATCTATCATAGAAGGTGATCAGTACATCAAAGAATCTCAATCAGCAAGTACAGTTGCAAGTAAGAGATCTATTGTTTCATCCTAACAGGTGAATCAGCTTGAAATCCTTTAACAGGGTAGACTTAATAGTCTTTTGTAAAATCTCTTAACCGAGTGCATACTTTGTTGTATGTTTGTAAATCCTCTAACAAGGTGGACCTAGCAGTCCTAATTGCTCCTAACAAGGCAGATCATCAGAAGTGATCATTGTAAGCCTTAACTGGCCAACTTTATACTGCAGTATTGAAGTTTTGTGGGTATCATCCCCACCCCAGTTTTACTTTATATTTGGAAGGTTTCTGGGTCACCAAATCTGTATGTTCAAAGTGTTATGAATGTTTTATTCTTTTTGTTACTCATGCATGCAGTTAGCTTATTGATCTAAATGTTATTTGGGATATGGTTAAGATCTGAATTTGATATAAAAGTTTTGAAGTTACTGATTCACCCCTCCCCTCTCAATAACTTGGCTAGTCTTGAATATTTCCAACACTATATAAATAAATGGTATAGCTCATTAAGCTCTCCCTAGCTTGATATTTAATATGTTTAATCACTACAATAGCATTTCATGCAGACTCTCCCTATGGATTTGATCTTCTTCAGTTCACTTGTCCACAGATATCTCTCTTCCTGTGTTCTTGAAATCCTTCTCTCCTAAATGTTACTTCATATAAATCTCTCTCCCTTTGACAATAATGCCAAAAGAAAATATTCAAATAGCTCTTCAGTAGCCAAATATTAGTTTTGTTGTTCGGTCTAGATCAAGTACCTTTGTGTATTGATATACACTTCTCTGTTTCAGCTTCTATAAACTTCACATCCTTCACAACCTTAGGAATCCTAAAGTGTGAGCTACATGTATCAATAATATTTAATTTTATGATAAATTACAGGTTGATGCAACCTCCTGATCACCTTAGTGAATGATAGATAGGGGATGGACCCCTAGTCTAGTCCTCAATACTCAAAAGTTTCCTTAGGTAAGGTTTTAGTAAATATATCTGCAAGTTGTTCTTTAGACTTCACAAACTTTGGTTTCACTTGCTTTTCTTGTACTTGTTCCCTCATATAGTGATATTTAATTGATATGTGCTTTGTCTTTGTATGCATCACTAGATTCTTTGAAATATTTATGGCACTTGTGGTATCACAATATATAATCATTGGATCAGTGATCTCCTAATTCATTCCTTTCAACAATTCTGTTATCCATGCAATATTTGAACAATTAGTAGTAGTAGCAACATACTCTGCTTCAGTAGTTGACTGAGAAATATATGTTTGTTTCTTACTTATCCATGTTACAATTCTTTCTCCCAAAAATAATTCTCCACCTGTAGTAATCTTTTGATCATCAATATTTCTAGCCCAATCTGCATCAGTGTAAACTTGTAGTTCAAAATTGCCTTCCTTCTTGTACCATAACCCATGATGCTCTATGTTCTTCAAATATCTCAAAATTCTCTTAACAATAGTCATATGTGATTCCTTAGGATTAGTAGAAAATATTACTACAATCCCAACTACATGTGCTATATCAGGTCTATTGTGTACAACATACATCAATTTTCCAATCATTGATCTATACAGTGTCTAATTTACCTTGGTTGATTCATCTTTTCTCAATTTACATCTGGTAACCATAGGTTTTCCAACTAGTTTTGAATCTTCCATTCCAAATGTCTTCAATACTTCCTTGATGTATTTTGATTGTGTGATGAATATGCCTTCATTTTTCTATAGTATTTGCAATCCAAGAAAGAATTTAATCTCTCCAAACAATGACATTTCAAACTCTTTTCTTATTTCAGCAACAAAATATTTGCAAAGATTATCATGTCCTCCAAATATTATATCATCAACAAAAATTTCAGCAATAAGTATATTATCATCATTTCCATCGTTCAAAAATAAATTTCTATTGTCACTTGCTCTCACAAAACCAATACTAATAAGATAAGCATGAAATCATTCATACCATGCTCTCGGTGCTTGTTTCAGTCCCAATGCTTTGTGTAATATGTAAACCATGTTCTTCTTATTCTGATCAATAAAACCTTTAGGTTGTTCTATGTAGACTTCTTCCTCAAGAATTCCATTCAAAAATGTAGATTTCACATCCATTTGATAAACTTTAAATACTTTATAAGAAGCATATGCAAGTAATATTCTGACTCCTTCAAGTCTTACTACTAGTGAAAAAGTTTCACCATAGTCAATTCCTTCTTCTTGTGCATATCCCTTACATACAAGTCTTGATTTGTTTCTAGTCACTTCACCATTCTCATTCAAATTGTTTCTAAATATCCACTTTGTTCCAATCACATTTTTGTCACTCGGTCTCAGTACCAATGTCCATGTTTTGTTTTTCTCTATTTGCTCAATTTCTTCATTCATTGCTTTAATCCATTCTCCATTTTCAAGTGCATCTTTAACATTTTTAAGCTCAAATTCAAAAACTAAACATGTGTTCTATCTTAACTTACTTTGTGTCATCATACCAACTTTTTTGTATCCAATAATCTGGTTCTTTGGATGGTGTCTTCTCACAAATTTTTCCAACACTTTCTCTCTTCTTTGTTCATCAGTTAGTGCAGGCTCAATTTCTTCCTCGGTAACATCTTCCTGATTCTCAGTTTGTATTTTCTGACGCTCGGTAGCATTTTCCTATTGCTTGGTAGACTGAGCCTATGGCTCGGGTAGATAGTCTGGATTCTCATGTTTCAAATATAAGTGGGAAATTAATACTGAGAGGGGGGGTTGAATCAGATATTACCTACTTTTATCCTTTTAAATTGATAAAACTTTATGCATGACAAAAACAAAACTTGATCATTGTAAGAAACTAAACATATAAAGAAGCATACATGAAATCACTCATAACACCATGATTTTGGTAACCCAGAAACCCTTGAAAGGTAAAACTGGGGTGGGGATGACACCCACAAATATTCACTACTGCAGTAATAAGTTTTTCCTGTTAAGGCTTAAAAAATGTGATCAATTCATGATCTACCCTATGAAAGGTCTGCTCTGTCAAAAGCTAAAAGACTTATATAGTCTACCTTGTTAAAGGATTTATAAACTTACAATAAAGTAAGCACTCGGTAAAGAGATTTACCCTAATACACTGGTCAAAATGTCTTAGTTACTGATCTTTTGATTTACACTTGTATATAGATTACATATCTCCTCTTTATTGTATATTGTTGATCTCTTCTATCTGATCTTTCTTGATTCTATCTTTTCACTGCTTAGCTCAGTCACTGGACTCTGTATGAATACTTAACTATTTTGAATATATCTCTTTGATCATTCTCTCATACTCATTCAATCTCATTATCTCTTATCTCTCTGATTCACACACTTCTCTTTGTTTAGATCTTGACCTTATATAATAACAAAAACATTTTACCGTTTCAAGATCTATGATTCAGATTTATTTCTATTGCCGCCTAAGCTATACAATTTTTTGATTGGCTCTAGGTATTACATAGGGATCAATAATAATAAAATGGATGTGTAATTACCTCCGTAATTACCTCAATAGACAAAATACAAAACATCATTATCATCAAAAATGGTTTACCTCGATCATTGTGCCATTCCAAACTTGTATGTCATTCTTGGCTAACTCGGCAAAAGCTATTCCTGGCACTCGGCATTAACTATACTCAGCATCGATTAAACTTCTCTATCACTCGGTAATCATCGATACATGTAACTCAGCAATAACTATACTCGGCATATTACAAACATATAGTGACCATGACTTTACTCGGCAGTACTACTACTCAGTAAGTATACAATACATAACTCGGCCTTTACAAAATGACTCAGTCATAGTGATGACCGACCATCATTGCCTAGATATATGACTAAGTGTGAAGCACTAATGGTCAACAAAACTATAGAGATCTACAATCTCCCCCTTTGACATTAGTGGCAAAAACACTTTGTCGTGACATCTGTATTTACAATTACAAAAATATGTTTATACTAGCCTAATACTCCCCCTGAGATATATATACATTCAAAAAATTTGTTACCTATCCCTGTTCAGTTCTTGTCTATACTCGTGTCATGATGATTCCCCCTTGTTTTTGACATGATGAATTTCTTCATCAATAGGTAGCTCACAAAATTTCTCTAGAAAAGGTTTATGGAGCACCATGATCATGTAGAGTGCATTTGTCCAAGCAATTGAAGCAATGTTTAAGACTTTTGTCTGCACTTCTAAATCGGCAGCTAAACTGATAAGACTCTCAGCTGTGGAAAAATGTGGATCACTCTGGATTAATTCTTTAGCCTTTGCTCACTTTCTCTATATAGCCTCTAGATGCGGTGTCAAAATAGTTTGTATAGAGAGTAGGAGAGAATGAATCTTGCCATCATTAGCCATCAGCTCAGCTAACTTACCTTGGGTCTGCATGATTTTTACATAATGTGCAGCACTGGTGTCTACATCCAAGGTTAGGGATTGACTTGTAGCTTTAATCTCTTTCTTGAGAGTATCAAGCAATCATTGATTCTCATCAGTGAATAGTTCAACATTACATATTTTGGCCAATAGAGACTATCCATTCACAACTAATCCCTTGGTCTCCTTTACCAAATTGGACAGCTCAACTGGTTTCACTGCTATCTTGGTAGATATCTTCTCTAGCATTTTGGTCTCAAACCTCCGTTCTGACCATTCAAATAAGTTATCACTTGCATAGCTAACTTCATTATTGACTTTTTGAACAATGTGTAAAAGTTGTTCCAATATGGGAATGGAACTATTTACATTTGATAAGTCATATACTTCATTAAATATATCTTTAATTTCATGAAGAACCTATTTTTGTTGATGCTCTCTTCGGAGTTCTGCTTGCCTGCTTTTCCTTGTCAACAAATCCTTCATTATCTGCAATTGCTCATAAGAAAGGTTATATGTATCCCATTTAGGAATAACAATGACTTCATCAATTGTTACCTCATCTTTCTCCTTCTATACTCTCGGTGGGGTGCTTCCACTCAACATCTGTACAGGAGCTTTGATTGCCTCTTTCTCCTTTGGCTCTTGCTCTTCAATGAATTTTCCTTTGATATTTTCTTCTCCTTTCCCCTTATCCTCGGCATGAGGACTAACAGCTTGTCCATCTAACTAACTTCCTTATTCTTCTTTGTTGTGTTCTTCCATAGGAGGACTTTGAATTTTGTCTTCTATTTTGTCTTCTTCCTCGGCAGATGTAGATTGAGTTAGTGGTACCGACTTGATGGGTTCCTCGGTAAGGCTTGTACTGACTAACTTGTCAATAGTAGCAACTTTAGGTAGAGTAGGATTCTCATCAACAGATTGTGTGCTTGTAATTGTGGGATAATCCATGACTTGTAATAGTACAGTGTTACTACCTAGCAAGGGTGTATCAGTTGCTTTAGTATTCTTTAAATCATCCTTAGTTAAGAACGAATTCTTAATGGGGCTCTCCTCTGGTATGTCAACAATGTGAACCTCAGATGTATCCTGTGTTTTTACTTCCTTAGGAGTACTAGTCTCCATTTTATTTTTCTTGTTTTCAGGTTCAACAACTATCAAAATAGTATTCTTTCCTTCATCCTTGGTGGGCAACAATCCAAACAGTACCTTCCAAATTTTAATGCTTTCTTGTACAACATCTTTAACCTTGTGTTGAAGAATTAGATAGGCTCTAAGTTTAGGATCAAACTTGCCTCTGTATTTCTCAATTATATGTTTGATGTTGGTCGGGGTGAGAGTGGATTCAACTTGTGCTAATGTACTCTCCCTTACTTCCTTCTCTATTTGTAGAGCATACTCCCATTTTTGTGCAACCTTATTGCATAATTCCTTAGGAATTATGTTTTCAATCTGAATAGGCAACATCTTGAAAATGCATAACATTTCAAGAATAGCATCCTCAACTTTCTCTTTATCTCCAATGCTCATTTTTCCAAACTTTAATCTTTTCAACTCATCCACTGCTACAGTGCTAGTAATCTTGAGACATAATTCATCAACAGTGAATTTGATGTGCACCCTATTGTGTAACCTTCCCTTTTATTCCTTCATCACTTTCAGTTTCTTCATCATCATCTTGTGTTAAAACAAGTTTCCTTCTCAGATTCTTCATAGCCTTAGTCGGCACTGACTTGGGTTGAGCAAATTTTTGTTTAGTAGATGCAAGAGGCATCTTAGGAGTCTCGACAATAGTTCTTCTAGTTTGAGGCCTTAGTGATGGTGTCTCTGACACTTTATGTTTCAACACTCTTTTCTTTGGCGGGGACTCGACAATAACTGGTTTCTTCCCTTCTTCTTCTTCTTTTTCACTACCACTGGTTGCACTATGTTCATCTTCTCCCAATCCTTGGGTCAACTCTAGTGGTGCATCCTTCTCAGATTCTTTAACATAATTTTCCAGATTTTTCACTATCTTCTTTCTTTTCCTCTCTATGGTGGCAGCCAATAATCCCAAAGAGATCTTGGATTTGGCTTCTTCAAATGTTCCAAAGTAAGGTGCTTTATTATCAATTTCTTCAGCTAAGAGGGATGTGATTGCAGCAATAGCTTCATCTATGTTGAGTTCATAGGGTAAAGGCATTAACCATGAAACCCTAGGTAGGACTTCCTATGCATAAGTAAAGTCTGTGTCTACCAGAAAACACATATCCTTGATGTATTTCTCAATCAAAGACACAGGGAATCTAGTCCTATTTCTCAACTTCTTCTTAAACTCAATGAAATAATTATCCATTATTCCTTCAAATCATCGCCAATCTAGTTTATAAAATCATTTATTTGAATAGTGATGGGTTTCTTCTTGTCCCATGTAACATCTCTATGTGTAGGAAAACACTTCTTGACATAAAAGAATAGACAGATCAGTAGGGAACCGAACTTACACATAGAATTCTTCACCATCTAGATGGAGTTTAGGTTCTCGACAAGTTGAGTTAGCTAGAGTTTGGCAAGGTCATACGTGTGTCCTTTCTTAATTATCTTCCATGCCTGGTCCACTGCCATACAGGGGACATTGTCCAACCGACTGGTTTGGTAAAACTTATGCGAGATGACTCTAACAGTGAAGTCAATTTCTGGATCAGTTATGGTGGAAATTGTCATTCTGAGTTTGTTCCAAACTACCTGGGTGTTAGCTTGAATATCCTCTTTTCCTGCACATTTCATCATTCTCTTTCCTTCAATTGTAGGGTAACTAGTGACTTTGTGTATCATTTCCTTTGTGATCTTCATCGGTCCGTCTTCCAGCCATAAATGCATGTCGTGTACTCGATCCAAAATGATCTTTATCCATTCCACTTTGAAATTTTGCAAGAAATTTAGGGCATGCACTAACCCTTGATCGACAAAAACCTTATGTTCCGACTTCAACACTCTGTTGACACATAGTTTTGCATATGCTTCCTTGATCTCGTAATCACCGATTTCTCCAATTTGGCACATATAGCAAGACCTAATGTCGTTCATCAATAACACATTCTCTGGAATAGAAGATAGGGCTCCATTCAAATCTCCTTTAATAGCACTTTCTGATATTGCCTTGAATAACTTCATTTTGCAAACTTCATTCCTTACAAGTTGCACATTGAAAACTTCCATCCCTTGTTTCTTGACTAGTGCAGATGAAGATGATGCCATTTTAAATTATAATTTTCAAAAAGAAAATATTTTCTCGGTAAAGTACCTTTTTCATCAATAACCTTGTAAATGAATTTTGTCGATGGCACGCTGAGAAAATTTGGAATCGCTTTGCTTAATCTGGTTTCACAAACTCTGAATCGCTCTTTGAAATCTCAAATAGCCTGGTGAAATGAAATTAATGGCAACTTTCCACTTTATAGAATATGAAAAATAGAATTAGGGCCTTATAAATGCTTCATACAGGTTTTGGTGGTTAACAGTTGTCTCAGCAAACTCGAAAGCTCAGTTGATATAACCATTACAATATAGCTTGGCATACATAGCATTTCAGCCATAGCAAGTGCTTGGCATACATTAATAGCTCAATCAAGATGCTGATGCTCGGCATCAAAAATGAAATTCTCTATTTTTCTCAGATATGTCCTAATGCATCTTTATCTATGTTGATGTGGACTTTTGCTCACTTCTATGTTAGGAACTGATGAAAGATAAGACTTTTCAAGACTCAGTTCTGAACATACCTTCCAAGCTTAATTAGAAGAGGTGTGATCATCTGATCCATTGGATTGGGTGATCGTAGATGTGCTAGCTTCGCTTGAGTTTTCTTCTTCTTTATTCCTCCATGTCTTTTCCATCTGATCCTTCAGTTTCTCACAGATACCTTCATTCTGATTATCATTGCTTGGCACAGGTGATCTACAATCTTTCTTTAAGTGACCGACCTTATTACATTTGTAATAGACCATGCTTCCATTCATCCAGCTTTTAGATTTGCCTCTAAAATGAGTCTTCATGCAATTTTCTCTAATGTGTCCATATTTACCACAATAATGGCAATTATACCAAGTGTTGTAATCCTAATTGTAACAGTTGTGCTTTGTGACTAGCTTGGTTTGTTCATTTGATGACCACCTTGGTTTAGATCTACATTCAAATGCTTTGTGCCCATATTTCTGACAATTGAAACAACTTCCTTGAAACTTAGGTGAGGTGGATGAATTGCTAGCCTTAGATCTACATTCATGTGCTTGATGTCCATGCTTCTTGCAGTTAAATCAATGTCCATTAAACTTAGGTTTAGAATTAGACTTACCATGTTTTCTTCTGCATATGTTGGTTGTATGTCTTGGCTTTCCACAGTGATGACATGTTGGCTTGGTGTTCTTTGGTTTAGCCATCTTTTGTTCTCCATTCTTTGATGATTCTCCTTCTTCAATAGATAAATGTTCATTCAATCCAAGTCTAGATCTATCACCAGATCTTCTAGGTGATCTTAACAGTTCTTCATAATATTTTGCAGCTTCATTGGGTCTATTCATCCTTTCATTGATTTCCTTTTCAGTTCTCAAATCATGTTTCAACTGATCATTTTCAGACCTTAGTTGATTGATTTCCATATCTTTCCTACCCAATTCCTGATTAACCATCAGTAGTTGATTTACCATGTCTAGTTGGTTATTAGTCAACCTTTGCATGTCACTTGTTCTTTCATCTAGCCTGATTACAATTTGTCTTTTGTCTTCCTCATCCATTACCTTATCATCTTCAACTCTCTTTTTCTATTCCACTAATTCACAAAGTATGATAGATTGAATTTCTTGTTCTCTCCTTAGAGTTCTGATGTCATCATTTAGTATGGTATTTTTCTCTAGTAGTTCTTTTATAGCTTTATCACTCTCGGTAGAGTTACCATTGTCAAATAGTCCAGAGATGTCTTCTTCCTTGTACTATGGCTCATTTTGTTGTATTGCAATCTCTCTTCTCTTGCTCAAGGATTTCTTCAATTCTCCTATGGCTGCTTCCAATTGTTGTAGTGCTAGTTGTACTTCAATCTTTTGATTCTCTATGATCTTCCCCAATTTATAAGATTCCATTTTAAGATCTTTTTCCTCAAGTGGTTAGACTTCCTTAAGAGAAACCTTGCTGCTCTGATACCAATTATTGGAAATATAAGTGGGAAAGTAATACTAAGAGGGGGGGTGAATCAGATATTACCTACTTTTATCCTTTTAAACTAATAAAACTTTATGCATGACATAAACAAAACTTGATAATTGTAAGCAACTAAACATATAAAGCAGCATACATGAAATCACTCATAACACCATGATTTTGGTAACCCAGAAACCCTTGAAAGGTAAAACTGGGGTGGGGATGACACCCACAAATATTCACTACTACAGTAATAATTTTTTCCTATTAAGGCTTACAAAATGTGATCAATTCATTATCTACCCTGTGAAAGGTCTACTCTATCAAAATCTAAAAGACTTATATAGTCTACCTTGTTAAAGGATTTATAAACTTACAATAAAGTAAGCACTCGGTAAAGAGATTTACATAAAGTCTGTAAAGACTACTCAGTTAAGAGATTTACCCTAATACACTAGTCAAAATGTCTCAGTACCTGATCTTTCGATTTGCACTTGTATGCAAATTATAGATCTCCTCTTTACTGTATATTGTTGATCTCTTCTATCTGATCTTTCTTGATTCTATCTTTTCACTGCTTAGCTCGATCACTGGACTCTATCTGAATACTTAACTATTCTGAATATATCTCTCTGATCATTCTCTCATACTCATTTGATCTCAGTATCTCTTATCTCTCTGATTCACACACTTCTCTTTGTTTAGATCTTGACCTTATATAATAACAAAAATGTTTTACCGTTTCAAGATCTACGGTTCAGATTTATTTATATTGCCGCCTAAGCTATACAATTTTTTGATTGGCTCTAGGTATTACATAGGGATCAATGATAATAAAATGGATGCATAATTACCTCCGTAATTACCTCTGTAATTACCTCAATAGACAAAATACAAAACATCATTATCATCAAAAATGGTTTACCTCGATCATTGTGCCATTCTAAACTTGTATGTCATTCGTGGCTAACTTGGCAAAAGCTATTCCTGGCACTCGACATTAACTATACTTGACATCGGTTAAACTTCCCTATCACTCGGTAATCATTGATATATGTAACTCGGTAATAACTATACTCGGCATATTACAAACATATAGTGACCATGACTTTACTTGGCAGTACCACTGCTCGGTAAGTATACAATACATAACTCGGCCTTTACAAAATGACTCGGTCGCAGTGATGACCGACCATCATTGTGTAGATATATGACTAAGTGTGAAGCACTAATGGTCAACAAAACTATAGAGATCTACAGCTCAATATATGTAAATCTACCATAGTCTTATGGTTCCTTCATGCTTTCTTCGTCATTTTTCTAAGCAAACTCATCAACTTTCACATTAGCACTTTCAATCATTTTGTTAGTAACCTTTTTCAAACATTTGTATTGTTTTCTCTTAGTAGAATATCCTATAAATATTCCTTCATCGCCTTTAGAATCAAATTTCCCATTTCTATCATCTTTCAAAATGTAACATCTGCTTCCAAAAGTTCTGAAATAACTTACATTAGGTGTGTAGCCAAACCATAACTCATAAGGTGTCTTATTTGTATCTTTCTTCAGTTGAACTCAGTTGAATGTGTATACAATAGTGCTAACAGCTTCTCTCCAGTACATTTATGCAACATCCTTTTTAATCATCAATGCTATGGCACAGTCAACTATAGATATATTCCTTCTTTCTGCAATTACATTTTGTTGTGGTGTCCTCGGTGCAGAAACCTATCTTTTAATTCCATGCTCATTACAAAAGCTAGTGAATTCATCAGAAATAAACTCACCTCCTCTATCTAATCTCAAGCATTTTAAGTCTTTTCCAGTTTCCTTTTCCACTATAGCTTTATACCACTTAAACATTTTGAAAGCTTCATATTTCTCTTTCAAAAACATAACTGTCATCATCCTAGAGTAGTCATCAACAAATAAAATGAAATATTTGTCACCATAATAACTGTGAGTTCTCGTTAGGACCACACAAGTTGGTATGCACCACCTCCAAAATACCTTTAGAAGAATACTTCTTTCTCTTAAAACTAGATTTGTTCATTTTCCCTTTCTGACATTGATTACACATGACATGGGCAGGTTTAGATAGGCTTGGTAAACCTCTAACTTTTCTTTTCTTACTAATTTTAACCATGTTATCAAAATTCACATGACATGGTCTCTTATGCCACAACCACACATCTTCATTTCTAGCCAACAAACAAGAAGTTTCAGCACTATCAAGATAAAATAGATTACCTTTGGATTGTTCACCAGTACCAACCAACTTTCTAGTTTCATCATAGATCTTTACCTTTCTACTTTCAAATGCAACTTGGTGGCCTAAATTATTCAATTGTGCTACACTCAATAGATTATAGTTAAGTCCTTTTACCCAATATGCATTCTCACATCTAATATTATTGTTCAACAAGATAGATCCCTTTCCTTTCACTAGAAAAGGTGTATCATTTCCCATTTAAATAGATCCTCCATTATAGTGTTCAAGATATTCAAATTTTTCCCCATCACCAATCATATGATGTGTACAGCCACTATCAATAATCCATGTATCATTCTTGCTAGCTTTAGATATAAGTTTTGTTTCAACATACCTTTCTTCTTCTTCTGAATCTTCTTTCATAGCTATGAGTACCACCTCAATGTCTTCATCAATGTCAGTGTCAGTATCAACATCATCATCTCTAACTAGGTAACAAGCCTTCTTGTATTTATATTTATAGTCTTAGTTGTTTCTTCTATCATACTATCAATTTCCTCCATGTTCTTGGTTCTCTTCTGTTTGACTTTCTTTCACCAAATCGATCATTGTCTTTATCATCATCTTTCCTATTAGGACATCTAGCTATAATATGGCCAATTTCTTTACAATTAAAACATGTTAAAGGTAACTTTACTTTATACCTTCCTTTACCTTTCTAAAGTATCCTAGCCATAAGTTCTTCAAGCTCATCAAGTCCACTGTCACTGTCACTTTCATTTCTTATGTTATGTTTACTATTGGACTTACCAATCTTCAAGGATGACATAAATTCAGACTCAACACTTGATACAATACTGTTATCACAGTTATTCATCTCAAAAGTAGTCAACTTACCAAGTAGGCTATCAAGCGTAAGAACATTACCCGATGAAGATCTCATTTCATGAATAGCAGAGATTCTAATAGCATAAACAAGCAACAAGGTTCTAAGAATTTTACTCACAATAGTGTCTTCATCAATAATACCTCCTACTCCTCGGATAGCATTGACAACCTCCTTGATTCGGTTACTATACTATGTAATTTTTCACCTTCTTTCATCTTCATAACATCAAATATACCTCTAAGGCTTTTAGCTTTGGCCCTCAGTACATTTTCATCTCCTCCATGAACTAGTACAAGTTTGTCCCACATTTCTTTTGTTGAAGTACATGCTTTGATATCTTCAAATTCTGCATCATATAGGGAAGTAGCAATCTCTACCATTGTCATGTTGTGTTCATGTCTATCTCTCATTTGATCAATAGTCAAAGGTCCAATAGACAATTGTATGTACTCATTAGTGAGATAGAATAGTGCAGATTCTCCAATTCCATATATGTGTAATTTCATTATGCTTTGCCATGTTGTGAAGTTGCTCTTGTTCAGCTTAGGCACCTCTCTCTTATACATCTTGTGATCTTTAGCTCAAGTCCTTCAAACTTCCTTTTCAAGCACACAAGCTCTAGTACCAATTGTTAGATAACTGAGAGGGGGGTGAATTAGTTACACTGATTATCGTACAGTCCCAAACTCTCATATGTACTTTTCAAATTTCTTCAACAAAATAATCAACTTGGTAAGATATTAAAATTAACTTTTTGTTCATTTACCGATTGCCAGTAATTTCCAAAATTGAGTTTGTCGATTAATCAAATATGAAATATGTAAAGTATGATAGCAATCCAATCACAATAAATAATACATAACACAAATATTTTAACATGGAAACCCTGCTAAGGGAAAAACCACCTGGGACCAGTAACCCAAAATATTTCACTCTTCTAAAGTGAGCTCAATTAGGAGCCAACCCTGTTAAAGGTTACAAAACACACTGTAAGGTGTGACCTTATTAGAGGATTTATCACTAATAGTTATCCCTCAACCAGCATTCACTATGGGGGCAATGAGAAAATAATTAACATTTCTTGAATGTCATATTGAAATACAAAAGACTGTTAAGTCCACTTGGTTAAGAGATTTAGCTGTAACAATGGTTAAACTGATACAGTATTGATCTGATTCAAATACAACTCAATTTTCAAGTATTCAAATCTATGTTAAGCTCAATATAACTCTTCTAATAAATAATCAATTTACTCCATTATATCCTCAACTTACTTCACTCGGTGTATAATTCTCTGATGCTCAGTAATACCTGCAGTCCAGCTCAGTTCTATCTGTAACCAGTTTGATCAATGGTGCATGAAAAATATCTTCACATGAATTCTTCTACAGTTTCAATTCATTCGACAAATTCAACAATGAATCTCATGTCTCTTAAATAGATGTGTAAACCATTTTCATCTCATCCATTAGATTTTTCCTCTTAATCCCCATCGCTCATTTTATCACTTCAAGCTTCCTCGATAATTGTATCAATAACATGTTTCAATCTATTCCCTTCAATTATCTCTAAATTTTGTCAGTCGTTTGATCTTCACAACAAAATCTATCTCTTACCTCGAAATCATAAGCAACTACCAGCTCATCAATTTTAGTTGGTTGTTATAAACATTTAATTCTCCTTTTACTCAGTCAATACAGAATGCGTCAGTGATAACTAACTCAGGTATTACTATCACTTGATATACACAAGACTGACTTGGTGTATACAAAAATCTTCAATTACTGACCACATTAACTTGTTCAATTATGATCTCTTCTTCATAATGATATAATGTAACATACTCAAGTCAACAACATAATGCCATAGACTCATCAATTAGTTACCCAATGTATACCTTATCCACATAAGTCATATTCATCTTGTCCTTATGTAGATATCTCATTTCTTCCTTCTACAGATGTTCAGATGTTTGTAACTATTATAATAAGTATAGTCAAAACTAATTGACATCAATGACAACATATTGACTGATTTAATCATCTTACATATTACTTTAATAGCTTGGTGACCTCATGAATCTTCATCAAGATATTCAATCAGTTGTAGGTTAACATTGATCTCTTTCCTTCACTAACCTTTCAATTTGTACCTTTGTTAATGTCCTCAACCTCAATTGCCTCGTGCAAATGATCTCCCAAACTTTAATTTTTCTTGCAAGCATGAATGTATCCATCTGGATCATAGCTCTTTCTTGGCCCATGGTGAGACATACAATACTCTTCCTATAATTTTCTGCCAATAATTTCATAAGCCTTTCTTGATACAACTATAAAATCTCCAAAGGTAAGTGTCCCCGGGCATGAATATTTGTTTGTGTAGAGTTCCACAAAAATGCTTATTGCTAGAGATACTCATATGCCTCACAATTTCCAAGTATGCAATCCTATTGAGAACATATTTTGGCAACCTGTATGGTGCTTCTTCAAAACCATAAATTCTAAAACATGTAAATTCTTCAAATACATACCAATCACCCCAATTTTGTTTGAAAATTTGCCTTGAATCAAAATCCTTTGGTCTCAGGAATATTCTAATTTCATCTAAAACCGATTGATCACATGGATAACCAAACAAATGATAAAGGGGTCTAACAATCAAATCCCCAAACTTCATATAATCTAAATACAAATACCTAGATTCCCATAGAGACGTCCACAACTGCACTCATTGCTTTAATCCTTCTATTTTCAGAAAATTGAGACCTAATTTCTCAAGCCACATATCCCTCTTATGTTTGTACAACAACACCATATGCATTATAAATGAATAGTTCTTAAATTTTTTGTATGCACTCCCTTTAAAGAAAATAAAATTGTTATGAAATCACTCTACAACATATGAAGCATAATCAAATGGCCAAGATTCATAGATCTACACATCTTTTGTCAAAACCATAGGTCCTTCTGCCATCATATCAAGGACTTCAATCCTGCCAAACTTTCCACAAGACATGTATGTGATCCCCAAATACGATCTAAATAGATTTACATTATAAGGAGGACCATCTTCCTCCATTAGGGCTCTGCTTTTCTTTTCATGAACAGCCAACTTTAATTCCTTATAAGTAGTGTCAGCTGCAACAAATTCATTTGCAAACACCATAAATGACAATCTTCTATTAAAACCCAGCTCTAAATCAAAAACCTCTTCAACAAATTCCATAGAAAACTTCAAGAAAATATCCCCTTCTCTTTCTCGGATACATCTTTCTTCTTACTTATATTTATCAATTAAAACTTCTAAAAGTTCAACATTGACGAAAATATTTCGAACAATGAGCCTACCTAAATTGATTGTTCATGGATTTCTCAAAGGGACCTCTTTGTTTCATATTAAATAATGAAATGAGAACAACTCATATCCTCTTCTCCTTGTCCAAACATCACCTATATTTTGTACCTGTCCTCCAGCTTATCTCAATCACGCACATTTTGCTTTGACCTCCTGGATTTAGGGCTTGAATCTTATGTTTGGTCAATTAGGTCCTAGTTTAACCTTCTAGATGGCCCATCCTTATCAATTTTCTACTTCTTTCCTTTCGGCTCTGAGCTCTTTGTGCCTTTTCTCCTACTTGTGGATTCTAACAACTCCATTATCACTCTGCAATTTAGCTCAATTCACTCATGTGATGTTGTTTTCACCTTTGGTGATCTAATTGTACTCTACAATCTTGTTTCTCTCAATGAACATATCACTTATTCTTTTGATTTACTTCCTTTGTGTCATCTTCAATATTCACCTCCTGAGCTCATTTAATAGAAATCTCCTTTGGTAGTTTGAAATTTGATTTGACAATGGTTGCATGTCGGCCAAATATTTTCCAAAATTAGATTTTATATTGGCACCATCAGAATAACTCATTTTACGCATATTTTTTCCCTTTGTTAATGCAAGTAATTTTGATAGCTCCATCGATAGTCAGGATATCATTCTCTTCATTCTACCAATCTATCTTGGTTACACCGATTATCGATCAAACCAACTTTGATATGCACAAATTTTATACCATCGATATAATTAATTCTTAGGTCTTTATCTGGTATTAGGTTAACCTTATCACACTTGTGTTTAATGTCATACATTGCCCTGATATACTTTAATCGACATAAGCTATTATGCTAACTTTATTGGCAATCAATACCACACTTTCCCCATCATGTCGATCTCTTATGCAAACTTGATAAAATATGATCGAGAAGGGTTTTTCTGATACTAATTCATCTCTCCCATAAGGTATCGATATAACTTATGATTCCATTGGTTGATACCAGTTATCACTCTGATAGGATGCCATTGGTGTATTACATTCTGATCATTAGGCCTCGGCATAACTTAACATATATTTTATCAATCCACTACCCTTTCCCTGATGACTATTCATCATTAAAGCTATCTCGATAATACCATCAAGATAATATATACTATCGAGACTAAATGAAAAATAAAGGTCACCCAGAGGCCCGATGAGGTCCTTAGTGTAACTCTTTTTGATAACTAGCTTCAACTCCTCATCTCATCAATATATCCCTAAACATTTGTACCGATTCCTGATGACAATATCTGTATGACTATGGTCGATGACCCTCCATCAGCATTACATTCTTTATCAGGATGGAATGGATTTGAATTTTCCAATCCCCGATGATATTGTTAGTGTAAGTCATGCTGATTGAAGAAGGAAAAACTTCTAAGGTTACTCGATCCAAATGAAATCCACATCCAGGATTTTAACTTCTGACCATAACTGTCAGACACATAAATTGATGAGTGTAATGAGATCAAGAAAGTGGATCATAGATGACTAGATTAATATGAATTCCCTTATGCCATTCATTTGACAGTTTCAAGTGATGCAAAATCTCCACATGTACAAAACCTTATGTCTTGCATACACAGACATGTGTAGTAATTATTTACAGAACAAAAAATCTCATGGGATAACCAAAATAATCAATTTGGAAAATTGAGTGTCAAAACATTCAAATTCCTAATCATTTTCCTTATATTCAAATTCCTACTCCTCCACCTTCAATTCTCATATTTTCATCAACTCCAACCACTCAAGCCCCTTCACTACCAAGGTCTACATTGTATTAACACATATGGGTGAGAGAGGCAATAGGTTTATGGGTGGAGATATTGATGAGCTCATCTAAGGATGTAGAACCCCAACAAGCTCCTAAAGAGTTGGAAAGAGAAGATAGTACTTCTCCTCATGAGGATGTACCAAAAGAATTGAATCCCACTACTGAATAATAACTCCATGAAGAAGAAGAGGAAAAGCTAGAGGATAAAGAAAATTAAGAAATAAGAGAAGCTCTGAAGAAAGAAGAAGAAGAAGAAGGGCAAGAGATATAAATTTGATATGAAAGAGATATGACTTATGTTTTGAATATTAATCCATATGATCCTATCACTACATTCACCAAACCCACATGATTCACCAAGGAGGTACAACCGAGGAGAAGAGTATATATTAGAGAATAAGACATGGACATGGTCATTTTAGGTTAGACTTTTCATAGATGAGAATCCAATGCCCCAACAAGAACGGTGTCTTATGTTACTTAGGACCGTAGAGGTTGATGAAAAGCACACGTGGAAGTACCAACTTTAGTACTAGTGTTTCATAGATAACTCCCAAAGACTATACTTTGGAAGAAGTTGATTCAGGTGAACCTACGAGGGAGGAGAGTAAAACTTTGGCTGCACTTGGTTTAAAATATGCCCTAGGCTTCATAGATAAGGATGAAGAGGAAATAAAAGAACTAATAGAGAAAAATGAAGCATTGAAGAAATTCATTGTTAAGATAGAAAGTCCCATTGATCTAGATAACTTGGAAACCTCATTACAGGCTATCTTAGAGAAGAGGGTTGCACCAAAATTGTCGGTAGATATACCATATCCTTTTATTCATGCGTGTTCAAATTGGAAGGCTTATTTTGAAGAGTTCAGGAAGACCACCATCCAAGAAATTTTGAGGTTGTTTAGAGTCATTATTTAGGAGGTCACCAAATTGGTGGACATGATATGTAGTGAGGAAGGGTAGGATGTGCAAATTGAAAAGTGGCAAAGGATTCTTAGGGACCTAAAAATAATAAAGAAGCAACACTTCCATATTTTGTTGAAGGTATATGAAGGGTTGGAGTTTGACAATTTTGAGACCTAGATCAAGGACATATGTCCAACTATAAAAGTGTATTAGAAGTGCCTAAATAAAGTGAGTGAGAGACAAGAAGGAGTAATGATGTGGGTTCACGAAATATAAAATTTATTTGAAGGAATTACCCTTGAGTTGTATGGGGATGAAGATAATCAAATTTTGTACCCAATAAAGAGTATTGTACAAAAATTCATGGGAATTTTGGCTAGCGTAAGTACAAAGGAGGATCTCCAATAACTTTTCTATTTTAAGGAGGATATGCAAAGGATGATGGGTCATGAAGAAGAGATTAAATATTTTGCTACAAAATTGGTCATGTTTAGGGAGAAGAAACAACAACGCCTTAGTGTCATTCAAGTTGTAGACTTCAAAGAAGTGCAGGAGATAGTACAAAGACTCTGCAAGGCACACCCAAAGATCCTTCCAAATGACTAAGTGTTCAATTCAGGACTTAGTCAAATTTTGTAATAGGGAAATTTTTGTCACTTAGCCATTTTTCAAGTTCATTTTTTTGGCCTTTCAAAATCTGAAAGTATCAAATTTTGGGATTCATAAGAATTTTCACTTAGTCATTTTTTCAGCTTGTCAATTTTAAGAGTTAGGGCTGGGGTCCAAAATTTCTGGGCCATTTTGACATGGAAATAATTTGCATGGAGGGTTTGTTTCAAATCATATCACATGCATGTTTGGGGTTATTTTTTCTTGCCTAAAAGACATCAATCAGTTGCATTCACAAAGAGGATCCAAAATAAAGATTCCAAGAAAGAACTCCAATTTTAGAAGAACACTCCAATTCAAGAATGGTAGAACTCTAGCTCCAATATCTTGTTTTTTGGGTGAATTTGGCCTTTCTTTATCACATAAATGTAATGTAAATGGATTAGAATCCATCCAAACATGATTAGAGATAGTTTAGGAGTAGTTTAACTTTAGTAAGTAATATAAATAATGTTTTTTTATCAATTTTTGTAGTAGTAGGAACCCTAGCTATGAGTTTCTAAATTTCATAATTGAAGCACTATATATTTCATCATAATAATATAATTAAGGTCAATATTCTTTTGTAATAAAGCTATATGCAATTGGTACTTCATTCATGGTGTGATAATTCTTCTATCTATGCAAAATTCATGAATTGGTGATGCTAATTTATGAATTTTAGAGAGCTAATTGTGCTAATTGTAAATTATATCCACGATCATTTAATTCTAGAGTTTATTATTGCTACAATTTTTTTTTTTGACTAATCATTGGGAAGATATTCTATTGGCGCGTTAAGATAAATTTATCTCATATGTGTGTACATCTGTGGTAGGTTCACAATTCGATGAATTTTGATATATCATATGTCTACACATAATTTTCCTTGGTGATTGCATCTACAAAGCATAAATTGTGAGTTGCTTATATTTTATTCTTTGTGGGTTTCTTCATCTTCATGTCGTTTTGATTTGCAATACGATACAGTGATAATTTATGTCCATTAGGTTTTAATTTCAGCAATTTACTTACATTCTCATTACCCTACACTTTTGTGATATTTTTTGGAAAGGTTGGTCAAGATAGGAATTCATCTTATAAATAGAGTAATTTGCATTGATATAATTACATTTCATTCAAAACATAAAAATACAAAAAAAAAAGTTGTTTTGTTGAAGTTTGTTTTGTAGCCTCTTCAAGAATCGAACCAGCAAAGGCCTCCTTGTGAATAGTTTCAAATTTATCTTCAATTGAGCTATCCACATAGTTGAGACCCATCCTAAAGGAACCTTGGGAGTAATTTTCATCATTCTTTCAAGAGAGGAATTTGTATCTCAAATTCCTAGTCATTGTCTCGTGTAAAAATGACCCTCAACACTTATCAAAAATTCCATTGATACTTGCATCCACTCAATATGAATTATGAGTTTATATTTTTTGGGTTTCTTGATCTCTTTGATATTTAATTTGCAAGATTAGATCGTTGATAATGGATGTTGGTTAGGAATTTTATTTCAGTAATTTTCTTGAAATCTCTCATTACTCTCACGCTTTTGATATTTTGGGAAATTTGGCTAAGTGTAGAATTCATGTTAAATCCTAGTTTTACTGATAGGAATTTCATTTGTTTAATATAATAAAAATAAAAAAGGGGTATTCAAAGATCTTATTTTTTTAGCCTAAGTTTGAATCGAACCACTAAAGGCCTCCTTTTGAAACCTTCACATTTATCTTCGATTGAGCCTTCCAAGAGGTTGTAGCATGACCATGGAGAACCTTGGGAGTAACCTCATTACTCTTTCAAGAGGGGATTTTGTATAGCTTATTCCTAACTGTTACTTTGTGTAAAAACAATGCTCAACAATTCCATTAAAGAATAATATTGTAGAGGCAAATGAAGCCTCATGATTGTCACGAAAATGAGATAAATTTTATAAGACAATAATTAAAAGAACTATTTATTCCTTCTATAAGGGCGGGTATTTTCATATACCATACTATATAAATATCATGTTAAAGCATACCGAGAAAATTCATAATGTGTAGGATAGGGGCCCATTTTTGTAAAATCATTCCAAGGAATATATTGTTGCAAATGTGTTGAGATAATCATAACAAACTAATGTTGCATTTTATAAATATAGTACATATTTTGCAACCAGATAAAAATTAATTAAATATTCTAGCAAATAGAAGATTATAATCACTTAAAACTAGACCAACTTTAGCCAACTAAACATTATAGCGAATTAAAACTATAGTAACTTTTTCCCATGAAGTATTTGTCAGATCAAATATTTCAAAAAATAAAGTTGTGGTGTACTAAATGTCATATTATTTTTTCTAAAAATTAAGTATTACTAGTTATCATTTATTTCCTCTATGAATGTAGTAAATTCCATAGTTTCTTGAAGGAACTTTAATGGTATTTTTCTAGTCTGAGATTGAGCTTTCCTAGCTTAACAAACAATGGTTATCTATTTTAATCAGACCAATAAAATTTTCCTTTACCTCATAAGGAATAATTAGATCATAAATTCACAAGACAATTTGTATTATAATTTACAACATTTTCTAGTAGTAGCAGTGGTTTTCCCTCTGTTGATATGTTGGGTTAAATTCCTACAAGTATAAACAAAAAACCTACAAATTTTAAACTTATAGAGAAATCAATAGTAGAAAAACCATAGTATAACATCAAAAAAATTGAGATAGACCCAAACATATATTAGCATTCATATAAATACCAAATTTACTTCAAATAATTCTATATATAAAGGTATCTCAAAATCAACTCACTCAATTCAAGTGAAAGAGAACATGAATATTTATAAATATATTTCTTAAATCAAATAAAAAATAATTTATTATGTTTTAATGTTTTCAACTAAAAGATTATCCTGGTACTTAACCATAAAAGATATGTAAGTGTCAGTTTCAGGATTTAATTGTGTAGCATTTTTTAACCATCAACGTTTCAGATCATACTACATGATCCATCATCAGGATGCTACTAGAGAGAAAAGAAACATAAAATGATATGTTGCAGATCTGGTATACAATAAAAAGAGGAGGGAGAGAGGAAGAGGGGAGAGAGAAGATAGGTGCATGGAGATCCACAATGAAAAGACCTACAACCAATGACAATTAGAGAAGGTGGGGGGGGACATCACTCCCAATGAAATAAAAAAATAAAAAACAAAAATGATATGTTTTTTCTTTTTTTTATTTCATTGGGAGTGATGTTCCCCCCCCCCCCCCTTCTCTAATTGTCATTGGTTGTAGGTCTTGTCATTGTGTATCTTCATGCACCTATCTTCTCTCTCCCCTCTTCCTCTCTCCCTCCTCTTTTTATTGTATGCCAGATCTGCAACATATCATTTTATGTTTCTTTTCTCTCTAGCAGCATCCTGATGATGGATCATGTAGTATGATCTAAAACATTGATGGTTAAAAAATTCTACACAATTAAATCTAGAAACTAGCACTTATAGTAATATGGATTGTAGAAACCTAATGGATCTCACAAAAGATATACCAAAACTTCATCTCAATATCATGAAAATCTTTGATAATTAGTTCCCGAGTAGGTGGTTTTTGATTAAGATCCCGAGGATAAAATGTAACCAAAAAGTATGTATCCAGCAACAAAATTAATACGAGATGGTTGTAAAAAACTCCTTCATTTGTGTTCCTTAAGAACAACAATCATGTTTGTTTGAAAGCTCTCTAAACCCTGAACATAATTAGATCATATCTAAGAGAAAGAAATACTTAAGAGAGGAGAGGATACATAACAAGGGAGGAAAATATTTTTTGTTACTCGACGTGGAGCAGAAAAACCACTATGGGTTCTAGTGTCACTTGTAGTTAAAGTTTTGTAAAAGTAATTAGTTGGTTGTTTTTTTGGTGTACCCAAGTCAGATGAGAGATATGTGTATTTTTGTTCTTATTACACAACATTGTTATCTTTTACCTTATCATTTAAAAACACAATATATGCATGTCATGCCAAAGATAGCATTTAGAAAAAATGCATAGTTACAAAATTCATAATTTCTTACTGCATTCAATGGTTGTAATTTCATTTGAGCATATACATCATTTGTCTCCACATCTACCTAGCATCCATGAAAGCACTATTTTATCAAATCTTTGGACCTTGTAAGCATGCATAATCTTTTCTTGCATTTGACTTTTGCAACTCATGCTTTTTGGAATAATATTTAACAACCATCACTACAAATGCCGCCATTTTTCCTTCTTCACAAAAATAGACAAACACTTTAAGTGAAATCATACTGATACAATCTCAAACCTTCTATTGGATACACAAAATTGAAGTATGAAGTTTCTATTTATGGAGAGTGAGGTGAAAAAAAAAACTTTTTCCACAAAGTTGTAGAATAGGGCTTATCAATCTAGCAAGGGAAAAATCATGCATGGGATGTAGAGGTTTTGTAAGAAGAGAAAACTATGAATGCTCTGCCACTATAGTTGAATGAAATTATAAAAGCCTAAAAAATGTCAAAATTGAATCTCAAAGTAGAGAGGATGGAGGAATTTCATCAAATGTTGTAGTTACAACATCTCTAGTAGACATATATTCAAAATGTGGAAGCATTGATAAGGCATGTGAATTATTTTGAAAAATATCTCAAAGAAATGTGGTTTCATGGACTACAATGATTGTAAAGCCAAATTCCACAACCTTTGCTAGCATCTTCCCTCTGTGTTCCAAAATGGGAGATTCGGAATAGGGTACATGCACCCATAAAAGGATAATAGAAGTAGAATTTTTATCAATCGGTATAGTTGGAAATGTTGTTGTCAATATGTATGCAAAATTTTGAACCATATACAAGGCACATCAAGTGTTTGATAGAATGCTATTTCATCTCGTGGAATATAATGATTTAGGATATGGACAAAATGGGTTTATTGAAAAGGTGTTAGAAGCTTTCAAGAAAATGCAATTGGTTGGTGAAAAAGAAAATTCCACAACCTTAGCCAACATCCTTCCCATTTGTGCCAAAATAGGAGCTTTGGAATAGGGTATATGCATCCATCAAATCATAATGGAAAGAGGTTTTTTGTTTGACATTATAGTTGGAAATTCTCTAGTAGACATGTATACAAAATATGGAATTATATTCAAGGCACATAGACTATTTGATAGAATGCTTTAAAGAGATGCCATCTCATGGAATTTAATGATTGCAAGATATGCACAAAATAGATTTGATGAAAAGGCTTTACAAACCTTTAGCCAAATGTGATTGACATGTGAAATTTTTGACAAAATGCCTAAAATAAATGTCATTAGAACTATTTATAGATGCGATAGAAATTTCATATGTTTCCATGTGTGGGTATATGCATTTGTCAAGGAAGCTTATGAAAATTCCATTTCTTAATCATTGTTAAAAGAATGGCTATTGAGTGACTTTCAAGATTAATTTTTTTCATTCTTTCTAACTGTAGTAAGGGAAATTTATGAATTGCAGCACCATTATTAGAGGGTCCAAAACAAGAATTATGATAAGCATATGCTTGAAAGAAGAAAAATATTTATTTAAAATAGTTGATTAAATCATCTAACTACTATTTGGTATTATACTAGTATTTAGGAAATGCATAAAAAATATATTTATAAACTATGTTGTAGTATGGTATGTTCACTTGATTATGTAGTTGTAATTATTATGGATTAACTGACTTTAGAGTGTCATTTACTAGTATTTTGAAAAAAAAAATGTTTTCATGGAAATTGTTTGTCAAAAAAATTCACAAAACACAACCACTCAACATGTTTTGGTTGCAGGACTCATGGATAGTTATATATTTTTTTGACAGGTGCAAAGCCTAATTTGCAACCTTGGCCAATAATCTCTTTGTCGTGGTGAAGGAATAAGGGTAAAGGTTTCCTCAGAAGCATAACTAATTGGGTTTGTCAAAAAGTGTATGAAATACTCTGATATAATTATGTAAGAAACCAAAATTTTCTTCTAAAGCATACTGCATAGTTTTTTACTAGTATATTTAGACAATTTTTTGAAACCATTATTACACCAAATAGTCAATATATATCTATCCCATTATATTTTAAAACAAAAGAAGAAGTTTTATAGTGGGAATATAATTCATTCTTAGCATCATTATATTTTAAAAATAGCAATCACAGTTTGGTGTGCAATGATTATGATATTGATGATTGCATTCATTGAGTCCATTATATTTTAATGTACAAGAAATAAGTTGCATTAAAAAAAAGCAGTCTCAACATTAAAATAACACCAAATCCAAAGAGAAAAAGTCACCATTATAAAAAAATCCATACATTAGAACATCATGACAGTGAATAAATATGAATCAAAACAATAAGAAGACATTTCTATGAAACTATAAAGAACATACACATGATGTAAAGAACATGTCAAGGAATGGAGGTCTAAAATGGAGGTAGAGTTTCCTAGAAATGAAAGACAAACATGTTAGATTATCTAAGTAAATTTAAGTGATGAACGCACTCATGAACAAGATCATGACAGTTTTATAGTGTCTAGTATGACAATGAATAGATGAAATAAACCTCTAATATAACCATGTTACAAAGTACTATATTGAGGACATGGAAAGGATCCAAACATTAAAAATTCCAAGCCTTTTACATTAATAAGGTAAACGTTGAATTTCCTTCTAATGAAATTTTTCAAACTACATTAAGGAAAGGATCCATGATTATTATTTTGAAGGTAAAACAAGTCAAAATGCCTTGTTTGACTTAGACCCGAGGAATCAAGCTTGGATTTGAAGGTTGAGTTTAACCCTTTGGAGCCCTAGCATGCATGAGAAAAAGGAAAATAGCAAGTTTTGTCAAGATCTTGTAGAGAAAATGACGGACAAGGAAGGAAAAAACATTCCAAAAGAAAATTTAACAACAATATCAAAGAGTAAATAACTAATAGGAAGCACCATTCCAAGAAAGAACAACATATTATATGTAATAATAGAAGTTCATGAGTAAGAAAAATAGATCTCAAAAGAGAAAAGGCATATTCTTAGCAAAAAAGAAACAATTGTTTGGCATGAAGGATCGTAGATTTTCTCTCATTACAGTTAATACAATAAGGTCCAAGATTACAAAGAGGGGGGTGGTGGTGAATTATTAATCTATCAGATCATAACTTTTCACAATTCATTCAACAACATTAACAACATTCATCAAATTTAAACCTTATGCAAAAATAAAAAAAGTGACCAAATAAACATCCAACAAAGTGAGACCAGTATTTATATCATGGAAACACCTGGTCAAAGAGAAAAACCATGGTGGGAGTTAGCACCCACTAATAATTTTCACTCTTTTGAAGTATGCCTGGTTAGGAGTCACTTGGTTAATGGATTAACCTCTAGCCCTGTTAGGACAAGTATAACAATGATGCTCCTAACAATGATGCTCGATTAGAAGTAGACCCTATTAGGATTCACTTGGTTAGTACCCTGTTAGGATTAAAAAATCCCCAATGATGCTCGATTAGAAGCAGACCCTATTAGGAGTCACTTGGTTAATGGATTAACCTCTAGCCCTGTTAGGATCTTTACCCTATTAGGAGTAACTTTGTTAAAGGATTTAAACCTTAATTAAAGAGCCACTTGGTTAAAGGATTTAAAATTCCAAACATGTTAGGATCTACCCAATTAAGGGATTTTCTTGCGAAACCTATTAGGATTCAAAAAGTACAATGATCTAGGTGTAGAAATTCTTCCCTTCTTGTTTAGATCCAATTAAGCACAACACTTCTACTTCTTTTAGACAATCTTTTCTCTTCACTTGACTGCACCTTTGCATCCATGATCTACTCTTGCATAATCCATTGATTTACATATAAATACATTAAATGTTCATTGGGGAATAGCTACCTTAAAAAATGTGTTGCATTTTAATTTCATTCATTATAATCATTCCCACTCAATCCTTGAACCCTAAAATATATTATAAATCTAGAACATTTGATTAAAAATTCAATTCGGCCATAAGATTCATCGCACATCAATTTAAAACAAGAATCAAACTTTGTTTGACTTCCCCAAACTGCTTCCAAAACTTGATAGATTTGAACACCTCAAATAATAAAATAGAAAATCAACATTACACATCTTTCATGCCACGTCACCTTGACACCTGGATCACAAAAACATCCACTACAATTAATTGCATCGTCACCACTCACCGATCTAACACCAATTGCTCAAACATATTCAAACATTTTGCTATCTTCCACATAATGATATTATGTCAAATGAAACTACACCTTGGAGTAATCCAATCTTATAATGATCATAGTATCAATATCATATCTTAGCTAAGATAATCATATCATGACCACAACACTTGGATCCATACTAATTTAATAGAATAATCAAATCATTCACTATTTGTAGCTGTCTATTCTTATATCTTCCTTGTTTCTCTTCAATCGATCATAAATCTTTGCATACTTATTTCTAGCCACTTCAATCATACATAAAACAACAAGAAACATCACTGAGTCTTCCTCTCCGATTGCACACTCTAATTCCTTCACATACTCATAGCACATTAGATTCAACAACTCAAACACTTATCAATTCACTATTGTAATACCCCAAAAATGGGCTTCAATTCCATTAACCTCCTACATCAACAAATCAATAAAAATCAACCCTACAGTCCTAACCTAAGGCACATCTGCACATCAAATAATCAAAACCCTAATCGATCCTATCATAAATCTGCATCAGGGAATATTCCTAAATATTCCTAATATATCCTAATTATCTCTGATTAAATATTATTTGGCAATAAATGATATTATTTTATCCTAAGTGTGATTAATTGAATATGTTAAATATTTAATTAATTAAACTTCATTTAGCCACTTAATCCCTTTAATTAGATTTAATTAAATTATTCCTTAATTAAAATTGTTTATTTGACAATAAATCAAAAATTCTAAAAATAATCGATTGAATATTTATTTAATTGATTAAAATCAAATTGTCAAATTTAATAATATAATTTTGGATAAAGTTTGATTAAATAATTGATTAACCCATAAATCAGTTATTTTTAAAATAAAATCAATTAAGTTGAGAATAAAACACATGGAAAAAAAATAAATTCACAATTATCTATGCAAAAATCAAAAAAGGGGTAAAACTCAAAATCAACTCTTGGACTCCTTTTATTAACTTTCTAAACTCAACATGAGATTGTGAGTTAAAAAGCAGATTGGAGTGATCTCAACTTCCAATTATGAGTCAAAAAGATGATTTGCATGATTTTTACTAGATAACTGTGTCTAATGTCCTAATTACTTGCCAATCAATTCAAGTTGATCAAGGAGTAATTTTTGGCTTTTCCATGAGTTCTCAAACCTGGATTTCTATATAAATAGCCCTCAGTCCTTCACAATCGATATGTACAATTTTGAGAACAACAGAGTTATACTGTTGAGTTCTTGTGAAAGTGTGCATCTATTTTGAGATCAATTGCTATCATTTATTTCATGTTTTTGCATTCATAGCTATTTTTTATTTCATTGATATCAAGTTTTAGATTAATTTCATATAGTTGTTATTGTTATTGTACTGAAAATTACAAAAATATAGATTAATCTTGCATTCATTTCAATAGATTTTCACATTCAAATCCTTCGTTTAGGTGTTGCATTGTCACTGATCTTGGTCAAATTTGAAAATACCATACTCACGTCTTCTAGAAGGATATAAATCACCTGATTGATGATATATTCATTCATTGCTTATTCATTTATCATTGTTCTATAATGTTTTACTGATGTGTTTTATCTTCTAAATAGGTACAATTTTCACACACACATTTCTATCACCCACCGTGGGGCTCAATATCGGGTTTCCATTTCACATTTCATCAATTTTTTGACAATTTTTCATAAAGTTTCAAGTTTTGAAAATTTTTCATACAATCTCGTACGATAGTTTGCAGGTTGTCATTTGGGAAGTGATTGTCTATCGTACAACAGATGACAATCCTAAAGTGTCGTACCGGTTCACATACATTGTCATATCAGAGGTGAATTGTCATATGGGTTAAGGTGTATTGTCGTACGACATTTCACACCAAAATTTCAATTGTCATATGGGTTTTTACAGTTAGTTTTTAAGGTTTTGCCATGAAATTTGATTAACGCTAATCTTGATCTCAGCTATTTTCTGGTGCATGATTTTTTTTAGACAGCCTAACACTTCTTACAAGACATGAGACGAAGACTTGAGCATTGAAACTTATCTTTTTTGGCCTATTCTTATCTTGTCCTCTAAGCCCCTGTTTGCAGGAAATCCTTTCAAAAATCACTAGCCAAAGAAAGCTCATTTATAAAAAAAAATTGACTTGTGGTTTTGCAGGTTGCCAAAGTCTTCATCAAGCAAATATTGTGTTTGGTTAATCTCTTTTTCATGGGAACATAGATAATTAATTAAGTACGTCATATTACATGTGGTAGATATTAAAAGGATTATGCTCTTCTCTTTTCAGAGAATCAAAAACCCAGAAGGTATCTCCCCCTTGGCAATGTGCATACTATCTCTAGATTAATTCTACTTGGCATGTCTTGGATAGGGAAAAGGACAAGGTTAGGGGATTATGCTCTTCTCTTCCCAGAGAATCAGAAACCCAGATCTTGTGGTCCCCAACCTCACATTTCATTTAATCCTTTAGAGGGCCTACGAGTTGAGATAAAAATTTATTGGGAATGACCCAAGTGGGGACAAGTCTTAAGCCAAATCTTCCACCCCACTATAAAATTTGATGTTTCCTTAAGGTTAAAGCCTTGGAAGACATAATTGCACTTGTTCCTTGGATTTATTCCATGAACATGCTTGACTCTTGTTTAGAGTGAAAGCACTTCACTCTTGCTTGCGAGACTACACAGATTTGAGTAATCATAGGGTTAACAGCCTCAATCCTGCTTGTGGGACTATGGGAGATAGTTGTGAGTCGATGCCTTGATTAAAATCCTAAGCTAGTTTTCTACTGATCTACCTCCTAAGGATTTGTAGTGCTTGTGTAAGGTGAATAGTAATCACCCCAAGAAACTCATCATATCTAGCCCTCCTTTACGTTTGAACTCGGCTAATATGGGCTTCAACATCCATTACATGTTGTTGGACCGCCATATTTTGAAAATTCATTGAGTGTGTTCCTAAGTCAATGAGAAAGTAATACATCTCTTCTCCTAGTTAGGTTAAGATAGGTATTTTGTATTTATTGAGTCAATTCCCACGTGTTTTGTGTGATTGTGAACCTACTGCTATGATAAACATCCTCACACAATCCAAAACACACAAATTTTGAAAACTAGAAAGCAAACCTAAAAAGAAAAATGAGGCCAAAAACACCAAAAATCCTAAAAAATTGAAGCAAAATCCTTTTTTGGTGTAAATTGTCATCCTGCCCTATCAATTATTATACAATAATTTCTCAATTTTACCAAGTGTCGTACATCCCTGGTATCAATTTTCATACGAGCTTCTAGATTGTCATGCCAGGCCCATTCCATTTTGTACAAGCCTGTATATTGTCATACAACAGTTTGCACAAATTGTCAAAAAAACCCTAATTTTGATAGAAATATAGTCAACCTTTAGCTTTTGTCAAAATTTTGTCAGAAAATCCACTGTGTCAAGTACAGAGAAGAGAAATAGTGACCCATCTTGTTTTCCCAAAGTGATCTATTTTTTCTCAATTTGTCATCATGTTGATTAATCTGGAAAACATATTATCCTATGTCAAAAACCTTGTCAAAAAACCATCGATCTATCAAAGGCTAAGTGTCATGAATTCATGTCCACCATCTTTTGGGCATCTACCTATACATCTCAGACACAGTATCATTCACTTATGTCCAATATACCTTTTCAAAAATCAATCCAATCCAAACTTGACAAGGTTGTGTCACTTGATTATTCCTAAATCAAGTTATCATTCAACTATCTTATCTTGCTTCAAGATTCACCTAAAGGTTAATGGTGGAAACAAGAGCTTCCTCACATAGAAACCAAGAGAAGATCCAAAGACATCACCTTCATCTTCTCTTATTGTCCAGTATCTTCATAAACCATACGATTCAAATATTTACGAAGAAGACAAACTAGGCAATTTGCAACTAAAAGGAGGTCACACAACTCCTCTTGAATCTACACAAGATCTCACTCAACACACTGCTATGTCTCAAAGAATAGCTATCCATGATTCCCAAGGCCATGACTCTGATGAGGGCAGGGCTCAGGAACCCACACCTTTTGAAATTGCACAATACCGAGATGATGATCTCTTCAAGAAACTTATGAAGCATTTCCTACGAGTGGATAAAGAGACATACTTCCTCGAATTGTCCCAACAAGGGGCCAAACTTCCTCATAAATTTAATGTCAAAGATATCATAACACAAGAGGAAGAGACCCCTATCATAGCTATGATGAAGCAGATGCATGCTATGCAAGTCAAACTTAACAAACTAGAAAAAGAGAAAGAACCCAAATAATTCTCTATGGATGCCCTATGTCCATTTCCATTTGATCAAAGTATGTATATTCCACCATTCCCAAAAGGGTTGGAACTACCCAAGTGTGACAAATATGACATAAATTTAGATCCTCAAGATCATGTCAGATAATTTTTCACTCTATCCATGGATTTCATGCATGAACCAACATATTTAATGTGTCTCTTCCCATGATCTTTGGGAGGGGCAACCATAAACTGGTTCTCCAAAATACCTCCAACAATCAAAACTTTTGAGGAATTAATCAAGTTGTTCTATCAGCAATACTCCTACAACATCCAACATCCAATTATAATGATAGATATCTCAAACTTGAAAAAGAAGATAGGAGAATCCTTCCTGACTTTCCTCAAATGTTGGAGGAAGAAGTTCTCTCTTTTGCCTGATAAATTTCAAAAAATGAGAAACTAGAAACCTTCATCACTAATCTGATCCCGAAAATCAACTATCATCTTCAGATGCAAAATCATACCTCATTTGAAAAAATGGTGGATAGTTCCAGGAAATTAGAGGATGTACTTGTTCACAAGGGAGATATCTCACTTCATAAAGAAAATAAATATGATTCAGGATCCAGTTCCAACAACAAAGATAAAGTCAAATTTTGGAACAAAAACAAAAATGTTGTCATAGATGGTGTTGTTGATCACATCAATGCTCCATCTAAAGCACCAGCATTTAACCTCACAATTTTCACTCAAGCCATAAAAGCCTCTGAGAAGCAGACAACTGAGCTTCCTAAAAATTCAAATGAATACAAGTTGTGGGTTAAAAAACCAAAACGTGAGTTTACTCCTCTGGGTGATTCATTGGAATCTGCCATGAGAATGTTGTTGGAAAATAACATCATCACATTACCTGAGATAAAACCATATGACCCAGAAGTCAAACCTAGGTGGTGGAAGGAGACTGATTTCTATGATTTTCACCGAAACAAGGGTCATAAAACCAACAATTGCATGCATCTAAAACATCTTATTCAAGACAAAATCGACCCTGGAGAAATTTTGATTGACAACCATAAATCAAATAACGATCATATAACATTCACAGAACCTTTTCTGAAACACAATCAGGGAGAATCATCATCTTCAAAACCGAATGTGGGTACTAAGGTCAATTACACATACTCTGTTAACAATGATGTCATCAACATGGTAGAGCCATGCACATCTCAGCACTGCAAAGTCATCACCATTGTCAGGAAGGACCAAGAAAATTGATCGGCTAATGTAGTCACTTGATCTCAAACTCAGGTAACTCTCCCAGGACCAAACTCAGGTTCATCAAATGCCCCAAAAGTACCATTCAATCTTGCATCTACAACTAAAAAAAGGGTTGTGTCTAAATCTTCCAATTCTAAAGAGTCCAAAACAAAATCTCTGGGATGCAACATTATTCAACAAATCCAACACACTAATGCAAAGATCTCTATATTTGAGTTGCTTCAAATTTCCCCTTCTCGTCGAGTTGTCTTAGACAAAGCTCTCATCAGTTCTAATGTTCCAGAAAATCTTGATCTTGATCGATTTCATACCATGGTAGGTCATTTGAATTCTCCTCAACACATTTCCTTTTTAGAGGAAGATGACAATTCACCGAGTCACCCGCATAACCAGCCATTGCATATTGAAGTCTTGATTGAAAACCATCATGTCAAGCATGTTTTGATAGATGGAGGAGCTTTTCTAAACATTTTTTCATATAAACTGGTCACACAACTAGGATTTTCAGAAGATGTTATTGATCCTAAAAATAAAATAACCATAAAAGCATATGATGAGCAAGAAAGATCTTCCAAAGGGGTCATCGTGTTACCTATCAGAATGGGACCTATCATTAGAGATATCACTTATCAAGTATTGGACCTCTCGCTAGCCTATAACATCATCTTAGGAAGGCCCTGGATTCATGAAATGCAAGCTATTCCATCAACATACCATCAATGTGTCAAGTTTCCCTATGATGGAGTAGAGGTCACAATACTAGCAAACATGTCAGCATCTTGCAATGCTTTAAAGGAAAGTGTCAACAAGATTGTCCCACACAATAGAGATTCTTCTACTAATAGAGTGGCATAGCATCCACATCCAAAATGGAAGACATAGCTAAGGAAGTCAAAATCAAAGATACAGGCATGGGAGAATACACAATAGAACTGGTTCTATCTCTTTCATCTCTCCCACTCTCACCTAAATCTTATGGGCTACCTTCAAAGAGAATGAAACCTACAACTAAAGAACCATAGATTATTTTCAATGGGAATTTCATCACATAACAGGTGTCAAAATAAGAGTCTAATGAGGAAGAAGTTGTACTAGCATGGCTATATAAAGATGAATCTCAGTCACAAATAGTTCAAAAATGTGAATCCATATCACTTAAGGTTCCTTCAAAATCATATGGACCGGGATACAAGCTAATTTCCAAAATGGGATATACTAGAAAAGGACCTCTAGGAACACAAGGCAAAGGCATCATCAAACCCATCGAACATTTTGGGAAGACAAAAAAAGATACTATTGGCATAGGATATTAGAAGAAACCTTTCCATCTCAGTGGAAACTCTACTCATGTCATAGAACAGATAGAACCAGGAATGGATACCCAACAAGAGGAAGAAGCACATCATTCAAGAAGTGATGATTCAGACCCAACAAATGTTTTTCCTTATCAAAGAGCCATGACATCTATCTTTCATGATATGATGCATAAAAACATGGAGGATTATGTAGATGACACACTAGCTAAATCAATGAAAAGATCTAAACACCTAGTTGACTTGGGTACAATACTAGACAGGATGGAAAAATTCAGTCTCAGGATAAATCCCAAGAAATGTGCCTTTGGTGTTACTTAAGGAAAGCTCCTAGGGTACATTGTTTCAAAGAAAGGTATCGAAGTAAATCTAGCAAACTCAAAGCAATCATGGAGATGCAACCTCCTAAAAACATCAGTCAAATGTGTACTCTACAAGGAAGGGTACAATCCATCAGACACTTCATTTCTCAGTTAGTTGATATATCACAACCTTTCACTAAAACATTTCATAAAGGTGTGACCTAAAAATGGAGCGAGGAATGTGAAAATAATTTCAATCATATCAAGAAATATTTGGCAAACCCACCAATTTTAATGCCTCCTATTTAGGGAAAGCTATTAATATTGTATGTCTCTGTAATAGATACATCACTGGGGGAATTATTGGCACAACATGATGAGAATAAATAAGAATGAACTATTTATTACATCAACAAAACCTTGGTGGATTGTGAAAAGAATTACTCTATGATAGAGAAGGTATGTCTAGCTGTCATCTTTGCATCATAGAAACTAAGACATTACATGTTGGCTCATACCATACATCTCATAGCTAAGATAGATCCACTAAAGTACTTGTTAAGAAAAGTTGCTCTCATGGGTAGATTGGCAAAATGGGTAATGCTACTGAGAATTTGACATTGAGCGTGTTGAAAGGAAAGCCATCAAAGGACAAGTCATCGCAGATCAACTAGATGAAGCTCCAATGTTTGTTGACCAACTGATGCAAGTGGAATTTCCCGATGCTTCTATCATGCACCTATCCTCTAGAACATGGCAATTATTCTTTGATGGGTCCTACATAGAACGGGTCCAAATTCAGTATCTTGTTTATCACTCCACAAGGCTCCTCCATTCCAAAAGCATTCAGGATAAAATTTCCTTGCACTAATAATATAGAAGAATATGAATCTTTATTAAATACAATGAAATTGGTGCTAGAATGGAGAGTGGTCAAATTACACATTCATGGAGACTCTCAACTGGTCATTCACCAAGTCAATGATGTGTACCAAACAAAGGATGAGAAGTTGATTCCATAAAAATGAATGGTAGACAATCTCGAGAAATACTTAATTTCTATCATGTTTGAATAGATACCAAGGATGGAAAACAAAGTAGTTGATGCTATGGCTACACTGTCATCTTTACTATAGCAACCAGAACATGAGCTACGCTATGAGTTCCTAGTGGAAGCACTATCATTCCCTGCCTATGATTTCCTAGAAACTTGTATGATCTACATTGTTGTTGCTCGTGATTCTTCATGCTACAAAACCATCTATTCATACCTTTGAGACTAATTCATTCCCGATACCCTTAACCATCATGAAAAATGTTACCTTATCCAAAACACATCATGGTATGTCATCATTGGTAATGATCTATACAAATGAAGTCTGGATGGTACACTCCTTACAATGCACATTAGAGGAAGTCCACAAAGGTATTTGTGGGTCACATTCCAATGGTTTGACACTAGCTTGAAAACTCATTAGGGCAGTGTACTATTGGCCAAATATGGAGAAAGAGGCCGTGAAATATGCTAAGAACTATAAGAAATGCCAGGTCCATGGTAAATTAATTCATACGCTAGGTAGAGATATGATTCCATTTACAACACAATAGCCTTTTCAACAATGGGCATTTGATCTCATAGGAGCCATATATCCACATTCATCAAATGGTCACACCCATATAATCACGGCAATTGAAGACTTTACGAAATGGGTTGAAGCAGTTACTTTGACATAGGCAACTGACAAACAAATGTCTATGTTCATTTTGAATTACATAATTTGTTGGTATGGTATCCCACACTCCATCATCACTGACAATGGAGGCTAGTTCAAGAACAAGGACCTAGATTTCTTATGTTCTAAATTCAAGATCACTCAACATTAGACGTCTATTTACTATCTACAAGGGAATGGACAAGATGAAGCATCCAACAAGAACTTATTGAAAATCTTGCACCACACGGTCAACAAAAGAGGGCGAGATTGGCATCTAATGATAAATCCATCTCTTTAGGCTTACAAAAAAAGTATATGAATGCCGACTAGGGCTAATCCTTTCACTTTAGTATATGGGACTAAAGCAGTATTACCTATAGATGTTGAAATCCTATCCCTCAAAATCAGAATGCATGGTCTGGTAATCGATGATGATTACAGAGTGTCTAGGTTGCAAGAACTTGAATTACTAGATGAGCGTAGGCAAGATGCATATGATCATCTTAGAGTATATCAGAAACAAATGTCTAGAGGCTACAACAAGAAGGTCAAACACAGAGAATTTTAGGTCGATGATCTAGTCTTGAGAGAAAATACTAAAAATCAATCCCATCAAGAATGCGAGGGGAATTTTGAACCCAACTGGCTGGGTCCCTTTGTTGTTACTACTAATTTTGTCTCGAGAGCCTATCAACACTCAACAATTGAAGGAGAACAGCTTTGAGAACCGATCAATGTTCTCCATCTGAAGAAATTCTATGCATAGACATTCAGCATGTGGAAAATGTCCTGAAAAAAGATATAAAAATTAGAAAAAGTCCTGAAAAATGACCATCTTGGTGAAAACCTAGAAATAGGTGCCTTGATGGTACACAAAAAAATAAAAAAAATGGAAAGATACAAAAAAAAATGATTAGTGAAAAATACAAAAAAAAAAAGTGCCTTGGTGAAAACTTGGTAAACAGGCACCTTGGTAGAAAAAATAGAATCTATACCAAGATGGTGAAAACCTAGAAAATGAGTGCCACTTGTTCAAAACATGCCATCTATCAAAGAAATATTGGTAATTTCTGAGCTTTTTGTCATGTTTTAGTTTGTATATATCTTGCAATCCAATAAAGTCAGTCTATGCACCAAACAACAAAGAGTCAGAACCTAATCAAGGCTTACAACTTGGGGGAAATCCTAGTCAAATCCTATGCTCCTCAATACTTCAGATGAGTTATATCCAATCAATGTCCTTTAATGCTTTATCCGAGTCAGTTTGTCTATCTCCCTACCAAAAAAGGATTTTTGCAACTGACACAAACACAAGTGAACTGCAACACTATAAAACAAACCAATCTTTGAAATCTGCTAAAAAATATTTGTATGTTGAATGTTTCACATAAGATTTTTGCAAATTATGTCCCTTGAGCTAATTAATGATTTCCTCCATGGATATAAGATGGAAATGACTAGGGACATAATCTTTTATTTGTTTTATGTGTCTAAGTGAAAATCTAATCGCTCTGAAAACTCTGGATTAAATTGGTGTCCACTATAAGTGTCTCCATCATGATTGGATCTCCATGTGTACCTCGACCTTTGATACCTAGAGGGAAGTTAGATCTAACTTTTTATTTTGAGTGATTTCCTACTCCTACTGTGAAATTTGATGTTACCCAAGGATGTGAATGATAAAGGGTCACTGCATGTAACTCACATGGGAACAAGATTGACCTCTCAACTATTTGGCATGTGTGTATGCAAGGTGTATTCAATTTATCATAGTGTTTGTGCTCTGATGCTTATACAAATTGCTAAATCAAAATGGACATGATATTCAGGTCATCCTGGCTCTTGTGCCTTGGTTCTTATATCTAATTTGACATATCCAACTAAAAGTCAATATTCATATGTTCATGGTTTCCTAACCAGTGAACATTGTATCGACATCCAATGTTACCTAAAATATTCAGTGATGAAAAAGACCGAAAAATGATCAATGACTAAGTCCTAGGATTGCATTTCATTTGTATTTTGCATTTAGTCTAGTTGCATGTCTTTCATAATTTGAATTCAGCATAGCATTTAGTTTTATCAACATTGCACTTAATGCATCACAAGACTAAGGGTCACGTGAAGGTCTCTTCAACTAACAAGCAAGCAGACACTATCTTGAGTTAAACATCCCTTTAACAAATGACTGAGCACTTGAATTCTCCATGTACCTACAAAAACATCATGTGTATCACTGCATTTACTTATAACATCATTTATATTTCACATATTCATTTCATTCATCCATTGCATTACATAAATTTACATCAATAAACCATAATAAAGAAATGCATTTTCATATTTCATATAACATTCATCATTGCATCCATATTGCATAATCATACATACATTACAAGAGAAAATTAAACATTGCATACATCTGCATCACATGATGAACAACATCGTAAACAAAATAACAAGTGCTATAATGTCAAACTAAAAGATCTCATATATATATGTGTGTGTGTGTGTACAATATAAATAATAAGCTACAATGAGCTATCAAGTACAAAAAAATGTTCAAAAATGAGGAGACAACTATCATATCAATTGTCTGCTTGATCCTCTACATCGGGTGTCGCTCCTCCTCCAGCTGGAACATCAGGTGGTGGATACGCTCATGGTTCTCTAGCTCCCTCAGATCCAAGCATGTACTAAGAGTAGGATGTGACTCTCTAGCTTGGTGGTACAACCACAAAATAAGCTGACACATAATATGTCACTCTATTGGTCTAGTGCACTATCTCTGCTCTCAAGGATTGAGTCTTCGCTTGAGACTCCCGTAGCTGTAGATCTCTCTCTACCAACCTAATCTTGAGTGATAGTCTCTGGGATCTAAGGTCCTTGATCTAATGGAATAGACATTGTATCATATCCTGTGGTGTCTACCTTAATCTTGGGTCCACCTCCTCATCTATGTCCTCCTCTCCTCCATCCATGGCCTCATCTCCACCACCTACATCTACCCATGCCTTATGATGTCTAACTTCTACTCCCAAATCAAAATCAGGTGCATCCTATGCCTCACCCATAGGGACATCTTATTGACCTCCTAGTACCTACTCAACCCCCAAAACCTCCTCTACCACTTTGGTGCTACCCATGACACCTAGCACTCCACCCTCACCCCTAGTGTACCTCTGCTGCAAAACTAAAGGCCTAACTAATGGTAGTGCTTGTGGTATTAGGGTAGGTTTGACATCTGGTACCTGTCATGGCAGGGCACCCATTGCTCTCTGTATATGAGGGATCAACTGTCCTACCAGGATTTGTATGTCCCTCCTCCTCTATCCCCTACCCCGGGGTGCACCTGTAACATCATCTGCCTCCTCCATGGTCAGAATCAGCTCTGTAGAATTGGAGAATCGCTAGAAGAGATGCTCTGCCAGATGTGTCCTATATGCATCTATAATCCCAGCATTGACAACCTATTTTTGGTAGTCCCAATCATGGCTCTGCAACCCGCTATACTCCTACATACAAATGGTGTATGATAACTGGGGATCCTAGCCCAATCCCATCTCTCGTACCTATCTTGTGTAAGAAAATTTCCTAGGGAACATCATGAACAAGGTTGTACTGCCTCCACACTTGTGTAATCAAAAACCTCTCTAAGATGTTGGTCAATTGACCTATCAATAAATGACTCTGAAAGAAGTAGTTGAATTATGCTTGAGCAGTGGGCCATGCCTTAATCGCTAAATATGGTCTCCAAATGACCACCGTCATGTCATCGAGTACCCGTCACCTGTACCATGTCTGCCCCATCCTGACCTGTGTGACGTATCCGGCATACCTATATATGAGAGGCTCTTATGGCTGCCTCTTGTCTTTGCAAATGAGCCGGCATATAGGGATGTGCTCCCATGCCCAAATTTGTAAAATAATGACTCTTGAGGTGAAGGTCTTACCCTCATGATATATTGCTTCATGTATCTCTAAAAACATATGAGCCAGTAAGCACTGATCCCAACCAAACTCTACATGATGATCCATAAGGTGCTGAACCATGGGAGCTCACCCCATCAAGAAACTGTTCTACTGATGATCTGACATAATAATCCTCCCTATCATGCACATGATAATATACTACAAGTGGTGTGTCTACCCATACTGTCAAACTAAAGTCTCCTAGGGTATATGTTCAGTGATCTACTCATCTACCCCAAATTTGGTACGAAAGGCCTGTAATCATGTATTCCCTAAACTAAGATAGTCAGGGCGGGGACCATGGAATGGGATGCGTAGGATGGATACACATCCTCAAGTGTAATGGTAATCTCCCCCATTGGGAGATGGGAAGTTTGGGTCCTTGAGTGAAACCTCTCAATAAGTGTCGTGATAAATCCATGATTTTCCCTAATCTCGGGGAAACCAATGAGGTGCTCAAATCCGTAGGATGCTAGGTGAACTCTAAGTGGATCAAGAAGAGATATACACAACCTTTGGGTGGCTGGATGTGAGACATGAACATGGATATCAGGATACCTCATCTGCAAGCATAAAAAATGAAAGCAACATCAGTAACTCACTCAAAATTGATACTAAATGCACGTAAATCAAAAAATTAAACATGTCAAAAGGTGCAATAAATGCCATAAAATCCAGGTGAGCAACTAATTTTTTTGAAAAAGTTTGTTAAGTACCCTAAAAACACTCAATGTTTTCCATACGATATTTCAAGAATTTAAAATCTGGTGTCAAGTGTTGTACGACACTATACATACACCCATACGACATTTGTCTTTCATACGACAATCCACCAATTGTATGACAATTGAGGGTTCCAATGAAATGTCGTATGAGAGATGGGTATCTCCCATATGACACACTACATGAATGGACACAACATTCAAATGGGACTTGAATTGTCGTACGACACGCTAAAAGTTGTCGTACAACTCATGAAGAAAAAATTAAAAATGCATAAAAGATTTGAAAAAATCATAAAAAAACATTAAAACACATGCTAAATTGAATTCAAGAAGTGATTAGAGGTCCACTTACCGAGTTTTTGTACTGCCAAAGCTACGGATATCAATGAGAATGCTCAAAATGATGCGAGGAGACTGGGACCACCATTTTCACTCTCAGAGGGCTCCATGAGGTTTCAAAAATTCAAACGGTTAAAATGATTTGAAAATCAACCCTTTCCATCTTATATAGGTTTCGGCCTAATTTTTTGAAGTGCTCTGATTTGCGTGAAAACAACACCCCTAGCTAATTTCAATGTCCTGAATCCATTTTCGGGATCAAAATCAAAATCTAAGATCATTTCACTTGTCAAAAGTGCAATTTAAAATTTTAGACCCAGGATGACCGGCTGCTTGCATCATCAACCTTCACAACATCACATGAATCCAGAACTCAACCTATTTGATCATCTAACATCAAACTTTCAAAATTTCAAGTTGGTCAACCATGGTCAAACTTGGTCAACATGACCCTTAAATGATGTAGAATGCATCCTCAGACATGTACCACCACTTCAACAGTTGATCACATTGCTACATATCAATGCAAACTAGCTTTCTTGCCAGATTTTGATTTTCATCCCGAAGGGGGCATGGTATTACACATCATCAAATAAATCTATCAATCAAATTTTCTTCCACAATTAAGACAACAACCAAGTCTAATTGTTGACACATCAAAGTTCGTCACTTGGGGCATATCAAATTCATCAAAATCCATATCAATCTAGTATTCTCTTAATCTTGTAAATTGTCTTAGCTCTTCATAACCATCAGTTCAATTGTGTTATTTCCTTGATTCTTCGTAACTGAAGGGTTTAGACTTGGTATCCTTTTGATTCCTTTGGACAAGTAGGTCTGGAGTCAGGATATTCAATTCCTCATAATCATAGGTTTAGAATCAGATGTTTTATCACTTCTTCGTAATCACAAGTTCATAGTTGTTATTATTGACATCACCTTCAATTCTTTAGTTAATCAGGACTTGAATCAACATCTTCAAATCTTCCAATCGATTTATGTCTTGAAATTGGTTAATCAAACTAGGATCAGTTTCTCCATCACATAACTGAGTCTGGATCTCAACAAACGGATTTATCTTTGAACCATTGTGCTTCACAAAGTAATTCAAAGAGGAGAAAAATGTAATACCCCAAAAAATGGGCTTAAGTTCCATTAACCTCCTACATCAACAAATCAATCAAAATCGACCCTAAAGTCCTAACCTAAGGCACATATGCACATCAAATAATCAAAACCCTAATCGATCATATCACAAATTTGCATCAGAGAATATTCCTAATCTATCCTAATTATCTCTGATTAAATATTATTTGGCGATACATGATATTATTTTATTTATCCTAAGTGTGATTAATTGAATATGTTAAATATTTAATTAATTAAACTTTATTTAGCCACTTAATCCCTTTAATTAGATTTAATTAAATTATTCCATAATTAATATTTGTTTATTTGACAATAAATCAAAAATTCTAAAAATAATCGATTGAATATTTATTTAATTGATTAAAATGAAATTGTCAAATTTAATAATATAATTTTGGATAAATTTTGATTAAATAATTGATTAACCCAGAAATCAGTTATTTTTAAAATAAAATCAGTTAAGTTGAGAATAAAACACATGGAAATTAAATAAACTCACAATTATCTATACAAAAATTAGAAAAGCGGTTAAACTCAAAATGAACTCTTGGACTCCTTTTGTTAACTTTCTAAACTCAACATTTCATTATGAGTTAAAAAGTAGATTGGAGTGATATCAACTTCCAATTATGAGTTAAAAAGCTGATTTGCATGATTTTTACTAGATAATTGTTTCTAATTTCCTGATTACTTGCCAATCAATTCAAGTTGATCTAGGATTGATTTTTGGCTTTTCCATGAGTTCTCAAACCTGGATTTCTATATAAACAGCCCTCAGTCCTTCACAATCGATATGTGCAATTTTGAGAACAACGGAGTTATACTGTCGAGTTCTTGCAAAATTGTGCATCTATTTTGAGATCAATTGCTATCATTTATTTCAATTTTTTGTATTCATAGCTAGTTTTTATTTCATTGATATCAAGTTTTAGATCAATTTCATATAGTTGCTATTGTTATTGCATTGAAAATCACAAAAATATAGATTAATCTTGCATTCATTTCATTAGATTTTCACATTCAAATCCTTCATTTAGGCGTTGCATTATCATTGATCTCAATCAAATCTGAGAATACCATACTCACGTCTTCTAGAAGGCAGTAAATCATCTGATTAATGATATATTTGTTCATTGTTTATTCATTTATCATTGATCTATAATGTTTTACTAATGTGTTGTATCTTCTAAATAGGTACAATTTCCACACACACAACTGTCAACCAACATAGTACTAAGTTGACATCAATGACAACACCATAATTGATCTTCCTATCATCAAACTTGTACCAATCAAAACTCAATCAAGCTTTGCATTAGTTATGTTAATAATCTCCCCCTTTGGCATTGATGGAAACACCACATTGATCTGATAACAATTGCTCCCCCTTAGTTGATGCATCAAATTCCTTGTCTTGAACTTCCTGGTCTTCTCCCCTCGATTCTTCTTCTGGTTCTTCAAGTAGTCTTCTCCCCCTTTGACAACAATGCTAAGATTCCACATACGTCACCTACTACTACAAAATATTTTCTTTGCCTCTGACTGCTCCCCCTAATGAGCGGTCCCCTTAACATCAATCCAATGGTGAAATATATTCAATGAGTCCACTGGATTGATGCTTACAACATCTTAGTGTCATTCAGATAGGGGAATAACCCATAACTTACCTCTCAGATACTCAAAAGCATCCTTTGGTAGTGTCTTAGTCAATATATCTACTAGTTTCTCCTTGGTTGGCACATATTCCAACTTGACTACCTTTTCCTACGCTTGCTCTCTTAAGGAATGATACTTGATTGCAATATTTTTAGCCTTGTAATGCATCACCGGGTTCTTGTAAATATTGATTGCACTTGTATTATCAAATAATATAGTCATTGGTTCAGTTACCTTCTCTTTGATACCTTCTAGGACTACTTCATCCATGCAATTTGTGTATAATTGATAGTTTTTGCTACATACTCCGCTTTTGTGGTAGATTGGGAGATGCAATTTTCCTTCTTACATTTCCATGACACAAGTCTTTCTCCTATAAAGAATGCTCCTCCACTTGTACTCTTTCTATCATCAATGTTTCCTATCCAATATGTATCAGTAAAAACACTCAAAGATAAATCACCTTTTTCAGCATACCAAAGACCATAGTCTTTTGTCCCTTTCAAGTACCTAAATATCCTCTTCATTTCTACCATGTGAGATTCCTTAGGATTAGCTAGAAATCCGAACACTATACCAATTGCTTGTTCAATGTCTAGTCTACTATGAACAACATAATGCAAATTATCAATCATGGATCTGTATAGAGTTTCATCCACCACACTTGACTCATCATCTTGAGATAGCTTGCATCCTATCACCATGGGGGTTCCAACTAGCTTAGAATATTCCATTCCAAAGGTCTTTAGTACTTCCTTTATGTACTTAGACTGGCTGATATAGATACCATCCTTTAGTTGTGAAATTTCCAATCTAATAAACAACTTAGTTTATCCTATCATTGACATTTCAAAATCTTTCTTCATCTCTTCTACAATCATCAATCTCATCTCATCATTTCCTCCAAAAAATATGTCATCCACAAATACTTCAGCTAATAGTATTTATCACCTTCAACCTTCAAGTACATATTTTTATCTTTACTTGTTCCTATGAAATCAATCTTGATGGGATAAGAGTGTAATCTTTCATACCATGCTCTAGGTGCTTGTTTTAGTCCATACAATGCCTTTTGCATCTTGCACACCATGTCCTTATCCTTTGTCAATGAAAACCTTATCTCTTCTTTAAGAATTCCATTTAGAAATGTAGACTTAACATCCATTTGAAAAACTTTAAAATTCTTATAGGAACCATACGAAAGTAAAATTCTTACCCCTTCAAGTCTTTCCACATGAGAAAATATCTCTCCATAGTCCATTCCTTCCTCTTGTGCATATCTTTTCCACACAAGTCTTGCCTTATTGTGTAACACCACCCAATAACTAAGTGATGAAACCAAATTAAAACCAAACAAAAACATACACCACAAAGAGATAATAATATTTTTTTATTAAACTTCCATAAATCTGATTACAAAAGTTTATAAACTGTCATACGTAGTTGACCATACAAAATCTGATTACAAATGAGTTACATCAGTACTCTTTATTGAAAAGATAAACATACAAATACAGGAAATCTGCCTAAGTTCTCCTATAAGATCTATACACTGCCCTAATGACCAAAAGAATAGCCACAATCTGTTTTCCATAAATTTTAACAGCTGCCAACCATTGGCCCGTACTCATAGTTTTATCCATCTAAGTTCCTGTAAAAACCAATAAGAACACAACACACAAAGCAAATAGGGCTCAGCATAATTACATAAGTCATAGAACCTCCATGGTCTACCTGCAATCATTAGCATCATAATGAACATATTTCATATATCATAAAACTCATTGAACCAAAACATCATCCTTTCGTTTCATCAATCACATGATAAAGCTGATATAAAAGCATGATGAAGAGAAATAACTCCCAGTCAGAATTTTAGAAAGATGATGCACATATAATGAGATGTTTAAACACTGAAGAGTCATGATTCTGCACCCATGGTTGTGCCCATGACAAATCTTACAGTGCAAGGTAAACTGTACTCCCGTTAATAAACTCAACAGTGCACACAGCAATCTGTCAATCCGTTTAATAACGTAACAGTACCTTATGCCCCATACTCCATTCTAGATCACACAAATCATAGACAAAGGGGAGGCCAATTATCTTTTTAAATGTAAACCCATCCCAATTAATTTTAAAGGTTATCACTTGTTCACTGAATTGGTTCTTCCAATTCAGCCATCTCATATGTGTTCATCCCCTGAAATTCCTCACAAACACATGCTAACTGAAATAACCAAAAACCATCATGCAAATAGAAATCTATCTATTAAACCACATGACACAACAGCCTGGTAATGGAACAGAACAATATATTTATATCACGTCCCTAATTCCATTTCATACATTTCTTTCTATCCAGCTAACACAATAGCAGATTTAAAGAAAGATTCCAGCTTTAACATTTTATACACAACTTATCCACGTAAGATAAATACAATTGTCACCCAATTGACAGTAAAAATAGAGCTGTTATCCAGTTTTAATTCAAGTACAAAAGTAACAGAAATAACTCAATTATTTCAAAATTATTTCAAACAGAATTACAATTTTATTTAACAAAATAAACAGAGCTATGTATCATACAAATGACCCGACTAGTAATCACTGAAAGAATTCAATTCCAATTAATTAAACTAATATTTCCTCACAAATTCATTTAAGCTTTCGTATAAAACCAACTCACTAATAAACTGAAGATTCGAAATTACTCTCCTTACGTATATGTTCTCATAAGTCAGGCTCAGTTTCTACATATTTAAATCTTCTAACATCTGCTTTATACCAGAGAAACTCTCCAAAGATTTCATAAAAAAACACACAAGAATCAATCAATAGTATGACAACAGTTACAAGTTTTCTTACCCGAAAAGTCAAAACATTATTCCCAATTTTCGATTCATTTACACTCTCGGGTTCTTCCAGTTCAAAATATATATATATATATATATAACAGCATATTCATAGACCTTGGCACAAACTTCCTATTACATCACGAGCTTGTTCCACATCACATTCAAACTCCTTTAACATTATCGAATAGAAGAAAAATAGTATCTCAAAACCCCATTAAAAATATCAACAACAGATTCCACAATAATATCGACTGTAAAAAAAAAACCGATAACTACAGAATAACTGGTTTAACAATACGAGCACAATCTACAACTACGAACCCCAGTAATTGTCATGGTACATTAACTTAGCCTCTAAACTTCAAGACTTCAACCATGTAATAAGAATGCTGGCTGACAACAATACTAAAGACAATTTTAAACTATGTCCAGCGGTTCCCAAAACATCACTGTTCATACCAAGTGAATTCAAGGTTCGGCAATAGCACAAATAATAACAATATGAATGTTTTCCTCATTTAACACGACCCAGTTCTTGCTTAAAAACATTGAAACAAACACTAAAGAAAACCCACAAACAGTAGTCTTAATTTATTAAACTAAGTTTAGTCCAAGTTTCTTGCATTCTTGCGGTTTTTCCAAAACTGATACTAGTTCAAAATCCATGTTACACAATTTCAGAATGACAAACGTAAAACAATCCTTTATCTGGTGAATTCGAGTCCTTAAATCACATTATTTTACAACAACCCTCGAATGGGATACATTCGAATCTACACAATACTATAATATAATTTTCCCTAAATCTCTATTGCAGTAAAACCCTCAACTAAATCTTGAAAACATGCATTTATACATCAAACTGTGTTTCCCCAAAAAAAAAGTATCACTACCTACTGATATCAAAGAGTTTCGAAACCAATTAAACATACTTCCACATATTTATGTTTTCTCATTCCTCAACATGACATTTCCACAGAAGCATTGCATGTATTTAACGGTATAATCGATCAACAAACACAGTACAGAGGAGAATAGGGTTAGATGCTGGCCCTGACCTGTTAAAACACCCTTTGAAATAAAATCCAAGCTCCGGCCAATACAGAAACCTTCAAACCAGCCGAACAATAGCAACTCCAAAATAGAACATGAAGAAACTATACTGCCATCAAAATAAAGAAATGGCATCCCCATAATGGCCGCTTTCACAGCCATGAAAATAGCCATATTAACCACTGCATTTAACAGAGAGAGAAGCCCTCACAACCTAAATTCCATCCTCCATAACCATCACAAAAATGGTGGAATGAAAACTCGAGAAGAAGATAATATCTCATTAATTGCTTTTCACAACCATAACCAGCCTCCCACACTTGGCAAGCTGTGAGTTAAGTATGGTACCCACTCGCAGTCCAAACATCACAATGCACTGAACTCACGCGTGCAGAGTTAACTCCCATAACAAATATCGAATGCCACCTTACCACTATCAATCCCAAAGCTCGGCAACTTAATGAGGACACATGCCAAAACAAAAACCCAACTCACAAAACCGCCAACACATCAATACATCTCCTTCTATGAATAGGGAAGATCATAATACGCCAACTTTATATGTACCTAAGTGCGGACATTCACACTTAGGTGCATATATATTTATATATGTATAAACATGTTTATACATATATAAATATGATCACCTCAATTCACATTAGAAGATATCCAAAATATGGATATAGTCCATTTAAACATGGCACATATATAAATATATATATATATATATATATACGTATATATATATATATATATTTATATATTTGTACATATATATGTATATATATATTATATATATATATACATATATATATATGTACATACATATCTACATATATCCAAAGAAACACTTAGAATGAAAGTTATTACTAACTGAGTACTAACTTAATAAAAGAAATACTTGATTCCATATAAACAGAACTACTCTAGTTCTGAATTCAGAGTCACATAGAAAAACATTATACGTGAAACAAATTGAGCATACATTTCATAATAGAATTACAGAATAAACATGATCAGAAAACCACTTAACTCTAAGAACTAAACACTCGAAATGAATCCATAATGAAAACAGATTATAACATTAGGTCCTTTTGACTGTAACTAACATACCCACACATACCGATCTTACAACATAAGGAACTGAATTAACGAACTTACTAACTAACAGAATATATTCAACTAACATAAAGTTTAAGTTTTCCAGTCTCAACTTAAAAACAAATAAAACATCAAGAGTACTTCTGATAAAAACTGAATGAAATAGGGTCAGGCATGACACCCTCCCCCACTAGTCCTTGACTTCCTCCTGGAAGTCAGCAAAGAGGAACGGATGTGCTGCTCTCATCAGATCATAATCTTCCCATGTAGCAGAAGACTCATCATTTGGATCCCATTGAACCCTTACCTTCCTTATTTTTCTGCCCCTTAAATCTAGAGTTCTGTCCTGAATAACCTGAACTGGTTCCATCATAATCTGGCCATCTATTACCTGCAGATCATTCCAATTAAGAACATGTGCAATATCAGGAATATACTTACGTAGAACAGAAACATGAAAAACATTGTGAATACGAGATAATCCCGGTGGTAGAGCTAATTTGTAGGCAACTGGTCCAATTTGCTCCAAGATTTCAAAAGGGCCCACAAACCGTGGTGCAAGTTTAGATCCTTTTCCATAACGAATAGGACTCTTCCTAGGCCTCACCCTAAGGAATACTTTGTCGCCCACCACAAATTGACGATCAACTCTATGCTGATCTGCATACTTTTTCTGTCTGTCCTGGGCAGTAAAAAGGTGTTCTCTAATCCTCTTCACCTGTTGTTCCATTTCTAGCAACAACTCAGGTCCTAAAAGTACTCTGTCATCCAAGTTATCCCAACTTAAGGGTGTTCTGCAAGGTCTTCCATATAGAGCCTGAAATGGAGACATCCCTATAGAGCTGTGATAACCATTGTTGTAAGCAAATTCTACAAGATGTAGATACTCTTCCCACTTGTTCTGCCTGTCCATGACGTACATTCTGAGCATGTCTTCCAGAATTTGATTGACACGTTCAGTTTGTCCATCTATTTCTGGATGATAGGCGGAACTAAAATTCAGTTGAGTACCTAAATCCCGTTGCAAAGACCTCCAAAAAGCAAAAGTAAATACTGGATCCCTGACTCAAATTATCTTTTTGGGAATCCCGTGCAATCTAACCACTTGTTCCATATAGATTCTGGCCACTGAAGAAGCATTGTAAGTAGACCTAATCAGAATGAAGTGAGCTACCTTAGTCAAACGGTCCACAATAACCATGATTGCGTCATGACGTCTAGCAGTGAGTGGTAACGCAACAATAAAATCAATAGAAATGGTGTCCCATTTCCATTCAAGAACACTATGAGACTAAAGTAACCCCAATGGATGTTGATGTTCAGCCTTAACCCTCTGGCATTCCAAACATCTTGCCACAAAGTCGGCTACATCCCTTTTCATTCCTGGCCAATAGTAATGCCGCTTGAGGTCAGCATGCATTTTCTTGACACCTGGATGAGCTGAATATGGTGCTTTATGGGCTTCAACCATGACCAAACCACGCAAGTCTCCAATACTTGGAACATAAACACTGCCCCGATAGATTAATAGCCCCTCTGAATTGATGGAATATCCCTCAAACTGACCTTCCATCATGCTGCCACTATCAATCACGGTCTTAACTTCAGAAAACCACTGATCAGCTAATAAATTCTGCAGAATTCTCTCCTTCAAATCCACAGTTAAGATCAAGGAAACAATTTCGTGACGCCTTCTGCTAAGAGCATCAGCTACTAAATTTTTTTTTCCCTGAACATATTTTACCTCAAAATCATATTCACACAAAAATTCCATCCATCTTCGCTGCCTAGCGTTGAGATTGGGTTGTGTGAACAAATACTGCAGACTTCTATGATCAGTATGCAACTCAAAATGTTGACCGAGAAGGAAATGTCTCCACTTAGTCAAAGCGTGCATAACTGCTGCCAATTCTAAGTCATGAGTGGGATAATTAACTTCATGATTCTTGAGTTTCCTAGATTCATAGGCTATCACCCAGCCATCCTGCATCAAAACTGCTCCAATGCCATCTAATGAAGCATCCGTACACACTACAAATTCCTTCGAAGGATCAGGTACTGCCAAGACAGGAGCACTAGTCAAGCATTCCTTAAGCTTACGAAATGCTACCTCGCACTCTTCCGTCCAAGCAAACTTTTTCCCTTTCCTTTGCAAGGAAGTAATAGGATGAGCAATTTTAGAGAAATTGGACATAAATCTTCGATAGTAACTTGCCAATCCCATGAAACTACGGACTTCTGACACATTGGTTGGAGCTGGCCAATTTATAATAGCCTGGATCTTGGAAGGATCAACAGCTATCCCATCCCCCGAAATGATATGACCTAAATAGCAAATCTCCCTCTTGAAAAACTCACATTTCGCTAAATTAGCAAAAAGCTTGTTCCTTCGGAGACAATCAAGAATTTGCTCTAGATGTTGCTCATGCTCTTCAACAGAGTTAGAATACACTAAAATATCATCCAAGAAAACTACAACAAATTTGTCCAGGTACTCTCTGAGTACATTATGCATCAAATTCATAAAGATTGAAGGTGCATTAGTCAACCCGAATGGCACCACTGAAAATTCATAGTGTCCATATCTGGTACGAAAAGTTGTCTTATGAATATCTGACTCCTGGATTCTAAGTTGGTGATATCCCGATTTAAGATCAATCTTTGAGAAGATACGAGCACCCTTGACCTGATCAAACAAGTCATCAATCCTAGGCAAAGGATACCTATTCCGGATAGTAACTTTGTTCAACTGTCTGTAGTCAATACAAAGTCTCAAAGATCCATCCTTCTTCTTGACAAAGATAACTGGTGCACCCCAAGGCAATACACTAGGATGTATCAGTCCTTTACCCAAAAGCTCTTCTAACTGAATCTTAAGTTCATTCAATTCTTGCACTGTCATACGATATGTAGCTTTGGAAATTGGTTCAGTTCCTGGTACTAGATCAATTCGAAAATCGATTTCCCTTTTAGGGGGTACGCCAGGAATTTCTTCCACAAAAACATCAGAGAACCTCTACAATACGGGATGATCAAGAGAGGCATCTCCTGCAGCAACATCCTCCAAATCATTCACAGCGATAGTAAATAACTTGTCGCCTTTTTGGACACACCTCACTAATTGTTTGGCAGAAATGGTTCTGACTGAGATAGGTCTTTTTATCCCAACGATAATCTTGGGTGCTCCCAAGTCATCAACACACTTGACCACTTTGCCCAAACAATCGATCATTGCTTGATGTTGTTCAAGCCAATCCATTCCCAGAACTATATCATAGGATCCCAATGGAATTACCCTAAGATCCACAAAAGTAGTAAAGGATTTTAACTGAACCTTGCAACCTGGAGCTATTACCCTAGCCTCCACTCGAGACCCCGAAGCTAACTCCACTTGCCATAAGATATTAGCTCTAGCCACTGGAATACCACTCTATGTAGCTAAGCTAGAAGAAATAAAGGAATCTGTAGCACCAGAATCAAACAAAATGGATATCTCCTTACCTTGCATTTTACCTCTAGCCTCAATGACTGTGTTCTGATGCTCTACCTGCTTCTGGTCCAAGGTTGCAAATACACGGTGGTTCCGTGCTGAATCACTCACCGTAGCCTCTGACCTGGGTGGATTAACCTCTGACCTCTATTTGACTAAACTAGGACATTGAGCCTGATAATGTCCTTACTACCCACAATGGAAACACATTACAGACCTCTTGAAATCCCTGCTCTAAGAAAGTGTACTACTCTGAATACTCTGCGACTGCTGAGGAGGTTTAAATTGATCAGACCCCCTATTGTTCCTGTTAGATGATGTGGGTTTGTCAAACTTTCTCTTTTTGAACTTTCCACCAGAAAATCTAGTTTTGAGGTTGCCTTGAGACTGCTTTGGACTACTGAAGTCACTCTGAACAGGTGGATTCACACGGGCTTTAGGGAATGACCCATGGTACCTTGTCTTCATTTCAATAAGCTTGGCTCTCTCAGAAGCCTCCTGCATAGTCATAGGTTTAAAAGTCCTCACTTCCTCACCTATCTTGGGATTGAGCCCCCTGACAAAATGTTGTACCAAAGCCTTATTATCCTCCATCCACCCTGAGTACTTCTTAAGTTCATAGAACCTTCACTCATAGGTCTCTACTGAAGCACCCTTCTGCAAGATATTAAAGAACTCTTCAGCACGGGCTTGCTGCCAGTACTCGAACATAAACCTCTCCTTGAAGCGTTCCAAAAAGAGTTCCCATGTCACCTGGGAGATATCTATTCCCAGTTTATCCAACTCTTGCTCCCACCAAATAGAAGCAAAATTCCTGAGCTGCATGACCGTCCACCACACCTTCACATTGCTCTGGTAACGGTGCAAAATAAAACATCACTCGATGTTCAACAACCAAGCTTCAGCTACGGTACCTTCTTCTGTTCCATAAAATGGTGGTCCTTTAATCTTGGACAGATCTTTAATCTGTGCCCTGACAATAGGATCTTCCTCAATAAGAGGACCATCAACATGAACCTGAGGCACTGGAGGATTTACTCCCCCACCAGGAATATGGTTATTAGCCTCAATATTATCCAACCGATTCAAAATTCATTGGAGAACATTAGCATGAGGATCCCCTTGTTCATCCTGATTGACACCTTACCCGATGGGGTCATCTTCATCCACATCCTGGTGTCTGGGAATTCTACCACGGCCCCTACCTCTACCTCTGCCTCTTTCGACATTAGCATTGACTGGGTCACCGCATCCCTGAGCTCCTCTTGTAAGGGGAGGCATACTAGCAACCTGAGACAAACAACTACCGTTAAAAGACTACACAACAAGCGAACTAAACCCTTAACCTAAAGTCCTAGTTAAAGAAACCTGGCTCCGATACCAAATGTAACACCACCCAATAACTAAGTGATGAAACCAAATTAAAACCAAACAAAAACATACACCACAAAGAGATAATAATTTTTTTTTATTAAACTTCCATAAATCTGATTACAAAAGTTTATAAACTGTCATACGTAGTTGACCATACAAACTCTGATTACAAATGAGTTACATCAGTACTCTTTATTGAAAAGATAAACATACAAATACAGGAAATCTGCCTAAGTTCTCCTATAAGATCTATACACTGCCCTAATGACCAACAGAATAGCCACAATCTATTTTCCATAAATTTTAACAGCTGCCAACCATTGGCCCGTACTCATAGTTTTATCCATCTAGGTTCCTGTAAAAACCAATAAGAACACAACACACAAAGCAAATAGGGCTCAGCATAATTACATAAGTCATAGAACCTCCATGGTCTACCTGCAATCATTAGCATCATAATGAACATATTTCATATATCATAAAACTCATTGAACCAAAACATCATCCTTTCGTTTCATCAATCACATGATAAAGCTGATATAAAAGCATGATGAAGAGAAATAACTCCCAGTCAGAATTTCAGAAAGATGATGCACATATAATGAGATGTTTAAACACTGAAGAGTCATGATTCTGCACCCATGGTTGTGCCCATGACAAATCTTACAGTGCAAGGTAAACTGTACTCCCGTTAATAAACTCAACAGTGCACACAGCAATCTGTCAATCCGTTTAATAACGTAACAGTACCTTATGCCCCATACTCCGTTCTAGATCACACAAATCATAGACAAAGGGGAGGCCAATTATCTTTTTAAATGTAAACCCATCCCAATTAATTTTAAAGGTTATCACTTGTTCACTGAATTGGTTCTTCCAATTCAGCCATCTCATATGTGTTCATCCCCTGAAATTCCTCACAAACACATGCTAACTGAAATAACCAGAAACCATCATGCAAATAGAAATCTATCTATTAAACCAAATGACACAACAGCCTGGTAATGGAACAGAACAATATATTTATATCACGTCCCTAATTCCATTTCATACATTTCTTTCTATCCAGCTAACACAATAGCAGATTTAAAGAAAGATTCCAGCTTTAACATTTTATACACAACTTATCCACGTAAGATAAATACAATTGTCACCCAATTGACAGTAAAAATAGAGCTGTTATCCAGTTTTAATTCAAGTACAAAAGTAACAGAAATAACTCAATTATTTCAAAATTATTTCAAACAGAATTACAATTTTATTTAACAAAATAAACAGAGCTATGTATCATACAAATGACCCGACTAGTAATCACTGAAAGAATTCAATTCCAATTAATTAAACTAATATTTCCTCACAAATTCATTTAAGCTTTCGTATAAAACCAACTCACTAATAAACTGAAGATTCGAAATTACTCTCCTTACGTATATGTTCTCATAAGTCAGGCTCAGTTTCTACATATTTAAATCTTCTAACAACTGCCTTATACCAGAGAAACTCTCCAAAGATTTCATAAACAAACACACAAGAATCAATCAATAGTATGACAACAGTTACAAGTTTTCTTACCCGAAAAGTCAAAACATTATTCCCAATTTTCTATTCATTTACACTCTCGGGTTCTTCCAGTTCAAAATATATATATATATATATAACAGCATATTCATAGACCTTGGCACAAACTTCCTATTACATCACGAGCTTGTTCCACATCACATTCAAACTCCTTTAACATTATCGAATAGAAGAAAAATAGTATCTCAAAACCCCATTAAAAATATCAACAACAGATTCCACAATAATATCGACTGTAAAAAAAAAACCGATAACTACAGAATAACTAGTTTAACAATACGAGCACAATCTACAACTACGAACCCCAGTAATTGTCATGGTACATTAACTTAGCCTCTAAACTTCAAGACTTCAACCATGTAATAAGAATGCTGGCCGACAACAATACTAAAGACAATTTTAAACTATGTCCAGCGGTTCCCAAAACATCACTGTTCATACCAAGTGAATTCAAGGTTCGGCAATATATAGCACAAATAATAACAATATGAATGTTTTCCTCATTTAACACGACCCAGTTCTTGCTTAAAAACATTGAAACAAACACTAAAGAAAACCCACAAACAGTAGTCTTAATTTATTAAACTAAGTTTAGTCCAAGTTTCTCGCATTCTTGCGGTTTTTCCAAAATTGATACTAGTTCAAAATCCATGTTACACAATTTCAGAATGACAAACGTAAAACAATCCTTTATCTGGTGAATTCGAGTCCTTAAATCACATTATTTTACAACAACCCTCGAATGGGATACATTCGAATCTACACAATACTATAATATAATTTTCCCTAAATCTCTATTGCAGTAAAACCCTCAACTAAATCTTGAAAACATGCATTTATACATCAAACTGTGTTTCCCCAAAAAAAAAGTATCACTACCTACTGATATCAGAGAGTTTCGAAACCAATTAAACATACTTCCACATATTTATGTTTTCTCATTCCTCAACATGACATTTCCACAGAAGCATTGCATGCATTTAACAGTATAATCGATCAACAAATGCAGTACAGAGGAGAATAGGGTTAGATGCTGGCCCTAACCTGTTAAAACACCCTTTGAAATAAAATCCAAGCTCTGGCCAATACAGAAACCTTCAAACTAGCCGATCAATAGCAACTCCAAAATAGAACATGAAGAAACTATACTGCCATCAAAATAAAGAAATGGCATCCCCATAATGGCCGCTTTCACAGCCACGAAAACAGCCATATTAACCACTGCATTTAACAGAGAGAGAAACCCTCACAACCTGAATTCCATCCTCCATAACCATCACAAAAATGGCGGAATGAAAACTTGAGAAGAAGATAATATCTCATTAATTGCTTTTCACAACCGTAACCGGCCTCCCACACTTGGCAAGCTGCGAGCCAAGTATGGTACCCACTCACAGTCCAAACATCACAATGCACTGAACTCACGCGTGCAGACTTAACTCCCATAACAAATATCGAATGCCACCTTACCACTATCAATCCCAAAGCTCGGCAACTTAACGAGCACACATGCCGAAACAAAAACCCAACTCACAAAACCACCAACACATCAATACATCTCCTTCTAGAATAGGGAAGATCATAATACGCCAACTTTATATGTACCTAAGTGCGAACATTCACACTTAGGTGCATATATATTTATATATGTATAAACATGTTTATACATATATAAATATGATCACCTCTATTCACATTAGAAGATATCCAAAATATGGATATAGTCCATTTAAACATGGCACATATATAAATATATATATATAAATATATATATATATATATATATATATATATATATATATATACGTATATATATATATATACGTATATATATATATATACGTATATATATATATATACGTATATATATATATATACACGTATATATATATATATACGTATATATATATACGTATATATATATATATATATATATATATATATATATATATATATATATATATATTTGTACATATATATGTATATATATATTATATACATATATATATATATGTACATACATATCTACATATATCCAAAGAAACACTTAGAATGAAAGTTATTACTAACTGAGTACTAACTTAATAAAAGAAATACTTGATTCCATATAAATAGAACTACTCTAGTTCTGAATTCAGAGTCACATAGAAAAACATTATACGTGAAACAAATTGAGCATACATTTCATAACAGAATTACAGAATAAACATGATCAGAAAACCACTTAACTCTAAGAACTAAACACTCGAAATGAATCCATAATGAAAATAGATTATAACATTAGGTCCTTTTGACTGTAACTAACATACCCACACATATCGATCTTACAACATAAGGAACTGAATTAACGAACTTACTAACTAACAGAATATAATCAACTAACATAAAGTTTAAGTTTTCTAGTCTCAACTTAAAAACAAATAAAACATCAAGAGTACTTCTGATAAAAACTGAATGAAATAGGGTCAGGCATGACATATTGTGAACCACTTCTCCATCTTCATTTAGTTTGTTCTTAAAAACCCACTTTGTACCAATCACATTCTTTTTTTTTGGTCTAGGAATAATTATCCATGTGTCATTCTTCTCAATCTGAGCATGTTCTTCTTCCATTTCCTTTTTCTAGTCTTCACTCTTCAAGGCTTTCCTTCACATGTTTAGGCTCAAACTTTGAGATTAGACATATACTTTCTTTGATCTTCCTTCTTGTATGCACTCCTTCATCTTTATCACCAATGATTTGATCAACAAAGTGATTCAAATTCACATACCTTAGAATAAATGGTTCAGGTCTAGGTGCTTCTTCTTCTTGTTCCACCTGTTGAACCACCTTTTCCTCATTGTTATATTCAATAGTTTCTTTCTTTTGTGATTACACATACATAAATTCCTTATCATTTACTAGTTTTTTCTTTCTTGTTTCATCAAATTTCTCTAGATATTCATCTACCTTCACATTTTCACTTTCAACCATCTTGTTAGTCCTTTTATTGAAACACTTATATTCCTTGCTTTTAATAAAATATCCCAAGAAAATACCTTCATCACTCTTAGGATCAAACTTTCCAGTGAAATCATCTCTCTTGATATAGCATTGGCTACCAAAAACTTTAAAATACTTAACACTAGGTGTGTGACCATACCATAATTCATAAGATGTCTCACTGGTTCCTTTCTTCACTTGTACCTAGTTCATTGTGTAAATTGAAGTGTTGATGGCTTCTCTCCAATATGACTTAGGTACATCACATTGAATCATCATTGTCCTGGCTACATCCACTATGGTTTTGTTCCTCCTTTCAGCAACATCATTCTGTGATGGAGTTCCAAATGTAGACATCTACCTTTTGATTCCATTCTCCTCCCAGTATTGAACAAAATCTGATGAGTAAACTCTCCTCCTTTGTCTGACCTTAAGCACTTCAAGATTTTTCCTAATTCATTCTCAACAAGTGCTTTGAAAGCTTTGAACTTGTAGAAAGCTTCAGACTTATCCTTCAAGAAGGTCTCACACATCATTCTTGAGTAATCATCCATAAACAATATAAATTACTTATCACCATACTAACTTCTTGTCCTCATAGGACCACATAGATTGGTATACACTAAGTCCAATCTTCTCTTGGATGAAAAAGACTTGCTACTAAAAGTAGAACTAGTTAATTTACCCAACTGAAATTCTTTACACATCATGTTGTCTAGCTTAGGTAATTGTAGCAATCCCCTAACTGAATTCAACTTACTAACTTTGACAAGGCTATCAAAGTTCACATTACAAAACCTTTTATTCCACATCCAACTATTCAGATGGAATAAATTACCTTTAGTCCACCTACTGGTAGCAATCTTATGTCTTGAGCTTCCAAGGATCCTACATACACCTCCTTTGAATCCTAGGTGATAACCTTTGTCATTCAGCTAAACTACACTCAATGAATTATGTGTTAGACCTTCCACAAAGTAAATGTCATCATCATTTATTTTCCAATCAAATAAATTGTATCTTTTCCTTTTACCAAGCATAGTGTATTGTTACCAAAACTGACCACGCCACCATCAAACTCTTCTAGCTTTATGAACATTCTTCTGTCACTGGTCATGTGATGTGAGCACTCACTATCAATAACCAACTCATTAGTGTGTTCCATGTGAGAAACTAATTCATTTTCTCCTTCTAAGGTATCCTCTTTCACTTCAACAAATGCTATCTCTTCTTCTTCATTATTTTTTGACTCTTCATCAGTTACACCTTCATCTACTATAACATAACATTGTTTATTTCATTTTTCTCTGAATATTCTAATATTCTCTTTCTGCTCACCATTAGAAAACCTAGCATAAATATGTCCACTCTTATTGCATGATAAATACTTCAAAGGTAGCTTCATTTGTACTTACCGACACCTCTAGGCAATATCTTTGTAAGTAATGTTTCAAGTTCCTCTTTCTTTCTTTTTTCATCCAAAATGGAGTCAAATTCCCTAGATAACTTGACATACTAGTTGATTCATGACTTATCTCTTTACCCTTCTTCATTGAAGCCATAGACAAATATGCTTTAAAATTTTCTCCAACTCTAGGAATACTATTATCAAAGTTTCTCAACTCAAAAGCAATAAGCTTACCAATCAGACCATCAATAGAGACATTATCTATTGTTCTTAACTCATGGATGGAAGAAACCCTAATGGAATAAGTAGGTATAAGATTCCTCAACATTTTACTTACCACATCTTATTCTTCAATAGTACCACCACCAATTTTGATAGCACCAACAACTTCTTTTATCCTTTAACCATATTGAGCAATGTTTTCTCCTTCAATCATTTTCATGTCATCATATTTTCCCTTCAGACTATCTAGCCTAGCTTTTTGTACATGCTTGTCTCCACCATAGATTAGTTTAAGATTTTCCCAAACCTCATGAGTAGTCTCTAAACCATGTAAATCAATATATTTAGTGTCAAATAGAGTACTTACTATAGCCTCCAATGTTTTCATATTCTCTTGTCACTAGCTCCTTTAATTAATTTGTAGTAAGAGTCCCAATAGGAACAACATATTTGGTCTCAACATGATTCTAGAATTGTGGCCCCATACCTTTTAAATAGATCTCCTTTCGGTCGCTCCATATTGTGTAGTTATCTCTTGTGAATTTAGGACCTTCTTTCTTCATCATTAAATCTTTTACCCAATCTTTTAAGCTTACCACAAAGAGGACCAATGCTTTTCTACAAATTGTTAATACTATAAAGTCCAAGATTACTGAGAGGAGGGGGTGAATTAGTAATCTATCAGATTAGAACTTTTCACAATTTATTCAATAACATTAATAACATTCATCAACTTTAAACCTTATGCGGCAATAAACAATGTGACCAAATAAACATCCAACAAAGTAACACTAGTATTTTTATCATGGAAAACCTTGGTCAAAGGGAAAAACCACAGTGAGAGTTAATACCCACTAATAATTTGCACTCCTTTTAAGTACGACTAGTTAAAGGCCTAGCCATGTTTGGAGCTTACAATGATGCCCGGTTAGGAGAAAACCTTATTAGGAGTCACCCAGTTAAGGGATTTACCTCTAGCCCTGTTAGGAGCTTTATCTTGTTAGGAGTAACCTTGTTCAAGGATTTCAAATCCTAATCAAAGAGTCACCTAGTTAAAGGATTTAAAATTTTAGACATGTTAGAATCTACCCGATTAAGGGATTTTCGGATTTAACAAGTACAATGATTTGGGTGTAGCACTTCTCCTCTACTTGTTCAAATCTAATTAATCACAACACTTTCACTTCTTGCAAACAATCTTCACTCTTCACTTGACCACACCTTTTCTTCCATGATCTACTCTTGCATAATCCTTTGATTTACATATAAATACATTACATGTTCATTGGTGAATTGGTCACCTTACAAAATGTATTACAATTAAATTCCATTCATTACAATAATTCCTCCTTAATCCTTAAGCCCTAAAATGTATTATCAATCTAGAACATTTGATTACAAATTCAGGTCAGCCATAAGATTCACCACACATCAATTTAAAACAAATAACAGTCAAACTTTGTTTGACTTCCCCAAACTACTTCCAAAACTTGATAGATCTGATCACCTTGAACAATGAAATCAAAAATCAACATGTAGACACCTAAAAACCATTCATATTAATTAAATCTATTTAATTAATAATCCTTGTGACATTGTAATTAGTTTTAATTAATTAATCATTATTGTCATATTTAATTATAATTATATAATTAAGTTGGGTTCACTACCTAAGGTATTTAAATCTAATTTGAATCCCACCTTCTCTAATGTATTAAACTTATTTTAATACATGTCCCTCATAAATCCTTTTTTGAATAAATCTCTATTTATTTAAATCCCCCACATCCTAATATTCTCCCAAGCCTGGATTAATCTAAAACCAATTTAAAGTAATCTAAAATCCCTACCTAAAGCCTAGCCTACACCCATCACCTCACTTTCTAAACCTACTCTCCCACCTAATCACTCCTCTAACCTCGCTTAAAAAGTGATTCCTAACCTCATTAGAGCTAATGAGTTTCTCACACGTGTGAGCAACTCTTCCCAAGGAAGCCACCCAACTTCCTTAAATGCTCCAACTGTCTCTTACAACTTTTTCCCCCACACTCCTCCCCAAAGTTTCTCACACATGTGTGAGCAACCTTGAGCCACACAAACCTTAAATGCCCATCTTGTCTCAATTTGACCTTTCAAATTAGCCATCTCATCTAGCCTATGTGGCTCCCATGTGGATGCCACATGGGTGCCACCTCATCCAAGCCCTCTCTCTCCCTCCAAAAATCTATAAATAGAATCCCTTCCATGAGAAAATGGTTTCTCAATCTTTTGTTTTTATGCATTTTTATCTTGTTAGTTTAGCTCTAGAATTCATAGCATTTTAGCATTGTTAGTTTCTTGTTCTTGCTTTAGATCACATAGCATATATCTTAAAGGTTAATGAATCTTAGTTTCCTTATGCATTTCTCTTTCCTTTCAATATAAATCACACATCCATGCTTAAAGGTTAATTAATCTTTCATATCATTTGTAGTTTAAATCTTCATCTTCACCATTTGCCTCTCTTGGAATCCTTGGGGCAAAACTAGTTCCTCATACTAGTTTTTTGTGCCATTTTGGGATCTCCTTGGCTTCTATTTAGTTTCAATCATCTTATCATTTCATTTGGGACTCTCTCATTGTGTTTGGAGAGCATGTCCACATTCTACACAATGAGAAAATCAAATGGGGCTTGGGTGCTCCTATTTTAGCTCAATTAGAGGTGGTGTGTAGGAATTTCTTTTTGTATGATTGCATGCTAGATTAGGACTAACATTTTCTTGTCTACACATGATCTCGATAGGTTAGGTTCACCACATCTACACAAAATTACACATCTTTCATGTCATTTCACCTTGACACCTTGATCATGAAAAGATCCACTATAACTTATTACATCATCATTGCTCACCGATCTAACACCAACTACTCAAACCTATTCAAACATTTTGCTATCTTGAACATAATGATATTTTGTCAACTGAAACTATGCTTTGTAGTACTCCAATCTTACAATGATCATAACATCAATAACATAGTGTAGTCAAGATAATCATATCATGACCACAACACTTGGATCCATACTAATTTGATAGAATAATCAAATCATTCACTATTTGTTCTTTTGTCTAACTTGTTCCTCTTCAATCAATCATAACTCTCTGCATACTTATTTCTAGCCACTATAGTCATACATACAATAACAAGAAACATCACTAAGTCTTCCTCTGACCGCACACTCCAATTCCTTCATATACTCACCGAACATTAGATTCAACAACTCAAACACTTATCATTTCACTGTCAACCAACACAGTACTAATTTGACATCAATGATGACAACATAATTGATCTTCCTATCATCAAACATGTACCAATCAACACTCAATCAAGCTCTATATTAGTTATGCCAATAATTATAATGTTTTCATGGTAGCATGATTTTAAAGATGTTTAGTAACATTTTCAAGAAAAGAAAGGCAAATGATTAAGATAGAAACATTTTTTATTCATGATAAGTGAACAAGGGTTTTAGGATTAGTGTATTCCTAAGAAAATAATATTTATAGAGCTAACAACAATAGATCCTTAATGAAAATAAAAAAACATAATTTAATGTTGATGAACAATATGTCTCACACAATAACAACATTATTCAAAGAGGGGACAACAATGCATGCAATGACAGTGACTTCATAGTCAAGATCAATGTATTTCTCTATTAGAAGTTCATTGGGTATTCATGAAAAGATCATATCAATGGAAAGATAAAGAGCTTCAAGTAGGATCATGATAAGAGATCATGATCATCTTACAATATTTATTCACCATTCTTGGAGGAGCATGCACTTTCTTCATTTATGTTTTCTTTTCTTTCAAAAGGGGTTTGGTTCAATGTTTCCTACATTTCTAGATATTATTTTCGAGGTCAACATGTCACTTTTTTTTGGGAGATCTTTTGTCCATTCCATGGTATCACTATTTATGAAAGATATATAAGGTAGCGGCTATGCAGCCATGAAAATTTTTAACCATACGAAGGGGAAACACTTAGTTTTTTTTTCAAAAGTTTGCAAAAGGTTATATAAAAAAAATGATTTTCGTGGCTGGATAGCCACTACCGATATATAAACCATTTGTAGTTAGTCATTACTAGAACAATGACAAACTATAGATGCAACCATATTCTATTTACCCTGACTTGGGAATAAAAGTTAAAATAGGACCAATTTCTTTCCAAAATAATGATATAAAGAAACAATGACAAAAAAATTTAAAAATTGTTCTCACAAGTTATGCAAAACTTACCAACTCTAGCATCTCATAAATGTGACCTTTGAAGGAACTTTTAATTGCCTATAGAAACAAAAGAACATAATAAATATTTAGCACCCAATAGTTGGCTTTTTAACACCCTTGCATGATTCAAGAAAGACAATAACAACAACAACAATATAATAGTTAAAGAAAATGTAAGATTTGTCAAAATTGTAATTGTTGTCCTAACAACTTTTTGGAATTGACAAGATAACTTTTTCTAATTAGGTTCAAATGGTATTTGAATTCAGTTGCAGGATCCAAATGGTTTGTATGGACATTAATATACTGATTTCCCCCACACAAGGTGTTGGTTATTTTGTAATTAGAAGTTGAAGCAATAAAACGCTTCATTCTCTCCATTTTCCAAATGTTTATGTTTGTAACAATTATTGGTATGTCATATAATTGCAACACCAATGTTTGAGGCTAATTGTGAATATTGATGGAGGATAGATCACCTTTCATTTTATTTTGGTTTCATTTATTTTTATTGAGTTTTGGGGGATTTATACCATTTTTAGTGAAGGTAGGTCCATTTTTTCAAGTTTCTTCTGCAATAGTCCTACTATTTTGATTGGTACAAATTGTACCCTCCACTTGCAAATATAAGACTATTTGGGATCAAAATGGATATGAGTCTACTTTAATTTTATTTGATCTCATCAAAATTCATTCATATTGGAATGAGATGACACATTTTTTTGTAAAAACTGCCAAAAACCCTACCTAGGGTTTATAGTGAGATAAAAAAAATGATTTTCTCACATTTCCACATGTGAAAAATCTTATAATTTGGTGAAAAGGATTTTAATAACATGTATTTTCATATTAAAAAGTTGTATGGGCTGATGTTTGAGTTTGCACGCATGAAAAGGTGACTGCAGGTCTAATATCCCTATGTATCAGACACAAAAGTGTGGTATTGTTGAGGAATTTGTATTGGCAAAGTCAAGGGTTTGATTTGCCTTGTACTTTAGAGTTTTGAGAATGTGTGGGGAACTCAAAAAACTCCAAAGAACCTTGTGAGAAGGCCCTAGTATCAAAAAAAAGGTAACTTGTAACCTACCTTATGCATGATTTCCATTCTTCTATGACATTCTTGAATAATAAGAAAGAATAAATAAGATAGTTAAATAAGTCATTTAACAATAAAAGTCACACTTGTTAATATGCAGTGCCTATTTAGTACATAGGTATGCTTCAACTATAAACATACACGTATTGTGAAATTTCTTCACATTCTATTACATATTTACCAAAAAATTTATCTTTCCACTTTGACAATTGGCTTCAAATGGAATAAAAGCTTTATTTCCTAAGATCACAAACTAGAGTTCCTCACATTCTATTAAATACTTATTGAAAGTTTATATCTCCCCTTTTATAATAGTCTTTAAATGGAATTAAAGATTTCTTTCTTGTGGCCATGAACCATATCCCCATGATACTCTCAATCATTTCTAGAATATAATTTTGATTTATCATGTAACTAATAATAATTTTCAATTTATTATATAACCATTGCCAAAATATGTATGTAGCACAAAGATATTGACATGAATATTTATCTCTTAGGCTAATCATCTTCATTTATAGACAATCCATGACAAATAAATATAGTCTTTGCATGGGATGAAATATAATCTAATCAACTACTAAGCCAAATAAATAAATCTTTAAAAATGAGTACCTTAGAACCTTGAGCACTAATAATTTATTTATTTTTTTCTCATTTCCATCTCTTGTTCTTATTTAATTTTTTCCAAATATTTTTTTCAATTCCAAACACTCCTCAACAATTTTTTTTGTTCCATGCATCAACATAATTCTGCCCATAAAATTTCAACACATTTTAAGACAATTAACTAGTTATTGACTCTTTAGCTTTATTTGCACTCTATGTTTCACTTTGCATAAAGTATAGCTCATATTTTCACCCAGTTCCCAAATCTCCTCTCAACCAAAGTCCAATAAGGAAATCGAAAATATTAATATCATTCTCACCTGGTATAATTTGTGGATTTCTTTCCTATGAATGCCCAAGATAGGGCACACCTTATTAATAATATTTAGAAAAAGAGACATGTTTTATTTGATGTTAAAGAAAGCATCATTCTTAAAGTAGAATACTATTCAATGGCTTTTATATGGCTTCAAATTGATAGACATTTTTTCCCTGATTTCTTTCAAACAATTTAAACAAGTTACTTTAGCCATAAAAAAATGGCTCAATTGATGCATATGGACATATATCATACTGCAGTCCAATATTAGTTTTAACACACTGGGAAAATGCCCAAATGGATAAGTATAGTTGTACATCCTAAACAAAAACAACAACTTACTAACTCTTGTAACTAATGCATAAATTTACATTAATTTTCTTTACAAGAAAGTAACAAAGCAATATACTTCAAACCTTTTTCAAGAAAAGAGTTGTAACAAATCACATGCTTGGTTAATTCATTTTGTATATTGTCCACTCATTTGAGGAAATGTTTAATTTTTTTTATAATTATGTGATTAATTTGAAACCATTTTTTGTGTGCATATTACTGTATTGAACCATGACTATGTTGCCATTGTACATATTACAATTGAAAAATCTGAACCATCAACTACTCATGTAAATTGATCTTACCACCTTAATCTAACCTCTTTTATATTGTATATCCCTATTGTTAAATTTTAACATATGAGGAAAACATCCCATCACAAATATAAAAATTCTTGTTGTTTTTTGGGTAAGATTTGAGAATGAAAATGAAAGAAATGAGTATACAAAACCTAGTTTGTTATAAAAGGAAAGAAAAATGATGGGAAGCCTCGCCAAGAATGCAAAGATGAGATATGAAAAAATATGCAATTCTGAAATCTAAATTATAATATTTATTGTTGTTACTTTATTTTACAAAAAATCTAAGTGCAAATAAAATGAGAAAATTCCCCAAGATTCTATAAAATGTAACATATGATTCAATGCTAAGAAAAGGATAAGCAATCACTCTAAATTATATGGATTTAATAGATGAGATATGTCACCACTAAAACCTCCCAAGTTTAGGATTCTTTCAAAGAGGTTTTTAGATCTGGTAAATCCATCTATTAAAGGTCTTCCCGCCCCAGACAGATTTGAAATTCTACCTAAACTACAATGAGCAATGGAAAATCTCATAAGGTCATCAATGGAGTAGGCAATTTGCAGCAGTGTTGGTACAAATTTGAAGGCATTTCAAAATCTTCGTCCCTACATAATTTAGGGAACTCTTCCAAGGATACCATAGAAAACATAGCCCCAAAGAAGAAAATTTCTTTATTGTTCTTCATGTACTTGACATGCGAGCCAAACCCAGATCTTACCAAAATGCTCCAGCATTTAAGTTCACAAATAATGCTAATGTGGGTTTGATCATATCATGGTGCAGAGATCTTCTCTTAATTCAAATTATGATACAAAATATTCCTCTCGGGCAATGGTCAAGCCTCTCAACTACACTAATAAGCCCCCAAACTTGGAATTTGAAGCTTCTTTTAGACATGGAGTCCTAGAAGGAAAAAATTTTAAGCTACTTCTGGAATAATCAACATATCTAAATTCTTCTGGCCTAGTCTTCCAAATCTACACAATGGATTATTGAGTCTTGGTAATCATTATGGAAGGTAATTGATGCAGAGGCATTCTTGGGTCCTTGGTGAATCTGCATGGTGGTGTGTTACTTGGCCGATGTTACTCGGTTGCAGCCTTAACCGATGGTCTCGATTATTGAAGGAAGCTCGGTCACTAAAGGAACTAAGTGAGACTTCTTGTACTCGGTGGAACTGGTGCTCGGTAATGCCTATGTTTCTCGGTGTTGCTTGGCTTGGTTAGTTGTTTCACTAGTGCTCGGTTGTTTTTCTAGCACTCGGTAGTTCTGGTTTACCAACTAGAGTTCTTGAAGATTTGATTGGCCGACCTGGTGCATTTATTGTTGGTAGCTTTTGTTGAATTCTCCTATGTGGATCTGGAGACTGACATGTTGGATTTATTAATTGTAAGGCTATTTGAGAGCCGAATTGTATTGCATTTAATATTTGTTTGTAGGAATTACTGGTTTCATCCAGCCAACTTGTGGCTAATGATTAGTATTTAAGGGGTGTTTGGGTAGTTGTTTTAGGAGTAGGAGATCAGAATTTTTGAGAGTAGATCTAGGGGTAGCAAATAAGTGAAGTTGTGGAAAAGATCCTGCGAGGTCTTGCAGATTAGATACGTATCTGATAGTTTGTGATATCAGAGCTAGTGGTTGAGTCTTGGAGACAAGGAGATTGCTTGGTGGCTTGCGAGCACAAGTCCAGATCTACCTTAGGGTTTCCATCAGTTGCTAATTTGTCTCAGAACTGAACTAGCTAGAGTTGTATTGGATCCTGTTGATCTTGCAAAATTGTTTATGATTGTAATTGGCCCTAACTCGGAAGGCCTTACAGTTGGGTATGTTAATGATAATTTGGTTGAAACAATTATTGTATTGTGTTATTCCGATGTATTGTTTTGAAGCTGCAATGTTTGGACTATCCTTAATTGGATCCACCATCCCTTGACCTATGTCAGGTTGTATCATAGGTGGGTTGATCTTGTGGAGTGAAGGTTGACCTAGCAAGGCTGATCTTGTTATCGAAGAGATCGTATGATCTAGGTTGCAGATTTGTGGCACTGAACTTATGGAATCTTGCCCTAGTTGTTTGCAAGGTGGTAGGTTGTGATCAAAATTGCATACAACTTGGAGGTTGTTACAAGGTGGTTGGTGTAGGATTTGTTATAGATTTTTTTTCTTATCTTTAAGGATGCCTCCGAGAAGATTGGACCCTAGAGTGATTATGAATCTCTATGATACTATGGAATCTAGGATTACAAAGAAGGTGAAATCTGATTTCAGATCAGAGATGGAATTGATGAAGAATGATATGGTCACTGAGATCATGAGAGTTGTTGTTGGTGTACCTCAGAATGTTGGTACTGAAGATGGTTATGAGGAAGTTGCTGAAGACTTTGAAGCTATTGGATCTAGTGGTGATGACTGAAGGGATAGTTCTGGTGAAGATAGAACTGCTCAATTACATAGATCTGGAGCTCGGTTAAGTAATAGTTATCAAATGGAAGTTTCTACTTTCTTTGGTACTTTGAACCCTAAGAATTTGATTGACTGGATTGGTGAACTTGAAGATTTCTTTGATCTAGAAGAAATTGAAGATCCTCTTCGGGTGAAATTAGCACAGACAAAATTGAAAGGACATGTTGCTCTTTGGTGAAAAGAATTACAAAGAGATAGAGCAGATGAAGGTGAAATGGAGATCAATCGGTGGAGGTTGGTGGTGACTAAGTTGAAAGCTAAGTTCATACCTGCTGACTATGATCTTGACTTGTTTAAGAAGTTACAGAATCTAAAACATAAGGATTTGACTATTGAAGATTATACCGAGGAGTTCTACAACCTTACTATTCGGTCTGGACACAGAGAACTTGGTAAGGAAAAGGTAGCTCAGTATGTGAATGGCCTAAGATTCAATATTCAGGATGAGCTTGGTATGCTAAAGATTGATTATGTTGAAGATTCTTATCAGTATGCTCTAAAGGTAGAAGATAAGTTGAAGAGGAAACAACATAGTAATCCTCGAGGGAAGGAAAAGATTGATCACTTAGTAAAGGATAAACTGATGACTGCAAAAGATGAACAGAAACCTGTAGAACTGAAGAAGAAGATAGGTAGAGTTATCTTTAAGGGAACTTGATATAATTGTGGTGAGGAAGGACATCATTCTTTTAAGTGTACATAGAAGAAGCTTGGTGACTGACGAGCTATCATGGTGAATGAAAATGTTGAGAATGAACCTAAATTTGAGAATTTGCTGATTCGGCAAACATTGCTCGGTACAAAGGAGGAACCTTGTCATAGGAGTAACTTTTTTAGGACTCGATGCAAGTCTAGAGGTAAACTTTGTAATGTTATTGTTGACAGTGGTAGTACTAATAACCTTGTTGCTGAGGACATGGTTCAAAAACTTGAGTTGAATAGAATGAGACATCCACATCCTTATAGGATTGGTTGGTTGAAAGATGATCATGCTCTAGAAGTAAGAGAACAATGCTTTATTGATGTTCATATTGGCCAGTATAAGGATCTTGTGTTATGTGATATTATGGAGATGAATAGTTGTCATATATTGCTCGGTAGGCCTTGGCAATATGATTGCAAAGCTATGTATGATTGTGTGAAGAATGTGTTTACTATTGAGAAGGATGATAGGAAGTTTTCCCTGATGCCTTTCCTAGATATAACACTCGGTAGGAGGAGTCTGCGTATTGGTAGTTGAGTTGAGTTGGTAGATCTTGAGAGAATGAATGATCAGTTTGGAGAACAGACCTATGTGTTATCAAGGAAAGACTTGAAGAGACAGAGGAAGCTAAAGTGGAAGAGTATGCAAAGTGAAAAGGTGGGGGACTTGTATGTGAAGAACCAGTTCGGGGTTTATGTGCTGAATCCTGGAAGATGTTCTTCTCACATATGAACATCTTTTCTAACCTGGGGTGTCTGATGTAGGGGCATTCTTGGGTTCTCGGTGAATCTGCATGGTCGTGTGTTACTTGGTCGATGTTACTTGATTGCAACCTTAACCGATGGTCTCATTTATTGAAGGAAGCTTGGTCACTGAAGGAACTCAGTGAGTCTTCTTGTACTTGGTGGAACTGGTGTTCGGTAATGCCTGTGTTTCTTAGTGTTGCTTGGCTTGGTCGGTTATTTCACTGGTGCTTAGTTGTTTTTCTAGCACTCAGTAGTTCTAGTTTACCAACTGGAGTTCTTGAAGATTTGCTTGGCTGACTTGGTGCATTTATTATTGGTAGCTTTTGTTGGATTCTCCTATGTGGATCTAGAGGCCGACATGTTGGATTTATTAATTGCAAGGCTATTTGAGAGGTGACTTGTATTGCATTTAATACTTGTTTGTAGGAGTTAATGGTTTCACCCAGCCGACTTGTGGCTGATGATTAGTATTTAAGGGGTGTTTGGGTAGTTGTTTTAGGAGTAGGAGATCAGAAGTTCTGAGAGTAGATTTGGGGGTAGCAGATAAGTGAAGTTGTGGAAAAGATCCTGTGAGATCTTGCAGATCAGATTAGTATCTGATAGTTTGTGATAGCAGAGCTAGTGGTTGAGGCTTGGAGACAAGGAGATTGCTTGGTGGCTTGCAAGCACAAGTTCAGATCTACCTTAGGGTTTCCATCAGTTGTTGATTTGTCTCAGAACTGAACTAGTTGGAGTTGTATTGGATTTTGTTGATCTTGCAAAATTGTTTTTTATTGTAATTGGCCCTAACTCAAAAGGCCTTACAATCGGGCATGTTAATGAAAATTTGGTTGAAATAATTATTGTGTTGTGTTATTCTACTATGTTGTTCTGAAGCTACAAGGTTTGGACTCTTCTTAATTGGATCCACCATCCCTCGACCTATGTCAGTAATCTTGAAATTTACCCTTGGAACTATGAATTTTTTATCACACTTTCTTATTATATGAAGGATCAAGATGTTATTCTCTATGATCATCTCTATATCTAGGGCCAACACTTTCTTATATGCTCAAACCTTGGTTATCCTACCTTTAAACCCTCAACTAGATCATTCAAGATTATGCATGTTGGGACTCGGGTTATGCCTATGTAGACTTATCTCTTAAAACTTCCATTTTAGTTCAAATTTGAATTATACTCTAAAGTTATAGAGTATTTGTTGGATAATTTCCTAGCTACAAACATAGACACTTTTAATCTTTACTCATTCAATTTTTTATCACATTCCAATAGGTCTTGTCATCTTGGAAGATCTACCAGAAGCCATTATATTTTTACAATTGTTGATCATAATTAAGGGATTACATTTTTTCACCACAAGTGTTCACTATTGGTTGCCCTAGTTTGAAGTGCTATTTCTAATATCAAGCATCATAATAGAAATATTCTCTACACAACATTCTACAATTGAAGGTCCCTTGGGGATTCAAATCCCCCATATGAACTCACTTGGGACTTGTTGGAAATTACACGTACTTTGAAGATAATGGAAGTATTGCTAGAAAGAACAACAAAGAGTGGTCATAAAGATAGTGAATATTGATCTCCAAATCATGTGAAGGATAATTTTTTATATGAAGAGGATAGTGATTTATAGTGAATGCATACAAAGATTATGGATAGCAAGCCACTAATGTAAGATAGGGTTATAGATAGCATGAAGAGCACAAGGTTCAATGAACAATGGTGTGAATGAAGAGTCTAAAGAGTAGAGATATAGAGACATTCATTGTTATAATAGTGGTCAGTAATATCTAGAATTCCTCAAAGAAGACAATGAGAAATGAATTATAGTGATCCAATAAAGAGGTTAATGGGGAAACAATGAAGATTTGATGTTGTTATAGTGATGACCAAATATAAAAAATAGTGCCCATGATTATAAGATTTAGAAAAAAGAACATTCAAATATAAGTCAGTAAGCATGTATATTTCATGACAATGATGATGTCCAATGACTGCTATTACTAGTTACATTCACAATTATTAGAGGTGTTTAGGAGTGGTAATGGTAATGTGTGAAGAGAGGGAAATTAATATGTCATGATAGTGCTTTTATTGACTGTTATAAACAAGTTCAAAGTAGATCTAGTGAAAAGAGAAAGATTGAAGAGAGAAAAAAATATCATTGTATTGAGAAAGATAATGCTTTAAGGGGCATTTTAGGGTTCTTGGATGCAAAAGAAGTTAAAAAATATCTTTTTTGTTATTTGTTGGTACTCAATGCATTTGGAGTACATCTAGGTAAATACATGGGCTTACCAAACACCCATGTACATAGCTAGATGTGCTAAGATGTCCAAGTACATAACCAAGGTAGACCCAAGTGAACTCATACCTAGACATGCCCAATATAGGTGCAAGAGACCTTAAGGTTGTACCCAGTAACATAAAATAAAATAAAAAAAACATTTATGTGCACTTCTCACACACTACCACGGTGTATCAAACCATGGCCAATGCACCTTTAATCTCATTTGAAACTAAGGATAAAAATTGACTCTAATACCATACCAAGAATTTTGAGGTTTGAGACTTTTTTGAAAAATAAAATTAGAAATCCAAATTCTTATTGTTAGTGTTAAATGTTTTATAACTTATATCATTAACAATGAAACTGAATTATAATATATTTATTGTTATTATACTACAGATGATGTGTCACCACTATCATGATTGATTTTTTTTCAATTACTATTGTCATAATATATTTATTGATTATTTTATAATGTAATCATATTATATTGGTGTTAAAATTTTCTATTAGTGCTAATTGTTATATTACTTACATAATTTGCTACAAATATGAATCATGATATGTTAATTTATGTTATACTACATTTTTTTTTGTCACTACTATAATGAATAATTTAATTAATATTATACTAATGTCATGGTATATTTAAGTTTTAATTTTATTAATGTTATAAACAACTTTTTATAAAAATATTATAAAAAATTGTGTTTTTATTCAAGACACCTACTCATCCCTAGGGAAATCAATAGAAATTCCTAAACGCATTGGAAATGGTCTAACATTCCCTAAAAAAATTTTGCCACCCCATAAAATGGATACACATTTCCATAATTTTCCTGTAGGGGGGATAGTCAAGGGACAAGTAGAAGGGCTTGAGGGATGCCAACATTTTATTCAAAATAGAAGGGATGATAGAGATTGAGATGTAATAATCTGTGAAAAAGCATATAATTTTAAACCATGAGCAATAAATGCTTAGTGAGAATAAATTGCACATGTTTTGTTGGGAAAGAAAATTCCCTTGGTAATTTGAGGGAGAACAATATGAAAACCTTCTTAAGAAAGGCATCACACAAAAATTATGAAAGTTAAAGAAATAACATGTGGTTAGCGATCGAAATACCATGAATTAGTGAGCCCAAATCATAATACAAATACAGTGAATACCAAATGGCAATTTTCATGAATATAGTTAATATTATAAAATACACTATGCTTTTAATATTAACAAATATGATCATAGAATATATATATTATGAATGATTAAATTCAATGAGATGGTGCATTGATAAAAAAAATACCACTGGAGGCACTTGAACAACATTGAGATTTGAGGTGCTAACTATAAGACTTCTCAAACTGCTCCCCTTGTTTATCTTGCATCATTAATCTAGTTTTGTCCTAGGGAGACAAATTCTAGACTCCATCATAGTTGTTCATGAGGCCATTCACTCCCTTGATTTGGCTAACAAGGAAGGGTTCTTTCTTAAACTCAATCTTTCCAAAGCTTATGATCGAGTGGATTGGAAACTCTTGTTGAGGATTTTGGAAGTGTTTGGTTTTAATCATTACACTTGCAAAATAATCTACCAACTATTTTCTTCCCCTTCTTTGGTAGTGTTGATCAATGGCTCCCCTTCAGCCTTCTTCAAACCTTCTAGAGGTCTTGGACAGGGTGACCCCCTATCCCCTGTCCTCTTTATTATTGTGGCTGAAAGCCTCAGAATATTTATCTTGACAAAGATTGCTTTTGGATATTTGTAGGGATTTAAACCTTATTCAAGGAATACTAAGTTCTCTCATCAATAATTCATTGATGATACTATTTTGGGGGGAGAGGCCTCAGTTAAAGAAGATAGAGAAATAAAAAAATTGTTGAATAGTTATTCGAATGCAACGAGGCAACTTATCTACTAGAACAAGAGTTTTGTTTACTTAATCAAAACTCCCATTGAAAGGAAGAGAAGAATAGTAGAGATCTTGGGATGTGGAATGGATATATTTCCTTTGACTTATTTGAGTCTTCCTTTGGGTTTGAAACCTCCTGAGTCCTTTTGGAATAGTTTAATTGATAGATTCAATAGGAAGATATTTGGTTGGAAGGGTGTGATGCTTAGCCAGGATGAGAAGATACAGCTTCTAAAATCTACTCTTTAAAACCTTCATACCTATGCTTTGAGTCTCTTCTCTATTCCCTCTAAATTTGTTGATGCTATGGAGAAAATTCAAAAAAGGTTTTTATGGTTTGGGGCGATGGACCATAAGAGGATTCCCCTTATTTCTTGGGACAGAGTCTACTTACTAAAATGTAAAGGAGGCCTTGATTTCAAAAGAATAATTTTCTTCAATAAGGTGCTTCAAGCTAAACAAGTGTGGCATCTTTTTCAAGATACTGGAGATTGGCGAGATATTATTGAAGCTAAATATCTCCACTCCAATAATTCTATGAAAAACCTCTTATTCAACGATGATATTCCTAAATGCTCCTTCAATTGGAATGGTCTCCTCAAGGCCAGAGAGACTATTGCTTCTCATGCTAAATGGAAAGTTGGAAATAGAGAAACAATAAACTTATGGCATGAAAACTAGCTCCTTACAGAATCCTGGCAAATGTGGAGCCCTTCAACAAATGGAAGGAAGTTTTCTTATTGCACTTCAGGACACAAGTTTGTAACTACATATATGGTAATGATTGGGTGGATCTTTGTCATCTATCCCCTAATTTGGAACCCTCATGAGGTCTCTCTTGAATCTTTCCTTATCTCAGTCCTCGAATGTTTTAGTTTGGGAAGCTACTCCTAGTGGGAATTTCTCAGTCACCTCGACCTTCTTGAATTCTCTTGATCCTTCTCCTTCCCCTAGCTAGGCTAAAGTTTGGTTCCCCTAATTAATCCCAAAGATTAACATCTTCTTCGGGCTTCTATTGCAAAACCATATTCTCACCATTGACAACCTTATTAAGAGGGGTATTCCTATTCCCAATATGTGTTTCCTTTGTAAATCTAATTCTGAGACCATAAATCATCTCTTTATTCATTGTCCCTTTGTGGTGGATGTCTGGCTTTCCCTTCTCTCCTTTTTTTGGCTAGGTCTAGATTTTCCCCCTAACCATTCAAGAGTGCTTCTCCCAATGGGCTCCTCCATTATCTTCCTCTCCTAACTTCAAGAAACTCTGGTCCTGGGCCTTTCTCCATCTCTGCTGGGGCATCTAGAAGGAGCACAATAATAGAATTTTTAGGGACTTATATGCTCCTTCCAAAGTGGTTTCTTCTAAAATTCATCATGCTCTTATTGAAAAAAAATTTGTTTGAAATGGAACTAACAATTTTTCTGGTAACTACTTGGACCTCCTTATAAATCTAGTTGATCGTAGAAGGGAAAATTACACCTAGATTTTTCCTCCCATGGGGTGGTATAAGGATAACTTTGATGGGGTGGCCAAGGGAAACCCTGGGTTGGCTGGAAGAGGTGGAGTGATAAGGAATCATCATGGTGTTTGAATTTCTATTATTTCTCTCCCCCTTGGCATCCAAACTAATCACTATGCTGAAGCCATGGCTACTCTCCAGGTTACCAAGCTGGCTCAGGATTTGAGGATAAATTACTTATGAGTCGAAGGAGATTCAAATAATATTATAAGCTATTTGAATGGATCCTCCCCTTTGTGGACTATAGACAATATAATATTGGAGACTCATAGCATTCTCAATACTTTTGAAAAGGTCCATATATCACATGTGTTTAGGGAATCACATCAAGTGGTTGACTCCCTGTCCAACGTGGCTGTCAGGCAGAAAGGTATTATGAGGTGGCATAATGGAAAGGACCTCCCGTAGGATGTGAAGGCTCTGATCACATGGGACTGCATTCATGGCAAGGAAGGACCATATGTGGTAATGATGATAATTAAAACACATTTTCCAATGATTTTTTCCAAGCGCGGGAAGTACGGTGACAACATGAACCATAATAATGAGGCATCCATTCCACACACTTTCTGGGTATTTAGGTGAACCAAAAAGATTTAAGCTTTGGTATCTTGTTTCATTTTAAGTTTTGAAGTAATATTGGGAGAAATAACATCATCTTGGTTCACATTCTATTCTGAAGCTTTCTGAAGTGCAACTTTTGTGTTAGGAAGGCTTGCACCATGGGTGGCCAGAGAATCAAGAGAGAGCCCATAGATAGTAAACAATGGAGGAAAAGAAGCATAGTCTAGGATATTATGCACAAGGGTGGTATTACACCCTTCATGGAGATACTTCATGGCAGTACACAAGAATTCACCAATTTTTTTCTCAAGAATTGGAATGAGAGAAGTGTTGAAATTAATGGTCGCTAGTTTACTGTGATGGAAGACATCATTTCCAAAGTTACTGGCATTCCCATTATTGGAAAAAAGTACTACAGAGATCACAGGATCTCAAACCTAGTGGTGAATGAGTTCCCTAAGGATCCAGAGGAAAAATATTCTCTCACGAAGACTGGCACTTATTACCATCCAACGAGCATCAAGAAAATTTGGAGATTCGTGTTGTGGGCAATTATCTACTACATCATGTTGGACTCAAGATTCTCCATAATTCACACTTACCACTTCATCCTGCTCAATCACTTCAGACATAGTAAGATGGTTTCCATTCCCTTCTACCTCTATTCATCCATAAATAAAAATATCAATGAGTATAGGGAAAAAGATATTTCTAACCCTACCTTTCATGAAGGGTTGTTGTTGCTTATTTATAAGTATTTTAAGTCGCAAATGTTGGGTAAAACTGTTAAAGAGAAGGGGGCCAAGGAGGATGAGTCGGGGTTTGATTATGAGCCCTCTAATACTGAGGATAGTACTAGGTTTCACTCTGAAGACCAAGAGGAAGAAGAGATTAAGAAAGGGACTTCTGGCTCTTCTTTTAAGAAAAGAAAATGCAATTTGTAGAATGTTAAGAAATAAATCAAGGGTCCTTCCCCTAAGAAACTGATTAAAATTGCTATATCTTCTCATGAAGATTACAATGAGTAAGAGGAGGACATCGACACTAAGGAGGAGGTTTTGATTGAGAAGGGGAAGAGGAAAACTATGAAAAAATTCCCTAAAAGCTCCAAGAGGATGAAAATTAACAAGATCAAGGAGATGAGCCTGGACAATAGTTTTTGTGGACTCCGAAGAGGAAGGAAAGACAAGAGGTAAGAATAAGGCCACAATTTATCCCTCTAACCCTCATGAGACTACTCCTAAAGGTTTTTATGATTCTGGGAAGAAGAATAAAATAGGGTGATATGGCCACTCAGGACACCCCCCCCGTGCTTCAGAAGGACCCTCACTAGGATACCAAAGGTAAGAATACTATGTGAAAGAATTTTACTTATCGTACTGCCAAGATGGGTATTACTAGAGAGATAATTAATCCCATGGTGCCTGATGGGGATGGTGGAAAAATTGAGATCACTAAACTTATTGACCCCTCATTGATTGTCCTTAGTGATTCCACTAGGGAATTTAATTTCAATCCGCTTAACAATGTGAGGAACAGTCTTCTTGATAACTACAAATTTATTAAATGGATTTTCTTTGAGATTGGTGATTTAAAAACTAGGATGAGAGAGATGGAAAAGAAAAAAAGTGAGAATGCTGACATAGATAGGTCTACCTCTGAACCCCTCCTCAATATGGCTAATATTTATAAGCTGGAGGCTAGGGTGCTTGAAATGGAGAATAGGGTGTTTTGCATTGAAAGAACCCTTAAAGATATTGTTGATCAAAGTTTTCACATCCTCAAAGCCTCCAATGAGCACATAAAGATTCATATTACCAAGATGGAGGCTGATCCCTAAGACAAAGCTATGGTGAAGATCAGTGATGAGCTAGATGTTACCCTAGAGTTGGGGCCAGGGATGAGAACTAGGGCGAGCACAAGGAAAAGGGCTTCTAAGACCTCCCTAGATCATCTGATCTAGATCAAGGAAGTTGCTAACAAAATGGATCAATTGGAGGCACAGGCTACTAACCTGCTCAAGAACATGGCTTGAGTTGTTTCTCTTAGGTTTTTTTTCTTTTGTTCTTTTGGTGCTAGTCCTTTTTCCTATCCTTTTCTAGCTGTCTTTTGTTTGTTAGCCCTAATGTTGGCCTTGTTTTGCTATGTGTCCACTCTTTTTTGTTTGGATCTTTAATGTAATATCTCAAGCTTTGTTCAGGGTTTTAGGCACCCTTCAAAACCTATTTTACGTAATCAAAAATATTGAGATTTGAGATGATGCATTCAAGCAAATTATCATCCTTTATTTTAGACAAAAAGACTCATTTCGACTCATGAATAGAAGCTTGTGTTTTTATGGCCTGGTAAATGAAAATTTCAAAAATTAGCCAACATATAAATAATTGTACAACCCTACTAATAAGAATAATAAATTTGAACAAGAATAGCAAGATTCTTAATGTATCTTCTGCTTGATAGAACCACTAACAAGCAAAATGATAGTTTTCATCAGTCGTCTCAAAAAATTCAATAATTCTACTTATATAGTCTAGTGAACCATCTTCAACCTGCAATGATCAAATTCCATAAGAGGAAAAAGAGTTAAACCTTTAACACTTCAAAGATGAAAGATGGGTGTTTCAAATTGAAACTTGAATATGAGTAAATAAGAACTAAAAACTAGCACGTCTTTAAGAAGTCTATCTACCAAAAGGTTTACATGCCAATTAATTTGAGCACAAACAACTGGACAACTCAAATGATAATCTGATATTAATAAAAACTTGAAACAAAACAAATTGACAATATACTTACATCCATTTTCATTAAATAATGAACTGGTCTTAGTAGAGCACAATGAACATCAAGGATATAGAATCAACACAAGAAATTGAATATGCAAACCTTGGCTATAGATTCATTGGGTGCTCAATTACAATATTCAAATGAGTAGATAGGATTTAAAATACAAGCCTAATGAAAATGTTCTCTCAATAATATTCAATTAAAAAACATATAAGGTAATGCATATTGGGGTTTGCAAGCTTTATTTGAAACCTTACCTCCATATTTTGGCATTTCTAGGAATCCATCATCTAGTTATCGATGTTGGGGCAGTAGAGTGGGAGGTAGAAGATGAATTGAAGGGCCAAAGAATCATCCTGTTGACTTCATCTAAAGATCTTAAAAGCTTCCAACATATTTACAGGTTATGTCATTTGATCCCTATCCAATCAATGTTTGAATAACACACTCCTACTCCATCTCCCCCTCAATAAGTCATCAAATCTGGTGTACCTCGACCCCTAGAAGCAATGGATGGATTGCTTGTCACATAAATCAAAACCACTTGATTGAAAACTTAGTCTTTTCATGAAGCTCTTCTTCCTTTATGAAACCCTCAAGAGATATAAGTGAAAGAAAGCTTTTACCATGCAAAGGGTGAGAAAATCTCCTTCTAAAACCACAAATAATCTCTAAAACAAACCATGAAAACTCTTCTTTGTTGTTTCCATTATGTGAAAAATATCATTTCCTTCTTTTGAATACTTTCCTGTGCATACCCACTCAAGTAAAAACATGATTTTTTCCATAATAATATGATGTTTTGGCTCCTCTAGTTTTCCCTCTAAGCATTTTGATTCGCTACTAAAACTCAAATATTTTGGTTCTTTCCAAAACTCAAATTTACATAAGTTCTCATGACCTCTTATTTTATATGAGCTTTTATGAAAAATACAAAAATAGTGAATGCTCTCTTTTATAAATAGGACATATGTGAAAATTATTAAATAAACAACATATGTCCTTGTAATAATTTTAAGAGGAGATTGGTATTATATGTGTAATAATTTAGTGGAATGGATGTCCACATAAACTTCATATAAATAATAAAATTACTATTTTTGAGTAAGTGATAATTTTAAAGAATGGAACGACATAAACTCCACACAAATAATAATATTATTACAAGCTTTAAATTTAAGTAGGAGAAGAGCACAATATCTACACACCCTAACTTCATGCATATGTAGAGCCTAAACTATAAGTCACATTTTGGCAAAAAAAAATTCAGTTATCTTTGTATGGGAGTTGACACCTTAAAAGTATTTCTTGGCTTCTAGGCATTAACGAAACTTACTATAGAGATCGTCAAGTGTTGAAGATTCAAAAGTGGTCATGTCAAAGTGTTGTTTCATACCCACTCAAAGATGCACCAATAATTGTTTACTAAAAATTGTTAATACTTGTGAACAAATGTCCCAGAGTCGTGCACAAATGTCTCAATAGTAGTGCACAAATGAGCCAATTACCAACCCAAAAAGCTAAAAAAAAATTGGCTACTGGTACATGTGTTATGATTTTTAGGGTTCTAAAATTAGTAATTGGGGAGTCAAGTGTGCATGGAGTGTACAGTTATTGGAACATGTTCAGTATAGATTTTGAAATCACCTAAAAACTAGATTTCCAGCATGAGACATGTATAGATGGTTTTCCCATGCAATAAGCCTATCGACTAACAAACATTACTAGTGAAATGCAACTTCTTAATGAAGTATAAGTCTAATATTATCAAATGTTAGTATAGAGGAGTAATAGTCATTTATTTAGTCATTTTTATTTATGTGACTAACTATTTAGCTATGTTCTTTACTTGGTGACCAATAAGATCATGTCATAAGGTTCCATTACCAATAAGATCATGCTATATTTGATGTTATAAAGTGAAGGTTATAATTATTACAAAAAACTTATTGAAGTTACATTACAAAATAGCATTATGCAGGTTAACTATAATTTTTAATTATATATTGATTATTTAATAGTATAAATTAATTAAATATAATATAGAATTAATTATAATTAAATTAATATTGCAATTAAATTTAAGTTATTAAAATTAGTTTGGTAAAGTAAAATTTTGTAAACATATGTTTTTCAAATGAAAACAATTTATTTTTTCATATTATAATTACTTAATGTAATTCAAAGTTTCGAAAGGAATTATAGTAGAAGAGGAAATAAAAGCTATAAGGAATGATCCATATGGCACAACACTTGCTAAAGGTTTTGCAAATGGGGGGGAAAGCTAAGTGTGTTTACCCTATATGTAATGAATTTGACTAAAAAATTGCCCTTCCCAATGCTTCACCTAAATACATTTGACTAAAAAACTACACAACTAATAAGAAGTAATTTTTGGATTAGATTGTGTTGAATATTTTTGCATCAACATTTCAGGTCACACTCCATGATCCATCATCAAGATGAAAGATAGCATAAGAGAGCACAAGGATAACTAAAATATCACAAAATAACTATAAATTATAAATCATTGATGAGAAACTTTACCAAAAGAAAATTATTTAAAAGATCATAATGCACCAAAAATCACATAGAAAATTTGACAACATCTTAATAAGATGATTGTTTGACCTATCAAATGACTTATCTTTTTCAACCAACATTGTTGGGTACATAATCAACTAAGAATTGTGGACCCAAATAGGGCTTTATTATAGGTATGTCTAATTCCCAGAAGAGGCCATGAGTAATAAAGATGCATTTTTTTTCAGCTCTGGTTTGAAAGCAGAAGTTAGTATTGACAGTGCTTGCAAACAGTATGATACTATTTCTCTTCTAATGGATTTGCAATGTTCTGATTTTGTCATTCTTGATTTGAACATTGATATCTCTACTAAGGATGATGGTAGAGCAAATAGAGATGATAATGCTGAACGAGATGAATTGAATTATATTCCAGTGCTGCATTCGAAATGTGGTGAGTATCTTCTTCCATCACAGAAGGTTGAATGTGTAAAGAAAATTTTATATGGAAGCATAGATGAATCAGAGACCTATAATGAGGCATGGTTGTTTGGAAAGGTCCTGTGGGTCATGATAGCTCTTGGACTCAAGTTCAACAATGAAGGAGTAGCCAAAGGTTACCAACGCTTCTTCAAATTGGTGGAGCATCTTCCTCTATTCAGGAAAGGTTCATACTTCTCTCTCCCTGTAAATGGTCATGTATGAATCTTTCTTTGCTTTTGGTCCTGCTGGTGAGGTCTCCTCACCTTTTGTAGATAGGTTTTCTTTCCAATTTTGGTGTGTTTAGCTTAGCTTCTCCTTCTTTCTTAGTTAGTTGTTGTTTTCTCCTACTTTGTTTCAGTTTGCCCTGCTCCCGTCCGCCCTCCCTGTATGCAGCTTCTTGTTATTTCTTTGGTCTAGACTCCGCAACCCAATGTATAAGGCACTTGTCTAACCAGAGAAGCTGAATTCTTCATGCACCTAGCAGTACATGATCCCCAGACAGAGCCAGTTGTTGCCTGACTTTTAGTCCCCCTTTTTTTTGACAATGTTAGAGTCAAGTCAGGTCTATCTGGTTATGTCTAGGTCAGGGTCCCCTCTAGGATAGGAAATCTTTGTCGGGTTCCCCTTCCTTCGCCATCTTGTTTCATGCCGGGTGGGTTCTTATCAGAGCTTCATTATTTTGGGTAGGTTGTAGATCCCAACCCGGCAAAGATTATATTCTCCTGTTGATGCTCTTTCTCATATGGAATGACAATTATGGATCATGATCTTCAGGCATTTACAAGGGATCAGAGGAAAGTCTTCATGTGACTGATGTAATAACAAAGTTGGCATTGAAACATTCAGAATTATACTTCTTATGATAGTGTATGCATTCAATTGATGAAATCCTCTTATTCTTAATGAGTACATTGATTATAGAAAAGTAAAGTTTGCAGTTGAATACATTGGGGCTATACTAAAATCTATAAGTCAAAGAGATCTCAAGATATGTTTTGAAAGAATTACCAAAGAATGTATGGTTGCATCTTATATGACATCACAATGTACAGGTTCAAAGTATAAAAGATACTTCAAAGGAATGCATCTTAGTTGGTAATCGAACTATATACAATCAGCTATTAAATGGCATTTGAGCTCTTGTGAAGTTTTTTTTTTATCAAGGCTAAATGTGATCAGTCTTTGATGTGATTAGATAAATCTATGGATTGGATGGGTGCAAAGATATTGTTGATAGATTGATTGACTAGTTCGAACTATGTCATATTGCAGTGTTTACAAAGGATTTTATCATGCCTATTGTATCTCAATGTTTTGAATATGTTTCAAACAGACCTTAATACTGTCTGCAGCAATCTGAAGATGACATGGAGTTTTCATTGGAATCTCCTAGGATCTAAGAATAGTGTTATGCTATTATGAAGGACTTAATAATAATTTTGAACTACTGACGTTGCAAAGCCGAACACTCATCGATCTAATGTATTTTCAAGTAACAGTAGAAACTGATGTTCTCCATGAAATGAATGTATAAATTGATTCCTTAAGTCTCCATGATCCTAACAGTGAAAACAGTGTACGATTTGATGTTGAAATGTGCCAGGCTGGGAATCCACGTGCACCAATCATAGAGCGGTCGCATGATCGCATGGAATAAAATAATGCCATGCGATCATGTGACAATGGAGTTCGGGCAGGTGAATGCGCTCTACTGGGACCTACGTCTGCTAACAATGCAGATGCGATAATGAAAAGTTATAAGTCTGAGCCTGACAAGGATAGTATTAAATATTATTTCATGCGCCAATGATAAAGTGGTCGCATGATCGCATGAATAAAATAACACTTTTGTGATCATGCGACAATGGAGGACTAGGTGGGACCCGAGTCAACGGACTTACCTATGGTGGAATAAAGGAATGCATCCGACGGTCCTCGCAAAATCATGACCCCTACCAAATGCTTTTGTGAACTTGCGAGATTCATCCACGTGTCAGGTGGGGCCAAGAAAAGTTTGTCTGCCCGATAAGAAGTTGTCAGGTGGGACCCGAGACTTAAGGAAAATAAAGAAATTAAAAAGTCAATGTAATCCAATGGAGTTTGTATTCTCGCTTAAAAAAAAAGATCAAAAGATAGGATTTTCAATTGTCATAAATAAATAAGTCGAAGGTGACTAAGAACCAAAGGGGATATTGATGATAGATCTCTAGACTGAGGTCACGGGTAGGAAACGAATGAAGAATATAATCCTAACAATGTTGTATGCTATAGCTTGTGGTCCAGAAGATGCAACATGAGTTGCCACAGGTGGTGGTAGTGATAAAAGCTATAAGATCGTGCCAGATCTTTCTGAGACATTCAAAGAAGGTTGAGTACAATTGCAGATTGGATTGACTATTGTTTGAAAGATAGTTCGACTCCGAGAAGCCCAATGGATTTGACTTGCCAGATGCTATTAAAAAGGAGATGAAGGAATCAGATTGAAGCATCACAATTATAATGTCTTTTCTTATTCTCATGTTAGTGATTGGCTTTTCAAATTCTATTATCGAGATGATCTCTCTTTCTGCCTTGTCTTTTTGAATTCTGGAAGATGAATCATTTCTTGTAAGCATTGTATAAATACTGTGAAGAAAATGAATGAAGGGAGGACAAATTGTTAACCAATAGTTTTTGGGTACATAATCAACTAAGAAAGGAAATGGGGTAGTGATCCGAGCCAATACGATTGAGAGAAGAATGTGAATGTTTATGTGAATTAAAAATGTGAATGTTTAATTGTGATAATGAAAGATATTATTTTAAGAAATAGAATTTTAAAGGTTTTAAAACATTAATAACATTGATAGATTGTTTTTATTTTCCCGTGAATGGAAATGAACAGTCTTGTGTGAGTAACAAAGAGTTTAATGAATTGAAGAGTTTTTCTCTATATATTTTTAGCCTTTGAGTTTCATTGGTTTTCTTTATAGATGGAGAAATTGGTTTGTAGACATTACAATTGATTTGGGGGTTGAAAGCGTTCATTTGGAAAATAATTTGAAGAATTCATTGGATCTGGAAATTGACAGAGGATGTTAACTTTAATCTCTCTAATTTCATCCACGATTTTGAGGTATGAATCTTGAATTCAATTCCAACCTGGTGCATAATTTGCATGTTTCTAATTTGTGAACAAGTTTCTTGTTTGACTATTGTCATTAATCCCCCTTTTTTCACAATGGTTTATGATTCATTGTATCCTCATCTCCTATCATTCTTGTATTTTTTTTTTCTTTTATTTGCATCATGAGACATTTCATTTGGAAGTTGTTGATTGGCATCTCCTTTTACTCTATTTCTTCTACCATGCACAACCTATTTGGGGCTGACTTTTATGTGGTTGTGATCTATGTCTTGGAATAATATGGGAGGAAAAAAATTTCCTTCCTTTATTTTTGTGTTTTTGGGCCCAAATTAGGTGGCTAAAGCAATGTATTTAGGAGCTACTTATGGGCGTTGATATATGTGTGTGTTGAAATCAAAATCTATCCTTAATGTCACCCTTTGTCATGGGATTGGGGTCGCTAATTATTTAGGGTGCTAATATTTCTTTGTTATATAAAAAACAAACCTTTCTTTGTTGTTTTCTACTATCATGTTTGTGGTCACTATGATTAGGTGGAGGAAATGGTTTTTTCTAGTAGAGTTTTTAGACAAATTTTAAATGGAATTTCCCTTGGTTGCGTTGTTTTTTTCCCTTCTCCCTTCAAGTTTCCCTATGTATTCAACACCTCGACTTGTAATTTGGATTACACTATGGTGAAGTCACTAGTAGAATTTGGCAAATAAATGACTACGTGACTAAAAAATTTAGTCACATGACTAAAATTGATCAAATTCTACTAATTATTTGCAATTCACAAGTATAAATGACTAATTTAGTCATCGGGTAATCTCACAAGGTCAGACAGTTAAAAATGACTAAATAAATGACCAAATAAATGACTAAACAATTAGTCACTAATAATTAGTCACCCAAATAAAAATGACTAAATAATTAGTCATCCAAACAAAAATGACTAAATGAATGATTATTACTCCTTTATAATAACATTTAATAATATCATAACATTTGATAATATCAGACTTATATACTTATGAGTTCCATTTCATGAGTAATGTTTGTTCATCAATAGGCTTATTGCATGAGCAATCCATCTACACCTGTCTCATGCCATAAATATGGCTTTCAGGTGATTTCAAAATTGATCGATAAACAATATTTAGAGATAGAATCACAAGGAATAGTTACCATCATTAAACAAATGTTTACTCGTGGTTTATTGTTTCGAAGTAGTTATTTCTAAAAGAAATTAGATTCAATTTACAATATGGATTGTAGAAACGTAATGGTACAGTCTACTAAAAATGAAGCTTTTTCCCTTAAAGAAAAAGAAAATTCACTAGTAGAATTTGACAAATAAATGACTATGTGACTATAAATTTTAGTCGTATGACTAAAAATGATTAAATTATATTATTTTTTTGTAATTCACAAGTATAAATGACTAATTTAGTCATCGGGTAAAATCACAACTAAATAATTGGTAAGGCAAATAAAAAAGACTAATTAAATGACTAAATAAATGACTATTACTCCTCTATTCATCTAAGCATTTTGCAAGCATTATAGAGGTGCATGTTCATAGTTGTAGGAAGTGAAGTATTTTAAAAGTTTAAGACCTTCAAGATAAAACTAATATTTTATCTTAAAAATTGAAATTATTAATTTAATTATCTTAAATTTAAAATTAAACTATTTAATTGTCTTAAATTCAAAATGAAGGCAAAAAATAACTATTATCTATATTTTTCTCAAGTCAAAAAATGGCCTTAGAGTGAGTCCTAGGTCCCCTTAGATGGGCTTGATGACTCGAGATGATATAAATCACTTGAAATGCTTAGTCTATGTTGTTGAATAAAGAGATAAAAAATAATTTCTTTTGTTGTTTTATTAAAAGTTCATAAAGATTTAGAAGAAGCATATATATTCTCAAGTGATGTTGAATAAGATCAAAATCATTTCCATTTTGGTAATTGGAGGGAAAAAATAAGATTATACTTGCTTGCATTGACACAAACATAGGAGTGGAGTTTGAAGGAAGAAACCCTACAATTGAGTCCAAGCTTGGTCTTGCAAGCTTCCACAAGGAAAGATTGGCGGCTAGCATGGAGAAAAATAGATTTCCAATAAGTTTTCACTAGTCATATATGGACTTTCACTAGTCTAACATCAAATAACACATACCATGAGAATTCCAACAAATAGAAGTATTCAACTGACATGCACACATACCCTCAAGTATCTATAACCCTTCCATTACTTAATCTTTATTATTACTATGTTTTCAAAATATAAATTCATCAAATGGTATTTTTATCAGTATATACACCAAAATCTACAACTATTTATAATAATTTCTATGCTTTCTCATACATGTAACATATTTTATTTTTAGAAATTATTGAAAACCTTAGATATTATTAAAAACACACAAGTATTCTTTCAAACTAAAATTAAATATTTCATGCTTTTAATTTGCTATAAACAAATTGTATGAATTTTTGAAGAGATGAAATAATTTAACTTTACTTAAATGAAATCTTTAGAAGATGAAAAGGTTTTTTTAAAATGGCGTTGATAGATAAGAGATACCAGCACATGTTCAAGACCATAAACAACATACAAAATGGAGAATAAAGTCAATATATAAAACCAATCAACATAAAGTATAAGTGATTAAAATTTTACCAAGCAAATCTAAGGGCTCGCACTTGTATATGTCAACTTCCACTACTACATAGGAAGGTGTTTTAAGACATTTGTTTAAGATAAAATTAATATTTTGTCTTAAAAACATAAAATGTTATTTTAATTATTTTAAGTTAAAAATTAATATTTTTTAATTGTCTTAAATTTAAAATTAAGACAAAACCAAACACGCATTTTCCAAAACAAAAAAGAACATGCATTTTCATTTTCATGGTGCATGCAGGCCGGAAGCGAAAAGGGCAGAGGAATGAAGGCCAAGTGAATTATTAGCATGTTTTTGGAGCCAAAATTTTGCATCCTTCCCCTGCATTGTTTCCTACCTACAAAAAAAAAAAAAAAACTTGAAAATATTTACAACAAACTCTGCTACTTTGTTTGAGAGAATACCTTTAGCAATGAAATGATCTCGGGTCTGTGAGAGGGGTTTTTATCAGGTAATGCAAGAAAATATGGCTATTTGATTTAAATATTGTCTCTTTGATTTCTCAATGCCTATTTTTTGAATGGATTTGATAATGTTTGTGCAGGATAAGAGGGAGCTTCAATTTTAGGGTTAATAATTACAACATTGTGGCCACACAACCCTAAGGTGGATTCACACCTTCCTTCTTTAGGGTTATAATTAATCTAAAGCTTTTAGGGATTATGGAATTTATTGAGATTATGATTATAATTTCAATCGATTAAACATTTATAGAATAGATGAGTATTCACCAATATTTCTTGTTTTTCAATTTTTGAAAATAGATCAATACAGTGCATTGGCAGTTGGTCACCGCTATAGATGGTAGTCAACAAATGAATTATTTATTTGGAACCTTGACCCTCTTACAGTCCTAGGAAATTGGGGAACTTACTCCTATTGAGGTAATAAAATGAGAGATAAAGCTTTTCTTTCTCGTGTCTGATCTTGTGTTCTAAGCCTCAACTCTCAAAGTATTATTTGATTAGTAACAAGTATTATGAACATTTGTTCTGTGTCTTAGCATTTTAAGAGGGTGAATCAAAATGTTTTTAGAGTCTTTTAGGATCCTTTTTGTATTAAAAAATGGAAAGGGTTCTTTAGATGTTTATCCCATTTTTTTCTTTTTCATGTGGCTCCATCTCAATCTTCACATTCTTCCAATGGCAAGTTTCTTCTGTCCCTTATATTTTCCATTATTGATCCATTTGGGTTTTCTAGACAGCTAGAAAGAGGAAAATTCTAGCCACTATTGTTCATGGGTTGGGGATCAATATGATTCTTTTGATCATATCATCGGCCTGAATATCTCAAACATGAATCTTTATGTCTAAATTGTGCCTCAAATAGGTCATTTCCATAGTCTCATCAATTTCAGCATAATAGTCAATAACTTCACAGGTCCAATCCCTTCAAACATCACCAATGTTGTAGGTCTAAAATCCTTCAAAATTTCCCACAATAACTTCACAGGTCCAATTTCTCCAAATCGAAGGCCATGGAGATTCTAGAAGCTTTCAACAATAACTTAATAGGACCTTTGTCAATTCTTCTTTTCCAATTTTTGAGTGACGAATCAATTTAGTGAATAACTCAATTCTTCTTTTTCAATTTCTTTATAAATCATTGAATAAATGAAGTCTGCAGGTTGCCAATGAGGAGTTCTCAAATAAATGAGAAAGATAACATGTCAACAGTAGTTAGGTTAATGACAATTAAATTTGTTATAATTTAAATTTGTATAGTTTGAAATTGTCAACTGCCTAAATTACAACAAAGTTCTCATGCAAGGGGATTCTTAAATTTTGTATGTACAATTGCTTAGAAAAAATTGAATCGATTTGTTTTTGGTGGCCTCTAGTAATTTTCTTATTGTTGATTTCCTTCACCTGAGACATGAAACTCATAAAACATAGAGATATATTTGGAGAAAATATGTCCCTATTTCAAGAGGTGTGAAATGGATTATATTTTGACACTACAAATATTGATCCACCGAAGTCTCGTAAATCATAAATTTCCAAACATAAGATATCCATTGTACCACTAGTGTTTCTAAAAATTTTTATTGAAGTTTGGGAAACCTCTTGGCATTGAGGACTCTGTGAAAATAGGGGGCCTCTATTATCTGTTCTTGGTTTTCTTATTTTTACACTTCTTTGGAGCATCCCTAAAGCTCTTGTGATTGTTGAATTAGGCACCATGTTTCTAGAGAATGGTGGGCATGCTATCTGGATTTCAATAGAATTTGGCCCATTTTGGGGATTCCAACAAGGTTGGTGGAAGTGATTGAGTGGGGTCATTGATGCACATCTCTAACCTGTCCTAAAGCTTTCATTTCTGCATAGGGAACAAAGACATGTACAAAGGTTGTTAAAATGTCTATTACACCTGCTATTTGCATTTTCATGAAAGAATTAAGTTGTTTCCTCAAATATTTTTATGCATACCTTGTAATCTTTTTGGTTTATGAGACCACACTCTCTTGAGGAATATTGCCTACATTTTCCATGTTTGATGGTTGTCCATCCATTATTTGAAAGTGCTCAAATTGGCATAGGCAAATTTAGTCTGGGGGTTGTGAAATTTGGCATTTGTGAATTGTCCATGTGTCTTTGTATGCTTTCGCATGCATACCTTCTAGGGAATATGTGATGATAGCTTATAAATAAGAATGTGTCTATTTAAGAGGCATCATGCACTCCAAGCTATTCAGAGTAGAATTACATCTCATATTGCATGTTAATCAGTTAGAAGTTAGTGCATAGATATCTATATATTAATTTGTATATTAATACATATATTTAAGAGTCTCCTAGTTGTGTTTTTGACCTATTAGTAAGTAACCTGAGTTTTAGTAATCAAAAATGTAGTTTCTAAGCCTTGTTAATAATCAATTAAGATGAATGGAAATAGATCCCTGTATGTTATCAAAGCCCCACACCCACACACACACACACATGTGTGTGTGTGTGTAGCAAGATAGAAAGATAGATTTTAATCATCAAGTTCTTATTAATCATTTTGCAAGAATGAAAAAAAATGTTATTTAGATATGGAATATTTTAATTCCTTCGAATGTTCCAGGAATAGATTGAGACTTTTCTTCAAATTTTTCAAATAAATACATACAAATTATGTCTCAGTTTTAGTAGGAATCGATGAAACTTTATCTAGCAGATTATTGTTGTGATGCACATCTAATTACAATATCTAACTTTGTGGTTTAGTTTTGGAAGTCATTTTCATGAGCCAATGAACTGTGTATTTGAACTATTAATATTGTTTACATTCTTTATCCTACACATGCCTTGTTATGACTGAAATCAGAAATAGTTGTGGATGAATGTGTTACGATTGCAATGGTATTCTTTTATGTTGAAAGATTTAACAATGAAATGAATATTTTGTGATGATATTTCTATGAATGTTGCTACAAAAAATTGAATATAGTTTGGATGTTTATGTTTCTCTATTTATTAGTGGGACTTAAACTATCAACTATAGATTTGAATCAATATTTGGTGTTGAATTAAAATAGAGTTTAGAGCCATGAATTTTAGGAGAGTCAAACTGGTGCACGAGCACCTAGAGACCAAGGTTCACCATGAGGTATCATGAAGGAGACATGATGGAAATAAGTCTAATGAGGTCTATATGACCATTTCATTATGTAATTATGGCTAATAAGGCCATTAGAAGTCATATTGGGTCATTATGATCAAATTCTCAAAATGTTGCTATGTTGAGCAACCTAGGCCTAATAAGGCTATGTAATGGGCTTAAGGGTGACTTAAGATTCTAAGTCATAGTTTGGGTTAATAATTATGTGTATAAGGTCTTTTGAATGACCATGTTAATGTAATAGGGGAGTTTGTTATGTTTCAAGGTTGAAAAGAGTAAAAAGTTGTTAAAAATAACAAATACATGTAATTGTTTGCCATAAGACAAACCAACCCAAGGGTGGTTACAAGGTGGTTTTCAGTTTCCAAGGTTGGAATTGGCTTTAAATATGTTGTAATGATCGAATTTGAGGGGAGGAAGTAGATGTAAAATGTTGATATCAATAAAATTTGGTTTTTCTGCATAACTATCTTTATCTTTATTATGCAATAGTCTGATTTCATGCCTTATTTTGTGTCATAGAATTAATATATTGTTCTAAAACCTATTGGTACTGATGGATTCCTAAATCCACGTCATTTTAGCTTTTGAATCACCCAAATCCGTTAGGGTCCGTTTGGGTGCTGGAATTAGACTGGATATTTCGGAATTAGATTTCCAAATAATGTCAATTCCATGTTTGTGTCCATCCAAAAAATTGGAATTGGAATTTTGAAATTCTAATTTTGCCCCCAAAATGGGCATTTCATCTTCCACTCAAATAGGTGGAATTGGAATTTTGAATTCCAATTCCAATTTTTATAAAACTAAATTTAATATTTTGTGGGATCTATGACTATAAGGATGTATATTATATTGCTATAAGGACATATATATATATACACACACACACACATGTGTGTGTGTGTGTGTATATACACACATGTATGTATATTTGTGTATATACATAAATGTATGTATATGTATATACACACACATGTGTGTATTTGTGTATATATACACCTATGTGTATATGTGTATACATGTGTGTATATACACATATGTATGTGTGTGTGTGTGTGTGTGTGTGTGTGTGTGTGTGTGTGTGTGTATATATATATATATATATATATATATATATATATGTATATGTATATGTGTATATATATATATATATATATATATATATATATATGTATATGTATATGTGTATATATATACACACATGTGTGTATACACATGTATGTATGTATATACATACATGTGTATATATAAACACATGTGTGTGTATATGCATATGTGTATATGTGTATGTGTGTGTATACACACACACATGTGTGTGTGTGTGTGTATGTATATACACACATGTGTGCATATGTGTATACATGTATATATATACATACATGTATACACATATGCACACGTGTGTATGTATATATATACACACATGTATGTGTGTATATATACAAATATATACACACCATATTTGAAGAAATTAAAATAAAGAATTAAAATTCCTTAGTCATCTTCCGGGTGAACCAAACAGATCAGCCCATATTCTAGAAATCATTTTTCAAGATTTGTATCTTCTAGAATTGACTGGAATTGGCATTTGGTATTCCAGCACCCAAACGGACCCTTAAGTATTGGCTGAGATATTCACATTTTGGTGGAAGGCTACCAAAACCCTCATCTATGGTATCTAGTAAACAATAAAATGTAGTTCTTTTATATTGTACGTTGATCAAAGTTCCATAATTGGTCAAATGAAGGGGTACAATGTATACCATGTTTCTCTATTGTATGTAGGAGGCCATGCATCAAAAGGCATGTGGATCCAATAAGAGAGATGTCTGATTTTGTGTCACAAAAAAGGGTTTGCAGACTTGGCAATCAAAGGAAAAATCTGGTTGGATGATTAAAAGGACTTGTATGATCCTTTAACTTTGGTAAAAGGTAGTTCTTGATGTTGCAAACAAATTTTGTTCCTTCTAGAAAATTTATTTTTGAGGTCTAATAGGTCAAACAATCTGATTTCTAAAAACTGTCTCCAACTGGACAAAACTGTTGAAGGTTGGTCTGATTTGTGAGTTTGATCAAAGAAGTACATTTGTATGGGAAGTTATGGATTAGGGATGAGTATGGGTAAGTTCTAGGAGTTTCCAAGAGAATAGGAACAAGGGGGAACTTATTTGAATTCATGATAGTGATTGTCTCATTAGGTAATGGTTATAACTGTTACTGTTTGGCAGTTTGGAAGATCAGAAGTTTTATCTAATGATGTTGTCATATTGTTTGGTGGAAGTCAATATTATGGAAATTACAAGGAGAGTGTTCATTGATTTTATGTTGGCCAAGGTTTTATGGATAAAAATTTGATCCGATTTAGAGGATCCATGGATTGATCCTATGTTCATTGCATTGTGAGTTGAGACACTTAGGAAGAGTGATCAGAGTTGAGAGCAAGAGTTTGAGGACCTTGGAGATTGGTCCAAAAAGATGAAGGAGTGTGAGATTATCAAGAAAGAAGCCTTGAGAAGGTATATTTGTTACAAAAAAAAGTAGGAAATGGAAACTTTCCTAGTAAATGCTAATGGGCCCATGATGCCTCTGCATCGCAAACTTTTAGAAATTACGAGAAGACTTTAAATAATTAAACTCTTCTTATCCTTTTGGTTATGCAATATGAAAATATTTTAGTCTAGATTTAAATTCTGTATAAAGAAGATATGTCTAAATTAACAAATATTGTATCATAAGAACTGAGTTGCCATTAATATGATGTGTTTATTATATAAATATTGAATAGGCTGTACAAATGTTCCAGTTCATTATGTATGAAGGTTTTACATGAGTTTATATATATATATGTGTGTGTGTGTGTGTGTGTACATACATACATATATATACAGACATACGTACATATATATATATATATATATATATATATATATATATATATATATACACATACATATATATACATACATTTATTTATATATATATATATATATATATATATATATATGTATATATATATATATATGTATATTATATATATATATATATATGTATATATATATATATACACATATATATATATATGTATATGTATATATATATGTATGTATATATATGTATGTATGTATGTATATCTATGTATGCATATATATGTATGTATATATATGTATGTATGTATATCTATGTATGTATATATATGTATGTACATATATGTATGTATGTATATATAATATATACATACATATATGTACATACATACATACATACATATATATATATATATATATATATATATATATGTATGTATGTATGTATGTATATGTATATACATACATACATATGTATGTATGTATGTATGTATATATATTATATATATATGT